>JAFIRS010000661.1:0-599407 GCA_018342105.1 Gonioctena quinquepunctata
ACCTACAGCAATAAAACAAATACCAACTTATAACAATCTATTTACAAATTTTAACATCTTCCAATTCTTTAACATTGAATGAATTTAAATTCCAACACAAGAAAACTAATGAAGTTTTTTTCCTGCTGAACCTGTCCGTTTATCGATGTCGATGTACCTTGATTGTATTTTTGTGTAGACCGATCAGGTAGACACAAGCATCTGCTTCTGGTCCATTGAGTGTGTTCTCAGCGATTTAACATGAAAAACAATATTGTTTGTGTCAGAATTTGATATACAAAAATTCTACTTCTTGAAACTTGGAATATTTTCAATGCACTCCTCAACTCATTGTTGTTACAATTGAGTGTAATCTCATCAAGAGATTATTACTTGAAATTAATTGAGTATACAAATGAGTAATATCCAATACTGAAATCGAAGAATTATTTTTAATAATTTTTATGAATTAATAAAATTGATCTTTGCTTCATATATGTGAAAGATAATTTTTTCTCTGATCTTGAGCAACCAAGATTATATGTTATCAAGAATTAAAAATCAGAATTTGGCACAATCAAATTTGTTGAATATGATATACGAAAATGACTTCAATTTCAGCGATATTCAAGAAAGGTATATGAGAATCAATCTTTGACCAGCCGTCAAATACTTCTTCAAAAAGGTTTCTATAAATTCAAAATAAATTCCAAATTCCAAGTACCAAATTTATACATGAAATATATATATATATATACGTGTGATCACTTCAACCACATCAAAATCACAGTTCGGTGATAATTATCACCAAATATGGAACCATACCAAAGATATATAAAATCTCATGGAAAATATATACATGTGGGATTCATAATCCTGACAGAATTCTTCAAAAATATATAGTGAACGACACTGCTATTTATAGTCAGATTGACCTGAATAAATCTAATCACTGTTTTCTTAAACAAAATATGTGATAACTTCAGATATTTCCTTTGTGAAGAATTATCTGACGTTCCTTGAAATTATTTAATGTGACATATTTAAAATATAATTGGTCAAAACATCGTTTCCAATACGTACCCTCTTGATATCACTCACAACTCACTGATTCGAAATCATATTCGCGGAGAAAGGAAAATGCTCTATTCAATAAATTATTTCAACATGACATATTCTACCATTAATTAAGGCCGACGAGCTCAGAAAACCATATATCTTAATTGCCGAAGATCAGGAAAGGGACGAGAATCCCATGCACATCGAATATCACTTTTTTTTTCCCATTACCCACGGTTAGATGTCGCTAAGATCTTCAATAGGAAAGTGAATGAATCTCGAGCATATCAATAAGAAATGTAACAGATATATCGTTACAGGGTGCAATATAACGTATGCTGTTCAGTAAACTTATGAAGGACGAAAATTTTGAGAGTGTCATGACAAGCTCAGAATCATAGCCTGGAAATTATTTTAGAAATGTTCTAAAATTTTTGTCTAAAAATAGTCTAAGAAATGTGGAACAATTATGAAAAGTTGAGTTCAGAAGTGAGTTTTTAAATTCCCACATTATTTTCTAAAAAATATTGGACAACGAAGAACGAAGTGAACGGCCTCATCAAGATATTAAAGAGATGGAAAGAAGATTTCATGGCTATTGGGACGTTAATATGATGCCATACTATTATTGGATGATCCATAGAGAAACTGATGAAGTTCACCGACAGAAACCAACAAAACGAAGCTTTTTCTCAAAAAATAGCAATATATATATTGATTGAATGATCAAAACTTTGAATATGAACTGTTCTATTCGAATTAAATGACAATTATCCTTTAGATTGCGAAATTATCTGAATCTGCTCATTGTGACGTGATGGATAAAGGAAAAATTTGTTTTATATTACATTCAGTACTATTTTTAGGATTATCAATAATTCACATTAAAAATTCAAAGAGTTCAATTTCGCAGACTTGTTGTTCTGATTATACATTTGATGAATTCATGTTTTCGATGTTTATACATATTTCTAATACCCAGATACGTTTTCAATGCAAGAAACTTGATTCACATAATTCAGCAATTTTCGTAACGAGTGCCACTTCACATGATGAGTCGAAATTTAAGTTATTGGGTCGAAATTAAAGTGACTAATACAGCTCTTTCTTATATAAACAAAATGTGAATGTGTTTTACAGTCAGAAATGAAGAATAAACTTGAGTTTAATGCCGAATGTGAAAACGAAACATTATAAAGAAGAAATGTTTATAGAATTAACCTAAGAAAACTCACCAAAATATTTATTGCTACACAGCCTAGTATTAATGTTACATGCAGCATTATTCTTGAACCAAAAAAAAAAATTGTTTTCGTATTCCAATTTGAATTTAAAATTATTACACACATATTATAGTCCTGTTCAACAAAGAAAGTCTCCCATGAAAAATTGCATTATTAACTCGCTTTCTTGTCTATCGGTACAAATTTTGCATTCGATTCTAAAATAGCTTCTCGATGAGCTACAAACTTGAAAACTTCAAACATAGCTCAGAACTGGATGACAATGCAATATTGAATGTTTTTTGTCATCTGTTTGTTTATCAATTTTGCAACAGTTTTCAGATTGACGAGTTAAGTGTGCACGATAAAAATAAAGTTAGTTTTTGTGAATATCTAATAAAAAATAACTACTTTTCCGGCTAAAGCCACGCTGGACATTGAACTACATCTGATAAGATATTTTGAAAACACCCTAACTCAAAATATTATTTCTTTTATCATAATAATGAGAGCAAGATTCAAGTGGTTCATTGGCGTAAAAGTACCTAATCAACATCAATTCGTGATAAATTTGAGACACATTCAATTTCCGAGAGTTCGTTTTTTTTATCGACCATCCTTATGACAGATCAATGGTTTTCAAAGAAACTTCAAATTGAATGTCAATGTTTTTCAAGACAGCTGGAGATGAAAGAAATCATAGATAATTTGGAATCCAAAGAAGCAATGAAATCATTGTGCAAATCTGACCACATCACTGAATTCAGGAGGTTCTCAAATGGTTCTCCTAAAAATTTTGTTGAAAATGTATTCTACTGAACCGATATCTCAAATGCAAGACTACACTTTGCTGATCAAGTTATATCAATAACACTCTGACAAAACTTATTCACAACTAAAATGCCATGTACTAAATAGATTTCAGCTCGAACTCTCTGCCGCGTGTGACTCGCTTATATAGCATGGTCGAATCCTCTAGAAGAGTGGCGATCTTTCGAGAATAACATAGAAGGTTCCAACGTCATCTGCCGTCTGGAGAATGTGGGTCACGGTCTCGCGACAACACAAGGGCGTATCCTACGTTTTGTAACACTATGAATTGTGCAGAAGCATCTGTAAACACCTGTCAACAACCAAAGTTATTAGCTGAAATTACATAATTCGGCTCCTTTCATGGAAAAATATTGTTCAAGAAACATGATGAATGGACCTTTCCATTCAGGAAAAATAAATTCCAAAACTTATATAGGTCGATTGTGTTCCATATGAAACGTCCAATATTCATTCATCATATATTTTTCATTTTGAAAAGATATTGCGTTTGAAAGAGTACCCGTGACGTCACGTTCATCGAAAACTACCCCCTCCATAATCCACGTTCAGAAACACGCATTACTGTTCTTGTCAAAAATATAGCTCACTGCTTGATATACACCATTGATATATAATTGAACTCTGTTTATTGATGGACTCATAAAAAAAAAACTTATTTCAACAACGGTTTTCATTATTTAAAACATATAAAGTTTCTGAACGGGCCTCCCTTTTGATGAAGAGCGATCATTGGCAACACCGCAAATATTAATGACAGTTCCCATGAAAATGATATTGAAATTTGAGGTTAACCATTAATGTTTATTTTCATTAACTTATTAATTTCTTGATATCATAAACGATTTGGTGTGTTTATAATGAAACAAGGCTTCGTAAAAGCAGGTTCGGAAAATTTGCCAAAGGTGGATTATGAGATGATGACTTTTTTATTTAATAAACATGACTTTTTTGAGTGCTGAAATGATAAATGTGAAAACGAAAAACGGTAAGCAATTTGTGTTAGGTACCTATAGCAAAAATAAATATCGAGATCATTTTCAACTGACTTATTCGCATCAAAAAAGTAAATCAACACATGTTATCTTTTTACAGATCTACCAGTGACTCCAGTGGTGATAATGCTGTTGGCTACATACAGTTGAAACGCCAAGAAAACGTCTGGAATGTGGAAGCAAAGCTCACACCGGAACATAAAATCAACAATTTTTGTTTGGTGCAGGTAGACGAAGAAGCAATGTCCTAGAATGTCCGTATTTAGACTGTTAGGCCTCTGAAGGTATGTGTATATTACTGTATATTGAAAACATGTTTTGACAATTCAGATGAGGTCAAATATATTTGGTATTCATATAACATCAAGAATGTCCAAGGCCAATTTGAAGAATTTGTTGGGACAAAAAAGTTAGAACAAAAAAACTTGTAATTTTGGGAAGATGCATACATTTTTTTTCTAAAACTGAATCTGAGAATATGTGTTTCATACAATGCATTGTGTTTTCCAGGTGGATGTAAACATGGACTGGCATTTTCGATGTGGCTCCATAAAAGAAGTGAAGAACCCTCTGTAACTTCACAGACATGCTACTGGAAACAATCAAAATTATCAACAATGGGGAAAGAGTATAAAATTATTGAATTGAAGGCTCTAATGAACAGAGAAATTCCTGAATTAAGAAACAGACAATGATAATTTCTGAATAAAGTGAAGAGTTTATCAGGAACTGGGGGAATATTTTCATTTTTCGAAAATAAACCATTTGAAAATCTAGCCATATACCGATTAGCCCTCAATTTTCAAAACAAAAATTCTAATGGCACTGCAGATTTGGGTTTATGACTGATTTGGCATGTGGAATGGCTGAACAAATAACGAGAAACCAGTCGAAATGTTCTACTTGGTATGAGTTATGGTTTGGAAGAGTAACAGCTTCTAGGACATATGAAACCGCAAAATGTAAAACTAAGGAAGGAATTCTGGCCGAAAGATGGGGTAAGCATGAACTTTCATTGAGAGATTCCATCATTTTTACATTCATTAAATTAAAAACAGATATGAGGTATGTTGTCCTATCAGTTCTTTTCAACATAAGTAAGCCAATATGTAGAATTATATATTCCATGAAATGTTGATTATATTGGCAACAATAACTTGGCCAACTAGGGATGAGATATCAGAAAATATGTCAAAATGTTTCGCTCCTTTTCAGAATGTCAGAGCAGTTATTGACTGTACCGTGATACCAGTTGAACAGAGTTGTTTGTGTTGTAGATTGAGAACTTATTCTCTATATAAAAAGAGGCATACTATTAAAATAAAGACAGCAGTCACTCCTGGTCGTCTCATTACATATATTAGTAAAGCTTATGGTGGAAGGAGTTCTGATGGGGAAATATTAAGACAAAGTAGAATAGTTGGGAAGTTTGAAGCTTTTGAAGATCACTTAATGATAGACAAAGGTTTCATAATAACATATATCACAGATGAATGTGGCATGAGGATCATTCAGATACCTTTTCTGAAGAATAAATCACAATTTTCCAAAGGAGGAGCTTTATTAAACACCAAAATTGCAAGGGCAAGAGTTCACATTGAAATAGTCAATCAGCGAATAAAAACTTGAGATTTTCGGCAAACCATTACCATATTCTTCGATACCTCAAATTGATAACATTTTCATGATAGTATGTGCTGTAGTCAATTTATCAATACCCATATTTAGTGATGACAAATTTGTTTCGTAAATTTATCCATGAATTAGCTTTATACATTTGTATTCTTATTTCAGGGCAGTATTTCTGATTGCCAATTAAGTTTGTATTGCAGATTATTCAAGTTCGTATTGCAGATTCGATAAAGTGTTGTAATTATTGGTCCTAAACTGCTCAATTTGAAAAAAAATCTTCAAGCGCAGGAATACTTCAATAAGAAAGCATATTCAGAAATCATTTTGGGTGAAAGTTTGTATGGATGTACCATTAGTTGAAGTCATGCAAACTGGTATTTGAGCTTTTCGTTTTGAAATTCACCCCCTAAGGTGAACAAATGAGGGGTACATTTTTTATGGGGTTTCGGTTAGATTTTGAGTAACAGTCATGAACATTGGTGTTTTGGCTCTCTATTACAAACGAAGAATTCGTGTGTAACCTAACTTAAAAATTACTTTTGCTGTAAATTATGGCACCCAAACGAGATAATGGGAAACGGGAAGCCACAGGCATTATATATAAATATATAAATATATATATATATATATATATATATATATATATATATATATATATATAGTGAAAGATAGTCGTTGCTGACTAGTTAGGTGTAAACAAATTGATTATTGGGGTATGCAGCAAAAAAAAAGTGTACTCTTTAAAGTTTGTCCAAGCTTTCGGAATATTTTATTTCCATCTTCAGGGATACTACAATGAAGAATTGAACAAATTAGTGTGTCATTCGAACCTCAAGGTACTAATAACTTACATCTTTGTTGAGATTAGTTTCTATGTTGTTTATGAATGTTCTTCATGTACAGTACGGTGAAATATAAGTTATGACTTTGAAGTTGGCAACTCATGTTTTAAATCGTCACTAATTATACACATTAAAATTCAAAATTCATTGAACAGTTACTAATTAAAATATTAAAATATCAATTCTGAAACATGTGTGCCTTGAGAAAGTACAATAGGTTATAAATGGTGGGAAAATTATTTATTCACTTGTCATCTGCTTTGACAGTCACTGGTACCAACTGAAGGTAGTACCAACTGATATGAATTGGTGTGCCATTATTGGCCAAAGTATTATAGTAATTTTCTTGTTAGTACCAACTGAAGGTTGGGCCAACTTGAAGATATATTAATAACTAGTAAAGAGCTCCGATTGATTTGAGGAAAATTTTGTATTTTCCATTGCTAATAAGAAGGAATAAATTTCACTAAGGTGGTTGACATCAGTTTTTTTGTTCATATGATTTTTTCCTGTGATATGAAAGCCATTTCCAGAAAAGTTCTGTTAGCAGTGTGTCGTTCATTAGTTAATATTTTAACTTCATCATAGTTCATATGATGGTCGAATTTGTTCACGTGATCTGCTAGAGAGAAATATCACTATAGCTCGAGAAATATCACTATAGTTCGAGCTACGAACATCATTACAAATCAGGTACGAAAGTCAAATCACACCACATCAATTTTTCATGAACTTTTAAAAAAATCAAAAAACTTTCTAAAAGATAATCCCAACCTGATTCTCACACAGTCAGATAAAGGCAATGTCACGGTAGTCATGGAGAAACAACAATATTTGGAGTTATCAAATGACATATTGTTAAATAACAACTCATATATAGAAATGAGAAAAGATCCTACGACATCCAGTCAAACTAAAAGTAATAAACTTATTGAATTCCTCCATAGCACGAACCAAATCAACATTGTGACCAAAAAAAAAAAGCTCACTAACTATAGTGGAATTTCTCCAAAATTTTACTCTCTTCCTAAAGTAATAAATCAACCTTAGCAGTCAGACCGATAGTATCATCAATTGGTTCTCCTACAGAACCTATTGCTTCTTTTTTAACTGATATTCTCACGAAAGCATACAATTTTGACAATGTGTACTATATGAAAGACTCCTTCGAAGTAACTAATCAATTCAACAATATAATATTACCAGATAACCATGTACTAGCCAGTCTGGATGTGTTATCCCTTTTCAGTAATGTCTATCTTGAAACTTGCCAGAGAGCAGTACATAAAAATTGGGATAGTATTAGTAATCATTGTGATATTAACGAAGAAACATTTATGAAATTGCTAACTTTTCTTTTTGATAATACATATTTTTCCTTTAATGATGAAATATATAGACAAACCTTTGGTACTCCAATGGGAGCATCAATTTCACCTATCCTTGCGGCCTACGTAATGGATGACCTGTTGGACACTGTACTACCAGTTTTATCTTTCAATTCATTTTTCATAAAAAAATATGTCGATGACATTATTTTGGCGATGCCAAAGGATAGTACAGATGAGATTCTCTTTACCTTCAACAACTATAACCCACAACGTCGAACAATCCGTACCATTTCTGGACACCAGATTCGTACGTTCCAATGAGAACATAATACTGATTGATTGGTATCGGAAAGATTGCAGTTCTGGAAGATATTTAAATTATCTGTCCTATCACAAACATTCGGTAAAAGTAAATCTGGTAAAGCAGATGAAGAACAGGGTGCTGAGAATTTCAGATAGAAGTTTCCACAATAAAAAACTTAAAATCCTTTTAAATCTCTTTTAAGACAATTTTTATCCTCCAAGTTTAATGAAAAGTATATTGTTCAACACATCACCTATTACTGAGCCACAACATAGTCATATAAATCTTAATATATCGAATAATAACACAGTGACTACTATCAGTATTGTCCCCAGTATTTTTACCTCTTTACCGTACCTAAGAGATATTTCACCCAAACTTGCTAGACTTTTCAAAACCATAGATAATATCAAAATAGCGAACAAAACAGTACTTACAATTAAGTCTATTTACTCCAAAGTGAAAGACAAAGTTCCAATGTTAGACAGCAGGAATGTTATATATAGTATACCTTGCCAGGGTTGTGACAAAGTATATATTGGTCAAACTGCAAGATTATTAAAACAGAGATCAATATCACATAAAAGTGATTGCAGGCACCATCCAGAAAGATGTGCTCTAGCAGATCACGCGAGCAAATTCGACCATCATATGAACTATGATGAAGTTAAAATATTAACTAATGAACGACACACTGCTAAGAGAATTTTTCTGGAAATGGCTTTCATATCACAGGAAAAAAATCATATGAACAAAAAAACTGATGTCAACCACCTTAGTGAAATTTATTCCTTCTTATTAGCAATGGAAAATACAAAATTTTCCTCAAATCAATCGGAGCTCTTTACTAGTTATTAATATATCTTCAAGTTGGCCCAACCTTCAGTTGGTACTAACAAGAAAATTACTATAATACTTTGGCCAATAATGGCACACCAATTCATATCAGTTGGTACTACCTTCAGTTGGTACCAGTGACTGTCAAAGCAGATGACAAGTGAATAAATAATTTTCCCACCATTTATAACCTATTGTACTTTCTCAAGGCACACATGTTTCAGAATTGATATTTTAATATTTTAATTAGTAACTGTTCAATGAATTTTGAATTTTAATGTATATAATTAGTGACGATTTAAAACATGAGTTGCCAACTTCAAAGTCATAACTTATATTTCACCGTATTGTACATTAAGAACATTCATAAACAACATAGAAACTAATCTCAACAAATATGTAAGTTATTAGTACCTTAAGGTTCGAATGACACACTGATTTGTTCAATTCTTCATTGTAGTATCCCTGAAGATGGAAATAAAACATTCCGAAAGCTTGGACAAACTTTAAAGAGTACACTTTTTCTTTTGCTGCATACCCCAATAATCAATTTGTTTATATATACATATATATTTATATATATATTAATATTTGATTTTGTTTTCACGTTTCATCATATGCACAGAATATATCAAAGAACTGTGTAATCCCTGAGATCGCAAGCTCCTTTGATTGGCTCAGTGGAGCATTTGCCAATGAAGGTGAGGATTATTTCATTTAGTTATTTCAAGTTTGTCAAAATTACTCCTGATATATTGATTGAATGATACTTTATATCAAAATTGAACATGGGATACTTCACAACCTTTGGTTATTTCATAAGAAATATAAAGTTAAAATGCTTGTTTTTTTTCTAATTTATATTTGAAACCACTTTGATTTTTCATTGAAAAAGTTATTGTTTATTCTTTGAAAAAAATATATATTTTTTTTCATTAGTAGAAAAAATGATGTCTGCTCCACAGTGAAAAGCATTTATTTCTAGGAAAGAAATTAGCAATTCATTTCGGCAAAGTATTTTGCCATCTTCAGGCTCTCTAAAATATACATAAAAAAGATACAAGAGTGACCATTGTAAAAGCTGATAGAAGAATTACCACAAAAATAAACATAACATCACTGATTTACACAAATATTGAAGTTAAAATGTCAACTGATTAATATAACTTAGGTTATCGACTGAATTATTGAGTTGACATTTTAAATTCAATGTTTGTGTAAGTCGGTGATGTTATGTTTATTTTTGTGCTAAGTCTTCTACCAATTTTTACAATGTTCACCCTTGTATCGTTTCTATGTATATTTTAGAGAGCCTGAAGATGGAAAAATACTTTGCCGAAATGCATTGCTATTTTCTTTCCTAGAAATAAATGGTTCTTACTGTGGAGCAGGCTTGATTTTTTCTACTAATTAATTAGAACTCCACCTGACATGGACTACTTTCATAATCTTTTTTTTTTCATGTTCATCTAGCATCTGTACAGTTTACACAGAATGGATGATTCTTCAAAATGAAGTGGGGATTTAAGCTTCTGTTGGACTTACCTTCATCCATTGGGGTATTCGCCGAATTATTTTTTATCAGTAATGTATTGAATGGATAATTTATTGCATGTACCAATAGATGTTTGAAATATTATGTTTGTATTTTTTTGATATTCTCGAATTTATCGAATGGATTTACATTTACCAAATATTACTTATTGTATCTATATTTTTATTCAAGCTTTTCTAACTAGATTTATGATGTTGAAATTCATCATTAATGTATTGAATGGATCATTGCATGTTCTAATAGATGTTCCAAATATTACTGTATCAATACTTGTTTTAACGAAATTTAAGATGTAGATGATCTTGATATTACGATTCATCATGAATGTATTATTGCATGTACCAATAAATGTTCCAAATATTATTGTAACAATACTTTTATTTAAACTTTTTAACAAAATGTACAATGTAGATATTATCGATGTTCTGTGATTGTTTAGATATAATCAATCATACATGCATTATACTCTGAATATATATGTAGGCTTTGTCTGTTTGTATTATAATATAAATAAATTCACATTCGGTACTTGTTAGTGTTTCCTTCATGTGATGAGTCGAATATTTATTAAGTTTGAACTACTGAAAATATAATTATAATTTAGAATGAATAGACTTGAAATATGTTCATACAAATTTTGTAAATTTTTTGCAAAATTATTTACTTATTTCACACCAATTCTTTGTTGAGGGATACTAATTCAAAGGTAGAGACGTTAACTCATCTATTTTTTACAAATACAGGCTTACATTTTCTATGGTAAAAATTTTCCCTATGGTTACAAAGCTATAGAAAAAAAAATATTTCTGAAAATATTGGCATTCATGAAGAGGATGTGACAACAAACCTTGGAAAACTTTGACATATTACTGCATATTCTAGTTATTTAAAGTATTTTTGAATTTTCAATCAATTGAAATAAAAGAAATGAATCTTATCGACAAAGTTGTTGAAGAATTCGTCTACCGTATGCTCCTGAAATAAATTTTAATTGTATTGTGCCATTTGGAGTAGCAGATATTGAAAATTTTACAGTATTGCATTTTTTCTATCCTGACCAAGTCATGGACAGACGAACAGGATCAGAGGGTTTTTCAATTTCCAGAAAATTAATCATTGAATTAACTTTCTTATAGCGAGCTCTGAAAGAGATCGGCAAATTTCTTTCAATTTCAGATATATCAGGCCAATATATAAGCTCTTGTAAACAATTTGCCATCATAGGCACAGCTTTTGTGAAAATCTTGTGAACACTTGATTTACTCAAATCAAAGTCATCAGCCAATCGAGAGTATACATCTCCAACCCTTATCTTTTTTAAACTCATCAGAACATCCATATATTTAATTTCTTCAATTTTGGTAATGTATTTCACAATGTGGTAAACATTTTCAGGGAGCCCCAAATAAAATTACTCTTCTTTTCTATAAGTGCAATAGATAAGCGCTGGCGCTGCTATCCTTCGATATTTTCACAATCAGGATCGGATGAAGACTGACTAGGAATATACTCAGAAATTTTTTAGGTGGTGTTATTTTGGTGAATCGGATAATGTACTAGCTTGGCTACTGCTGGGAGAAGAACTATTCGAAACTCTTGAGTAAATATTTCCCATGGATGTAATGTCACTCAACACAGTTTAACTAGCTGAAGGAGTGATGTTTTCATTCGATTTGGGTTTCTTCATCGTTGGTAGGTCATGTACTTATGATGAAACATTGTCAGACCAATGTCGTTTCAGGTTGATATGTGGACAGACATCTTTCTTCAACATAAATTTGGATCCCCTTGTTCTAGCATATTCCCAATTCGTAGTATCTTCTTTCAGCTGGAACCAAAGAACAATATGTTCATAGGACTGGATATAAAATACAGTACTGATCGATGATTTTGCAAACTTGCATTGAGTGAAATTAAAGATCGTTCCTTGATGTACTTACCTGGAAATGTTCTGCACAAAAGCATATATTTCCGCGTTTTACAAAAGTTTGATTCACTTTCACTGGTGTTCAGACAACCGGGCACATAGCACTTTTTAGACATTTTCATAGTTATTAAAATTAGAAAATAATTTCCGAAATTTTTCAATACCAAACATTCATGGAGAGCTTGTTCATTTGCAGCAGTTCTGCATATCTCGTGTCTCGTATCACTCGTATCAGATATATGCAAGAAAAAGAGCTGAAGAGAGAAAAACGATTGATAATATTCTATTCCGTGGAGCAAACGAACGAACCTATCAAAGTATCAAATAAAAATGTCAATACGTCACAATTCCATGATTCGCAACTCATACAACGATGCCAAATCAACTTTTAGTGAACGTACGTCACGAACCCACTTTTTTCCGGTTTATGAAAAAACTACTCATCAGAAAAAAAAAATCCCAAGTGATATTAGCACATATACTTTCTAATTACAGTATTTTCTCATGGTGCATAAAAAGGTCCATTGTTCTTCCAACATTTTCCTTGATTCAGCAGGTTCAAGAACACCAAAACTCCAAACACATTCTGTTTAATGTTTTAATAGGTAGTGGTTCCGTCAGGATATCAGCTATCAGGATACATTAATCTGTTTTGGGAGAAATGTTCACCCGAAAAAAAACAAATTTTACAAAAATCTATGTTGGATTACTAAAGGCCTCAAACACGGAAGACAACTCATTGCTCCCACAAAAAATTATCACAATGACATTTTAGAAAAATACTAAAAAACTTATTGCTTCATTCTGAAAAAACTCATAGTTACATACAAAAAATCCTACTTTGATAGTGAAATCAGATCGAGTGACAACAAATGTAAAAGAATATGGCAACTGGTAAATTCTGAGTTAGGAAAAAGTTCGTCACAAAACAATACTAAGCTACGGAGACCGGTTTGATGAACTCAACAATTTTTTTCTTAATGTTGTTTTTTGTGATTCTGGAATCAATGAATCTCAAGTACCCGTTTGCTTGAATAATTGCACCGCGGCTAATGCAGCAACTTTCATTTTCTACCCTACCGACGAGAATAATATTCTAAACACCATCAATAGTATGAAGTCCAAGAACTCATGCGACTATGATGACATATTTCCAAGCTACTCAAAAAGTCTATCCACGTCCTTCTACCTCATATAGTTAATATTTTCAACGATATTCCCATATTGTCTCAAAAAACGTAATGAAATACCTCTCCACAAAACGGGAGATAAAAAGATTCCAACAATTACAGGACGATCTCATTGTTGACAACCTTATCAAAACTACTGGAAAAAATAGTGCGCATTAGACTTTTCTAAATTCAAAAAATTACCTTTCAGATTCAACATGGATTTTTTTACCAAAAATCTACTTCTTCAGCCATGTATGATATCACTCGGAAAGTCTTTAAAAAGCTGGATTTCAAAAATTGTTGTGTCGGCCTTGCCTGCCCTTTTTGAAAAATTAGTGTGAGCTTTGAAATATTGTTAGTTAAACTTGCTCACTTTATTGGTTTTCAAGCTATCTTTCAAACAGACAAAAAGGGTCACTATATCAAAAAACGACAGCAAATTATACTCTACCTGTGGGTATATGAATACAGGTGTTCCGCATGGCTCGATTCTTGGACCATTGTTATTTCTCCTTTATAAATTAAACACAACACTATCGCTCATTAACCAGTGATAAAGGAATGACAACATTGGCATGAACTTTTCCAAAACACATTGTATCCCATTCTCTCAGACTTCATTTATTGAGCGTGTCCCAATTTCTTATAACGGGAAATTCGAATCTCATAGTAAATGTCTTGGCTTTCCATAGGATTCCCAGCTCAATTGGCAACATATTCAGCAACTCAACTGAGTAGTTCTTGTTTTGATCTAAGATTCCTGAAAGCACAGGGTCTCAACGTGGACACACTAAAAACTATTTACTTTGCCAACTTCTATTTACATTTTTTTTATGGAGTAATATTTTGGGGTAAGTTAGTTAAATGGCAATCTGTTTTTGTGCTTAAGAGAAGAGCTGTCGGAATTATCCTATGTCATCGTCGTTCATGCAAAGATCACTTCACCCTTCATGCAAAGATCACTTTCCCTTCATCTATATTCTTGAAGCTCTATGCTTCACTCACACAAATAGATCCCTTTATATCTTCAGTTCATGCTCTACGCGCCGATGCAACTGAATGATTTTGCTTCATCAACATAACACATCGTTTTTCGAAAACAGTATTTACTACTCCGGAGCCAAATTATACAACAAGTTACCCACTGAATTTGAAAATATGCATTTTTACAAATTCAAACGATCAATAAAAAGAACTTCTATTGAAAAAGGCTTACTATGCAATCAATGACTTCCTCAACGATACAATTTGAGTACATCCTGGTATACTGATATATGTATCATGTGTCAATGATTTGTTTAGTTTTCTTTTTCATTACTTCATGTTACTAAGTTTGTAAATTGTAGCAATGTATTTTGTTACTCGCCCTTCCATACTACTGTTTGTATAATTGTGTCTTTTTTATGTTGTGGTATGTATATTAAACACAGGGGTATTTGTTTTGTTAAGATTATCTGTCACTACTGTACACTTTCCTACAAATTATTTTTTTTACGGAAATGAATGTCTATGACTATTCTTTTCTTCGTTCCCTGGATTCGACGTCGATCTCGTGTTTGTTGTAAAGATCTCGTAGAAAATTCTACTTCACGTCGATATGTTTTGAACGCCTATGTTCCCATTTCCGTAGTAGATGAATGCACTACTGATGATCTTTAAATAACATAAATGGTTTGTTTTAATGAACTCCAAATCAATTCAATTGCAGCATTCGCTAAATATACAGTTGCTTTATTCGCTGTGTGTATGACAGTGGCACAGCTTAGCGACTGCAACATTTCCGGACTCGTGAATTATTTGACAGTCAGATGATAAGCCATATTTTCATAATTTCCATTGAAATCAAGTAGAAAACTTGGAAAAATGTGGAACATTCTGGATATTTGAGTGCGATTCATAATATTTATGTGTTAAACAAATGGATATTATCAGAAGAACATGATTTGAAAGCATGAAACATAATAAAACTTTCCATCCACAAACTGTGATAAAAGCAAATAAATTGGTTTTAGCACAAAATGTGGTGAGGAATGTTGACGAACTGAGAATTAAAAGACAAAATTATTCAATGCAAGCAGTGATATCAATACCTCGAAAACATCTTCGAATGTAAGTAACCTAAATTTTGCCTTGTTTATTAATTTCCTCCGTAATTGCATTTATTCAGCATTAATTTTTAAGAGAAAGACCTGCGCAAAATTCCTTCAATCACTCGAAAATTGCCAATCAACTTTTTCAGATGTCAAATATCAATGAATATTGAAAACCGAAACCAGCAATCAATGATAGTACCATTATTAAGCTCCAATCTAATTTCCCTGATCGCCAAATGTCCAAAGCAACTTCATCTTTTTTGCGTCAAATACCATGAACCAAATCCATGCACTAATTTGCAGTCAATAATTCCCAAGCTTTGAGTCTCGCTGCTATTCCTTCCTTTTTGGGTGGATCAGTTTGGTGCATTTTGGAATTTTGAGCTACGCTAGTTATTATTACTTACAATATCTTAAGAATTATATTGATTCAATGAAATTGTAATTGTGTCACTTACTTTCTACAGCAGCTTTCCATTTCTTTTTTTGCTACAATTTCCGAGCCGATTTTGGAAAAGTGTTGAGTTTACACCAACTATTTTTTCACTATTTGTGCAGTTCATAACACAGGAAGTATTGTGTCCCATTTCCTTCTTGAGATCATAAGCGGGAAAATATATGACAACAAATGTTACGTCGAATCAACAAAACAAATTCGACACTCCCGATATGTTTCATATTTCTGCCACAACGTGCGCTGCGATCGATTTGACTATCCCCACCAAGCACTTCGCACATAGCCAATAGCTTCAGTTGATGATGAGGCATCGGTATTCTGCGTCTTTGTCACCCAACATATGATTGAACCAGATTGGAACAGATATCCACTTTACCAGCCAATCGAAATCAGCAAAATCAGTAAAAGGAATCTTATTCGTTGAATAAGAAAGTCCATAGGCAATAGTGCCTTTTGAACACCTTAAAATTTGTTTGAGTATGGTCCAGTGATTTTCTGATGCATTACTTCGGCTGAATCGGCTGGAGAAATTCGCTGAAAAACTGATATCTGGTCTGGTAATTAGCATGAGAAACATTAAACATTCAATAAGTTCCCTATATGGTTTTTCTGAACGGTACATTCGGGCGAATCTCTGGAGCAAAATCTGGATTTTGCTTTCAGTTCTTCCATTGAATTCCCAATAATTAGCGTTTCTTGGTTTGCACTCTCCCATTGGAACTATTTTCAATATATTTTTAACATAGATCGACTCAAAAACAATGAATTTTCACTGCGATTTTCATTCCTAAAAAAGGCTTGAGTTCTCCCAAATATTTCATGCTAAATTCGTTTTTCAATGTCGCTTTGACATTTTTTATTTTACTTTTGAAATTACGTGACGATATACTTAATGTCAAAGTAAAAAAAAATTAAAGTGTTTCCGATTTCAATGTAGATACTATCACTTGTAGATCTTTTCATTCCTATTATCTTCATGAAATCATCAAACTTCGAATCGTGGAGATTGCTCGAGTCCATACAACGATTTTTCTAACTTGTACACCAAATTTCCATCTATTTAAAATCCACGAGGTTGTTTTATATTCACATTTGGTGAGATTACCATGGAGAAACGCATTTTGCACATCTATTTGATGAGCCAGAAATGTTTTCTTGTTGATAACGGCAAGTGATAAGCTCAAAGTAGTGAGTCGTGCAACAGGGGAATAAGTTCCATTATAGTCAAAACCATTCTTTTGAGAACAGACTTTCACAACCAGTCGTGCTTTATAACGTTCGACATTTCCTTTTTCATCTCTTCATTTGATGTCAACTGCCCTCCTTCCTGTTGGTAGTTTTGTGTGGAACCATGTTGAGTTTTCTTGGAAAGATTCAATTTTCTCATGAACTGCTTTGTACCATTTTACCACGTTTATATTAGCTTGCTTTCGTGTCTGTTCGTCCGCTACAAATTTCGCAATCGATTTTAATCTAACTTCCCGACGGGCTAGACTGGCTAAATATGTATAATAGACGTCACCTTCACATGACATGTCTATTCTGAAATATCTATTCGTCGTCTTACATACTAACAGTTCCTAAGCATAATATGGAAATATTTAAGCGATCCTTCATCTACAACGCCGCCACTGCTTTTAACAAATTAACCATTCTAGATTGTTCCTTTTGACTTTATCCATCTACTCTTACAAAATGAATTACAAAAAAAACTTATTGAAGAACCAAACAAACTAGCTGTTTCTCATTCTTATTGAACCCCAACATAAACAATGGTATATGTTGATACAAATTTCTTTTTTAACAATGAAATAATTGTACTATTCAGATCAACCATGAAAAAATCTTGAAAACATCACCATCCCAATTATCTGCCCCAACTAAACCATTTCACTCCTCTCCAGGTATCTCTATGCTTTATCTCTTTTTTTTTTTTTTCCTTCATTCTATTTCTTTCTCCATTTCTTTTCTTGTCTCGCCATCTGTAACTCAGTCCCGTAATGTATGGCGCTGGTGGAAGGTGGAAAAACAGAAGTGGAAGGTTGCCTGTCACATTCTGAACCAGAATGCCTCATCTACCATAACATGTATTGAATTATTTGTTATATACTCTCCTGACTTTGGTGAACAATGAAGTATTATCATTTTTATTACTGGTAAAAATGACCGTGACCTGCAGATTTGTTTACAATTCGTGGGAGATGAAAACTTTGTGTAATTATTATTTTTTATTGTGGTGTATTGAATGCTGTGACGTATGCTGACTTTATCTTCTAATCCTGACTTCATTCACCAGATTGAATATTGTGCCTTTGGCCACCACACCGTGAAAGCGTACGTTATGGCCAGCTTCACCACCATGTTGTACAAACAGTTTACCATGTATGGTTTTAGTCCCTATTTCTCCAAAAGAGCGTCTGACCACAATAAGCTTGGTCTCCATCTTTCTGGTCACTTTCATCAGATGTTGGTTCCAGGTCAGTTTCGAGTCCAATATCACTCCGAAATATTTGATCCCCCCTTACTCTGTAGAGTTTCTCCACGAAGTTTCCGTCTTCGAGTGGATATTGATATGGTGGCTTTTTGAGAGGTTGATAATCGATCTCTTCAAGTCAATTCATCTGGTTTTCAACTTTAGGGCATCTTGCTTACGATCCTTTACTGTGCTGATGAATTTCCTCTGTTCTAGGACAACTATATCGTCGGAATACCCGAGGGTTTCGTGACCTCTCCTTTCCAGAGACCTCGTAGCCAGTCCATGGCTAGATTCCACAGGACTGTAGGAAAAACTGTGTGCATTTTCTAGTTGTCCAGGCTGCATATTCGAAATTCGCCGACATATAAGCCGTTCGGAACAATTCGGGTGTTGCGACTCAAAGAAGTAAAGCACCGACATATTAGACTAATGCGTCGATTTACGAAATAGCTGAAACATGCCTATGTTATGTTATGTATTGTTTTAATGAATATTGACTTAAACGTGTTATACAGGGTGTACTAATAGTCTTAGTATGGGCTGATATATATCATACTTAAAGTTTTTGAGAAGTATGTAAACAAAACCCAATACATATGGAGAATGCGTGATGATGAACATTCATTACTTATTTATTAGGGTACAATGTGTAACAGAAAAATTATTCTAAATCTGAATAATGGCATTAGTGATATATGAAGTTTGAAGTATACCTCTAGTTATACTTACCTGACTTTGAAATTATTGCGCCGTTGCAAATTTTTGGTTTAGAAATCAATAAATAGGTATTGGTAAAAATGAAAAAAAAAAGGTAAAAATGTTTTATAAATAAATAAAAATGGAAAAGTACAAAATTAAGGTATTTGTATTTTTATTTCTTTAATAATTTTTTCCCAATCCCACATTATTTTGAACACATGCAGTTGAGGAATGGGGTGCTTTCCTAACCGTACTTTTGAATTAAGGTACCTTTCTTCCACTATTGCTTTTTTTCCTTCCATTGCCGTCTTTCTAACACCGATATGTGCTTCCCTTTTTTTCGTGTAGCTTGAGGTCGTTTCTTTTTACATAATACTCCTTTGTGTTTGAAAACTGCATGGAAACCAGATAGTAAAGTCTGCTCTGAGTTCGCATATTTATCACAATCGCTTGAATATGCTTTAATAGCTGGATAAAATTTAAATGAGCTCCTCTACAAATGTCCCATTTTTTTTTCTGAGTGTTATTTCCAATTGTCTTCTTTTTCGGCAATATCATGATTTTCGTACGTAATTCTATCATCAATATTATTTTTATCAGTATCAATATTCATAGCAGAATTAGGATTTTGTGGAAAAACTGGATATGCATTAATATCAGATTTTTGCTCCATTGAAATATCTTGAATTGGCGAAAATAGCTGCTCGTCTGCCTGCTTTCTAGTTGCAATCTGGTAAAGATTACATTTAACTTTCAAAGATAATGTGTTGAGAATTGAATGTATATTGAACTTTATGACCACCGGTGCCTGGTGCTTACAGTGTCTACCAGTGAATCTCTGTGGACACATACATTTGAAAAGTAATAAATCTACGAAGTAGGTAATTCTATCACTCTGACTCTTTACCTCATATCAAAAGTCATTAAGTTGTATTATATCTTCATCAGCTACGTCTTCTTCATTAGGCAAATAACGACTAAGACACTTGTTTTAGCAGAATATATAAAATTCGTTGTTTGTAATATGATTCAAAGTTGGTAGATAGGAAATCACATAGTTGAGGTGAATTGAACGCTTCCGTTCTTTCCAAGGGTAAGTATATGTTTAGGCATTCTGTAACAGCTTTGCACATCATCTGAGGAAATTTTGCTTTCACCTGTTTCAAACCACAGACTTTCAAAACGTGGAAAGTAAACAACAAGAAACATGAATCAGGCCATATCTTTTTTAAAGTGTTCCGTTCGGCTGAATCGACATTCGTAAGAATAACTTTTGATTCAATTTTGAGGGAAAAAATCGCATAAAGGGGATGCACGGCTTCAACGAATACATTTGATTCTTGACTGCTACTAAGGATGCAGCCCAAAGGTAATCCTCTAATAGGGGACTGTGTTATGAAGTAGTAAACTTTGTGATTTTGTGTATCACAGTTGCCCGTGGAATCAACGAACATAATCTCTGACGACCGGTGAAGTGTTGCAACTTTTTGCATAATTGGTGTGCAGAGGGCCACGGTATAATGCTCTTGTTTTCGAAATATTTTGAACAGAGTACTGTTTTTTTGGAATAGCTTTTCTACAAGGATTCTACATCGGTCTTAGTAGGAATGAAGTTTCTATCCATAGCAATAGTTGTCGCCATATTCCTCCATCATTGATAAAATGTAAGATGACACTGAGTGACACTGAGTGACCCTCCTCAATTAGTTCAATAACACGATTTTTTTACATCCGAATCAACTGATCGTTGTCTCAGCGCCGCAGCAGAATTTAAAATATTATTATGCTTATCCCGAAAGTCCACAATACACGGCCATTTTGGCATATGAATATCATTATTCTTCTTCTTCATGTATGGTTCTTTTTCGACAACTTTCATTTTTCTTTTTTTTTATATTACAATGATAGTGATATAATCTTTTTGAAATTATGCGAGGCTTTTCAGTATCAAGCTCAAAAGTTTTTGAAACTCCAATTTTCTTTTCTAACTCTTCAGTTCACAGTCAACCATTTCTGTAATAAACAAATGTCCGGTGAAATTGTGTTTTTTTCAACATTCAACCATAACACGAAATTTAATTTTTTATAAATGGCGACAACACCCAAACTGTAGTCCCAAACTGAAACTTTCGCGACAAAACATTCCGGGAACGTTTTGCATGCTCACAGTGCACAAAACATTGTACCGTGGCGCGAATATAACAAAAACTTTTCAACAAAAAATTAAACCGACGAAAAAAGCAAAAAATAAAATAAATCTTCCTGGTCTTAATGATAATTGAGCTCCTAAACTAATGTGAGAAACTAATTTTGAGGCGGCGCCAAACAAACTAGCAATTGAATCAGGTAAAGCGTGAAATGATGGCAGCGGGATGCACGGCGGCGTTTTGATTACTTCTTCAAAGTAATATAATGATCTTCGTTAATTGTTTGTTTGGCGCCGACTCAAAATTAGTTACTCACATTAGTTTAGGTCTCAATTATCATTAAGACTAAGAAAGGTTGTTTTATTTTTTGCTTTTCAATAATTTTTTCATCGGTTTAATTTTTTGTTAAAAAGTTTTTATTTTTCACTTTTTTGTAGGTGAAATCAACTAATAACTATCTACTAAATTGACTCCAGGTATCCATTATGTTGTAGTGTCATCAGAACTACCTATATGTGTGCCAAGTTCCAACAGAATCGGTTCAGAGATGAAAAATTAATATTCTTTCATTTTTCTACCCTCAGGGGTGATTATTCCTTTCCGAATCCAAAAATGACTGACTCTGAAGTATACCCTGTCCATTAAAAAAATCATCTGAATCGGATAACCCAGTACAAAGTTATGAGTGGTAGAATGGGTTAACGGGTAAAAATCAGTGGATAAACGAAAAAAATCCTCTATTTTTCTACCCTCAAGGGTGACATTCCTCTTCGAATCCAAATGAGATCAACTTCGAAGTATACCCTATCCAATCAAAAATGAATTGTCAAAATCTAACAATTCTGTGAAAAGTTATGCGTGATCATACATAAAATCATAAAATATTCGCCTCGACTGGAGAACCTCCTCCTTTTTGATTCCGTCGGTTATTAAAAAAAACCTGAAAATACAAAAAATCAACATACCTCAAATTTGTCTTTATCACTTGTTTGTAACCTAATCGTATCAGAGGATGTATTTTCATAACACATATTTGGAAATCCATTTTGCTTTAATATATTTATATTTACTTGTATGAATCACTGTTTATCACAGCTCAAGAAAACTAGTTGAATAAATCTGATTTACAGTGGAAAGAATACATAAAATGTGGGTCGCCTACGTATTATTCTGATATGTCGGTACTTTATGAGTCTTTGATTCGCAACACCCGAATTATTTCGAGCGGCTAATTCCGAAATATGCGTCCAGGTCACTACAGTCTCCTCTATTAGTGTTGGGTGAATCATCCTGTTTCTTAGCATTCAGTGTATCCAGGCCCTGCAAGTTTTTTGACCCCTCTTTGTCCACGACACCTGATGATTGAGTCTATGGAGGTATAATTATAGGGGCTTGTGGCTCAGTGGCAAGAGCTTTGGTCTTGTGTCCACTGTTTCCACCGGCGCGGGTTCGACTCCCGCAGCTGGTAAACAATTTTTCAAGGCTCCAAGAGTGGTTTCGGATCTCACTATAGAAGGTAAGGCCCACGTGATCTTCACTCGAACACATTTTCATTAACTTCTGAGAGATGGTCAAACAACGGAGAAAGCGGTTAACAACTATTTTACAATTATTAAAAGCTCCTTCTATATTTAGAGAGACCGCTATTGGTACTCCTCAGTTTTCCAGCGTATTCACCATTCTCTTAACCAGTTTGTGGAGTGCTGTTTATGTTGAGCAGGTGGTCCTGTATGCGTATTGGTCTCGATGAAGTGGCCCTTATACCATTGTCATGTCCTTATATGACTATTCACCAGCTTCTCCGGAGTCTTTAGTCCAAAGACATGAGACTTATTGGTATCAGGGACTTCGCCATTTCCTGTCCAGTTTTTCCAAGTTTTGGTATGGAAATTACCCCAATATTCCTCCATGACTTTGGTTTGTGTCTAAGAGACAAACTGCTTCTGAGTATTCCACAGAGCCTACTTCACAGTAATTCCGTTTCCTTCTGCAATAATGCTGATGAATTCCACATGGTTCCGGTGATTCATATGGTTTCTTTCACCAATATCCAACTCCCCCTGGAACCTCTTTTCAGATCCTTAGGTTCATCTTCATCAATAGGTTTCTAATTGAGCCTCAGGACAGTGAAACCAAGAGAGTTCCCTTACTATTTCTCCTCCTGTAGTGGTGTACCCTCGTTCATTTCTGAAGGATTGTATCACTGGACATTTATCCCCAGAGAGGTTTTTTGGGAGTCTGGCACATTCTTGAGTTCTCCCTATTTCCTCAATGTACCTTTTCCACGAGTCTCTCTTGGCTTTGTTCAGTGCCCTTTCATAACTGGTCAAGGCATTTCTGTAGTTATTTCACCTTCCAGTTCTCTTGGCGCTGTGGAATTTTCTTTTAGTTTACCTCCTCAATCTTGCAAGTTCAGCATCCTACCAGGGCACGTTCCTTGTGATAAGTAGAAAATTGTTGTTGAACGCAGAGATGACTGTGTTATCAAATTTCCCCACTGCTAGCTCTATGTACCTGTTTGTACTTATCGGTCTTTGCAATCCTGGAGGGTAACGTGCTAGGTCTGCTTCTCTTTTTCATTTCCTGATGTTGCTTTTTGTTCTGGAATTTATATATCTGTCGTCGAAGGATTGATATGTCCATGGTCGGAGAAACTCTCCCCTCATTCTCGTACCCCCATGGGTGGAAGCTTTTATTACGTTAAGTATCTTCCTTCTGTTTTCTGTTGGTTTGTTGCCTACATTTGGTATATCAGTTCGTTTTTCATCACGAACTCCAGTAGAGATTCCCCTCTTTCGGTGGTGTCGCTATTGCCCCAGATGGTGTTGTGTGTGTTGGCATTGCAACCGATTACCCTTTGTAGTATTTTTTACCTGCAGTGTCGTTTTAGCCACTACTTCGTAGATGTTTGTTCAGGATCAACCGAAGGGAAATAGCCCGATGTGAGAATTACCTCCTGCGACCCATTATCTCCCCTAATCCTTATCTTCACTGCTGCCAGATCTCCTGGACAGATTGTTAGTGACAGTATTTTCATATTTTTCCAATAAGTATACAGATCTGGAGGGTCTCAGTTGACCTGCTGTACAATGGCTCTCTAGTTGGCCCTCTCAGATCTTCCATTTTTCCATATTGAATCCTTGGTTTCTGACTTAGAGCCACTTTGGTGTCCCCCGCAAGTACTGCCGGGGCCGCCCTGTAGCGCTGGAGATTTATCTGGTTGACCCCCATCCACCCATATTCATTTTTTTTATCAATGCCCTGAAGATTATTTTTCCGATGTTGTACGCTTGGAATTGTATTCTCTGCAGTGTTCTGAAAGGAAAATTGTCGACCGAGAAGGCCAGAAGTTTTTCTCTTTCCATATCGGTGTTTAGGTTTATTGGTCTCATTTGTTTCCACGATTGAGAGGGCAAGAGTTAGTACGGACCAGTGATACCCCCTGCACAGAGCGAAGGCTGTTTACTCCTTGATTTCGCGCTGTTTTTTGGAGGCCCCGTTCTGATGTCATTCATTCGTCGCCTCGGTACTTACAGTTTGACCTGTTTCATTTGGCCACGGTTAGTTTACTCCTAACCAAGTGAAGGTGAAGGTGGACTTTGAGGAGCCTACAATCTTGGAAAGAGTATTCTGTCGTTTCGCACGTACCACGGAGCATTTATTAGCATCCGCATAATTTTAGCCTGGACCCGTTCCGGAACCACTATAATAGATTTTGATGTTTGCCTCCAGACTATGAGAGTATATATTTTGACGTACCTACATACTGATTTGCAAAGTAGCACTTTATTTTCCAAATTGTAATCAATATTTATTCAATATAGTTTGTCTTGCAAAAAGGAGTATTGTGGTGTCCAAAGCTGAAATCCGGAATTCTTGCAAGCCCTTTCTTATCAAACACAAAATTTCGCCACTACTTTACATTTGATTTTTCAAACAGTATGTTTTATTCATAGTGAATTTGAAAACGAAATTAACACAATATAACACCAGTCAAATACTCAATTTAGCCTCACCAATTCTAACAACGTATTCCGACTACATAATTCAAAATGGTAAAAAATTAAATAATCATCCGCTCAGGGAGATAAGGAAAATATATGATTATAAAAAAGATTTATGTTGAAAATCTCCTACTGAAAGAAGGTTTCTACCCGAGTTCTATTGTGAGAACTCTTAGTACTATGAATTTTATCTTTCTTTGCCCACTTTCAGTAACTCAGGATTCAATTTTGATATGTTTCATTGATCTAGACAAGATTATGAACGTACACAAAGCAATTAACCAAAAGTTTAATTCTGTATTTCTTGCAATTTAATATTTTTCAACCGCAGAGCGCTTTCAACCTATAAGGTCATCTTCAGGCTTGGTTGTTAGGCAAGAACTCTGAGGACCCATAAAATACAGACATTTACAGAGTTAAAATGATCAAAATGAATAAAATTGTAACGAGCAGTGTAAAGCTCTCAAAATCTTGAAAATAAAACAATCGCCAGCGTTTTTAAATTTGTCAAACCTAAAATTAATACAACAAATTGAAAAACGCTGGCGATTTTTTTAATTTATATTTTTTTGATTTTGAGTTTTACACTGCTTGTTACAATTTTATACATTTCAACTTTGTGAATGTTTGTATTTCACGGGTCCCCCCTGTTCTTGCCTGACGAGTAAGCACCGAAGATGACCTTATAGGTTGAGAGCGCTCTGCGATGAAAAAATATTAAATTGCACGGAATACAAGATTCAATTTTTGGTTCTGCCTCATGCACACAGCCCTACTACTCCCACTCTACAAAGCAATTTTCATTCCTGAAAATTCAAATATTTATTCCTTATTAGTTTTTTCATTTTTCAAACATGTTTATTGCTGACCAGCACGGTAAATGGGTATGATTGAAATTTTATTTGAATTGCCATTTTTGTTCTGATTCCACTATTCATTTTGTAGCAGTTTATTCAGCTTATAGGTACCTTGTTTCCATATTTTTCATTTGTAAACAACTATGTCAATGAGAACTACCTTCTTGAGACTGTAAAGTATATTTTGATTTTTGTTTTCCTCCAACAAACCGCTTGACACATTGAATAAGTTGCACACGGTATAATTCATTTACCTCTACAACCGTATCGAACTAGGACTTTGGCAGTCCATTTTCGATTAAGTGGAGTTCCCTAATGGAATCAGTATTTCTTGTTAATGCACCTCCATGTTGGTAGTATATATTTTACCACAAGAGCAGCTGCAGAGGTAAGTTGGAGAGTAACTTATGATTGGAGCCTTCCTTTGATGGATACGAAGTTCAAATGATTTCACTAAGTGGATTATGTATACTTGGTATTATAATGGGATAATAATTATTTGATTTACACGGTGGTCTTCAACTCATCTAAAAATGTTGAAATCAAGTCGAAAGCAGTATATTGATAAATGTCCAAAACTGAAAAACTGATCAGTTGGCCTAGGCAAAATAATAGTTATGTAATATTTATTATAATTATAAGTTATGAGTTCGCTTTCCCAATCAACCTTTTTAATCAAATACCTCAGATCAAACACATAGGCCCACCCCTACATGCTCAACCGACTCCTACTGAGTGTATATAAAACTGTACAAGTGGCCATGTCAACGTGAGACCCGACGAAGTATTTGTTTTTTCAATAATTTTTTTTACTTGAAATGGTGATTAGATATACTTTTGAGGACTAAAGGTACAGAACAGAATACATAACTCCTTATCTTTGTTTGGAAAAGTGCATATAACAATTTCTTCATGGTGCTCACAAACAAGGTGTCTCAAAATACGTAAATTTTTTGGATTATTATTTTTGAATTTGAATGATTGCAACTTCTGAGATCATTGATGTTGAACGCTTTTGATGGTATATTTAGGGTGGATCAGTTTTCAAGTAATACAATTCGATCGTTGTAGGTAAATTTGTTTTTGAAATTTTCTACATTCCTGGTTCGAATTAGTTCATACCAAAGCCAGAAAGTTTCAAACCAGTTCACTTACTGCTGGAAGAGTTAACAGATAAATTAGCAACAAGGGGTTCAGATTCTATAGAAATCGGGATGACAGAGAAAAAATGTTGATAAATCTTCTGGAAGTTTTGTATACCAAGTTCACCGAATATATTGGGGTTTGAAATTCAGTGGTAATTCTCAACAAATTTATACATTCATAAATGAAGTTACTGAATATTAATCAGCTCGTGGGCTTGATAACACATAACTTTTCAAATCAGCTGCAGAGTAATCACTGGTGATGCTTTCTTGTAGTTCCTACAAGTGTAGAATATCGCATTAATTTTGGAACATACTGTATGTATGAATTCAAATAACGTTGGGTATCGACATGGTACCGAGAGCAGTTTTTATAGATGAATGTTTCTACAGGTTTTTTATCTTGTATCAGGCAGTTGGAATATATTTGTAATTAAAATATAATTTGATAGATTGGAAAAGTTTAGTTCAAAAATTGAAAACTAATGATTTGACTTTACCTGGAAAAATGTTTATTTTATGGAAATATCTGGTCCCGAGGAACGAAAATAAAATTCTATTTCATATTGTCTAAAATCTTATTATTTCTAAAACAACAACAAGCTCACAGTCAACTATTCCCAGGTTGAATTTGACAGGAACATATACAGTGCGAACAAGATATATGATATATGTTTAAACCTCCAACAACTGATTTTCTACTTCTAAAAACATGATTTTTGTGATTCGATCAAATCAAGAAAACTTGGTGGGAGTAAATCCAGTATATTCCGCAGTTATGGAAAATTTATTCAAGAGGTTTTCTCGTCCCCCTCATGAAACGTCACAAGTTGGGGTTCTTCGCAAGAATATTCTGCTCAAGTACATTTCTCATCTAGCTCTGATCGAGACAAGTACTGTAGCTGAATTAAATGAAACTGATAGAAGAGGTGAATTATTTGAAAAATGAATTCACTTCGAGAATCAAGGTAGCAGAAGTCACTTGCTCTTGTCAGCATCCGTGAGCTCCTGTATCTTTGATTGATCCTGATATTTTGAGTAGCTCTTCAAGCTCATAGTATAGAAACTTCTAGTTATAGCAAAAATTCCAATGATTTCAGTCCAGACGTAGATTTCATAGCAAAAATGTTAAGCATAGCAGACATTTCAATTAAAAATGTAATAGAGAAAAAAACTGATTATTGTGATGGATTTTCTAGAAAATCATTGAAATGTTCAGAGTAATCTCTGCAATACTGGTTTACAAGTTAGAATTTTTCTTTCAATACTGGGCTTCTCGTGTTATATAGTCTAAACTCGAAGGATAGACAGTATGCCGATGACGTTAAAGGATCATTTGCAATAATTGATGGTGAAAAAAAATATTAGGCAGGACTAACAAAATTTCAATGTTCATTGATACTGCTTGTTCAGTAGGCCAGAGGCAGTATGCTATGTCACCTCTTATGCATGAGATTTCATTATCAGTGTTGCAGGTCGAGAATTTTTTCATTTTACAGTTGTTCCATTCGGATTACTAAATTCGGCACAAACGTTATGCAGACTGGTAGATGCTATATTTGGACCTCAGTATGAGCTCAACATTTTCACTTATTCAGATGACATAATAATTATCTCTTCCATTTCTCAGAAACATTTGAAGTTACTATCTGAAGTAAGAGATAGACTGGCTGAAGCCAGTTCAACTGTTAATGTGAAGGAATGTAATTTTTTCAAACCATCTCCCAAGTATCTTGGTTTCGTCATAGATGAAAGTGGATTAGCATTGATCCAGAGAAGGTTTTTTCTATGGTAAGCTATCACAGATCGACTACAGCCACTTAGGTTAGAAGATTCATAGGACGTTGTTCGTGATATAGAAATTTCATTATTAATTTTTCTAGTTTCTCCTATCAATGCTCTGTGGCAGGTAGAAAGTCACAGTTCTCAGTCATCATTCAATGCAACGCCAGTGACATAGATATAGAAAGGTTGTGTGTTAACTCAGGAGTTTGATGGGGAAGGAAGAGTAATAGAATACGGGAGACAGTAACTCAACGTGAATTGATGGCTGTTACATTTTGTATTGAAAATATCAGATCATATGTAGCAGGCACTCGTTCCACCATTATAACTGATCATTGTTCACTTTCATGTCTTAACAATATGAAAAATCCCACAGAAAAACTTGCTAGGTGGGCTGTAAAACTTGGACACTATAGTTTTGAATTGGATAGGATACCTCATGACTCTCTCGAGACTGCTCAGAAAGGATTCAATCAAAAGAATTCTGATCCTTTATATAATTTTTTGACAAAAAAAAATTGGAAATCCTGGATAATATTTATTCTGTAAAGTTGAAATGATAAAATTTATATATTTTTCCCTTCGAAATTTTTGCAGATCGATTACCCGATAATTTGGAGAGAAAAAGAATGGACTGTAATATCTCGAGCAAGTTAGGAAATCAAATGTACAGCACTACGACTTACTTGTGATTTTCCTCAGTTACTGTCTCTTTATGAACACACAAACACCAATCCGATAACTGTTCATTGGGCGAAAGCAGTTCAATTGCGGCGGTTGTTTTTCCACTTGAGATCGAAGTTTTCACACGCGCAAATTATTAATTATTGAAATTTACAATAAATAAGATTACTTTCCTTCTGCAATATTCTGTCCCAGCAATATATTATATATATATATATATATAAATATATATAAATAATAATAATAATAATAATATAACTTTATTCATGATAAATAAATATTCTTTATATATATATATATATATATATATATATATATATAAATCTGTAGTTTCTTTGCTGACTAGATACGAATTAAGTGATTGGTATTTGGGTTATGCAGCAGGCCAATAAGTGTACTCTTTTACACGGATTCCAAGCTTTCGATAATATTTATTATCATCATCAGGGATTCTACAAAATAGGAAGACATATAGGAATATATAATAAAGAAAAACAAGACAGTTATAACTTACAGTGTAAGTGAGGTCATGCGGCGATGATGTTAAAATTATTAATAATGTTATATGAACAAAGCTGTGTATACAACTCACAGGAATCAACCACAATCCACATTACATACGTAAACAATGTATTCTTATGTTGAGAATTTTGGATCGTGTTTTACTTTGAAAGGGCAGTCAACTAGACATGTGACTGGATGAATTCTCAAAAAGACTGACACAACAGATAATATAGACCACTGGGAATGAAGATTACCCCCATGAATGCTAAGAACATAGTTTGATTATTTCAATCCACATCATTTCATATTCACACATCTTAATTCTCAATAGTCAATAAACTTTTCATTCAAATCTATATATGGAAATATTCCATGCCATTGTAAAGTTCACTTGGTAACACTATTTCATTCCCAGTGGTCTATATTATTTGTTGTGTCAGTCTATTTGAGAATTCATCCAGTCACATGTCTAGTTGACAGCCCTTTCAAAGTAAAACACGATCCAAAATTCTCAACATAAGAATACATTGTTTACGTATGTAATGTGGATTGTGGTTGATTCCTGTGAGTTGTATACACAGTTTTGTTCATATAACATGATTAATAATTTCATCAACATCGCCGCATAACCTCCCTGATGATGATAATAAATATTATCGAATGCTTGGAATCCGTGTAAAAGATTACACTTATTGGCCTGCTGCATAACCCAAATACTAATCACTTAAATTATATATAAATATATATATATATATATATATATATATATATGTATATATATATATATATATATATATATATATATATATATAAGAATCCTTTTTAAATTCGGGTATGCAGTCAACAAGGGTATCGAAATTAAAGTGAACTCTTTTTTCTATTCAAGCTTTGGAGTCATTTATTGTCTCTTCATCAGGAACTCTACAGTGAATTAAAATTGAACATTATTAGATTTGAAAACTTAATAGGCATGTGTTTACTTACGAAAGTGAGGTTGAACCCTTTCACTTGCAGCAATTTATAAAATAACAGGTCACAACAGACAACACTCTTGGTATAGTCATATATAGTTAAAACTTTGATCAAAATTGATCATGATTATTAAACATAAGTGTGAAAACATTTTAAATTCCAAATGGGCTCTTATGGAGGTCATGTTGGATTCAAGAAGAAGTGGTGACAGATGACTGACAATTGAAGTATAAATAAAGTTGACAATTGACAAGTATGAAAAATAGATATCAGACTTGTTGCCAACATACAATGAGATGAAAAATAATACCATCAACCCATCAAGGGTACCAACTCAATGTTAATTGAAACGATTTTGGTATGTCTCATAAGGAGAATTACATAGAAAAATATGAGTTTATTCGAAAAAGTGAAAAATTCAATACCAACCATTTCAGGGCACCAACTATGTTTAATGAATTGAATTGTGGTCTATCTCATAAGGAGAACGACTGAGTAAATATGAATAGATTATGCTGAGATTATCAATGTCCGTTCTCGAATTCATTGAATTAGGTTCTTTGAAAATATGTGTCATTTCGAGAAAAGTTCTCTTTTTTAAATTTGATTCATGTTCCAAGATACCACATTATCATAATCTGGGTTATGGTTCAAGGCCATGGTGTAATGAGCTAATGAACAAGTTTTCTTTAAATTTCTAATATCGATTTTATGGGAGGTGATTCGGTCTTTCAATTTCCTTTTGGTTTGGCCAATGTTCTTCTTTCCACATTGAGAACAAGGAATACAATAAACCAAGTTCGAGTTGTCTGATAGAGGATCTTTGTCTTTTACTTTTGAAAAAATATTGTTCAATACAATTTGGTTTTTGTTAGCGATTTTGATGTTAGGAATTTTGGAAAATAGTTTGTTGAATTTATAATTTAAAGATTCTATATGTGGCAAAGTAAGGTAAAAAGTGGTTCCAAAATGTTATTATTAGAATTAATTATATTATTATTATTATTACTGTTGTTTGTGTGATCAATATCAATGGAAGACCTACTGAAAATCAGTTCATAAACAAGATTTCGTGGGTAACCACTATTAATGAAAAGTTGCAAAAGTTTATTTAGATTGATCGTTCGTAGTGAAGTGTGACTTGTTTTGATTACTCTGTCTTTCATGCACAAAACCAGATTTATCTTTTGTCTGTGTCGATGGTATGATTCGTAATGTAAGAATCTTCCTGAAGCACCTGTTTTGGTATACCAGCTTGAGATTAGAGTATTGTCTGCCCTTCTGATTACTTCTGTATCTAAGAAGGGGACCCTCTGTTCGATGTTTTCTTCTTCGATGGTAAATTGTAGTTTTTCATGGTAAGAGTTGAAAACAAGTAACAATTCTTGTTATTTGTCCTGAGGGGCACTTAATATTATGTCATCTACATGTTTTTCTAAAAAGGGGATCTCAAATTGAATTTTGTTTAAACAATCCTCAATAAGATCATCCATTACATATTGAGCGATTAAAGGGGAAACTGGGCTGCCCATTGGCATACCTAGACATTGTTTATATATATATATATATATATATATAATATTGTTATGTTAGGCAATGTTATGAAATTATTGAACTCCTAATTATAATAATTATTATTATTAGGTGATTTAGTTATCGGGTTAATTTTTTTTTACCTTTCTACTATTCTAGAATCTTATACTATGCTCTAGTCGATGCATATGTATCAAGAAGTCAGCCTTATAGTAGCTCTGTTGTCAAAAGTATGTGACTAACAATACATCTCATGAAAATTCACAATTAAATTATATGAAAATTGAAATTTATAGAAAACATTGTATTTGAAGTAGATCAACTGATATATAAGTTTGGAACATCAACAGGAAACTCACCAATGAGATATCGACAGAGTTGTGTGGATAAAAGTGATGAAATATAAAAGATATGAAAGCAGAAATTGTCAGAAATAAATTTAATACGAATTTGTGAATAGTATATAAGATTAAGGATTGGATTTCATTAATAAAATCATAAATAGTAATTAGAATGAAAAATAATTAGATAGAAAGTGGCACTAAACTCTAAAAATCTGTGAAGAAGAAAAAAATGTGTGTGTTGCCACAGAAGAAAATAACGAGTTTGGAGGAGATCGAAGAAAATCAAGAAAAGGAAGCCACGTACAAAATTTGAGGAGATAAAAAAATAGTCAATTCAAGAAAAAACCTGCTAAACTATTTCTGAACGAGAGCAATTCCAATAAGGCACAACTGGAAGCAATAATTCATCACAAAATTCCACTTACCTGGTGACAGAAGAGAAATCCTGAAAAAGCCATTGACTGCAACAAAAAATTGTTTTGGACGTACGAAAGCTGTCATTCCAATTTCAAAAGTACTTCCATGAGGCTGGGACACATCACAGCATCGCTTCAGTTCATCAAATAGCATTGAGTATCTGATTCACTGTGTTTTTTGCCTTTTTGATTGAACATTCCATAACAATTTGATAAAGGACTGATAATAACTTTCAGACATTCCTTCAGCTGTTATAATCACTCATATTAGTCTGCACCATATCACATTATTGTTTTTATTTCAGTCCATGAAGTAGTTTTTGCAGAATAGGTCAGTTTTCAAGGTTAATCTGAATAAAAACATCCATTTGATTATTCTCTGCAATCTGTGTTTCATCTTTGAACATCTAACCACACTTTTCCCCACTAAACAGCATTCGATATCGAGCCGTTCGACAAGATGGCCCTGCTGAACTTGCTAATCTAGAGAGAGGAGACTCATTGTTCATAGGCGTACCGACTCAGCTGGGATAAGGTAAAAACAGGTTTAAAAAAAGGTAACATAACATAGCCGGAGTTTTCATTTTATTATGATAGGGATTCATTGATAAAATGTTTTGAAACAAATCTACAAAATACATAAACTCAAAATCCATCCCATCATAATCAACTGTCGCCCAACGCGGAGCTGAGTTGCCAAAATAATAATTAGAAACAAGAGTAAATTCTATAGAAATTGTAAAGAAAAACATTTGTTTGAAATCAAAAATATTTATACATGGAAAATAAAAAGTTGACATTTTAGATTTTGTGCATTGACATATTTGTATAAGTGTTGAGAAAATGGATTTGAGAGATGGTAAAAAAAATTGTTTGGAAGAAGGTGCAGAAGGTAGAGAAAGAGGTGATCAGGTACAAGGAGAGAGTGGTAATGTAAGAGGAAGTGAAATAAAAAGTGAAAGAACAGAAATGGGGAGTCAGTTTAAAAAATTATTGGATTTCATAAAAGATGAAAGCAAAGAAAACAGAAAAAATGGAAAGTATCAAAAATGAAATGAAAGATGAAAGGAAAAAAACTTAGAGAACATGAATGAAAATATGGCAAGAATGGAAGAAGAACTGGAAAAAGAATAAAAGAAAACACAGCAAGAATGGAAGAGAAAATAGAAAGAATGAATGATGGAATGAGAGAAAGTATGGGAAGAATGGAAGGAAGAATGAATGATATAATCAAAGACAATATGGAAACAATGGAAAGTAGAGTACAGAAAGGAAGAAAGTAAAAAGAAATTTTTAGATAAAAAAAAGAAAAAAAATAATAAAATAATAAGAATTTTATGTAGCTAGTACTCAAGAAATATCCACTATCAATAATCAAGTAGAACAAAATGACAAACGAATAAAAGATAACACAGTAAATATGAGTAATAATAATGAAAATGTTGAGAAAGATATAAATATGATTAATAAAAAATTGGATACTCAACAAAAGGATACAAATATAAAATTTATCACAGTACGAAATGAAATTTTCATTATAAAAGAAGAAAGTAGTGAGCAAAATAAAATTATGAGATAGTTATTCAAAAAACAGATGTTTGTAACAATTTATTGAAAAATATGATAGAAAATACAAAAAAAAAAAGATAATGAAAATTTTGAGATGCAAAAGGGGAAAATAAATGATGAAGTAACAATAATGAAAATATATGACAGAAACATGGCGAAAATGAATTTTGAATTGCAAAAAGGGAAAATGAATGATAAAATAATTATGGAAATGAATGACAAATATGAATAATATGATTTTTGAAATGAAAGAAAGTAATACAAACAATGAAATAATAATAATGAATATTAAAATGTCTAATATAAAAATAGAAAAGAAGTTGAATGAAAATGACCATCAAAAACAAGAAAAAATTGAAATTATGAAAAATGAATCAGTTGAAAATGTTTAAATAGAATTTCAATTGAAAATGTTTGAAATGAAATATATGCTTGTAGTAATAAAACAAGTACATTTCCATAGAAGGAGAGATAAATAATGAATAAAAATTTTTTGGGTATAATTAATTGTAGGTTTGACAAATTTAATAGGTAAGTTGGGGAATAAAAAAAATAAAAAATTAAAAAGTAATTTGATAGAAAGGTATTGTTTCAGAAACGTTTGAATGAAAAAAAATAAAATGGAAAATAAACTACATCAATATACATCAATGAGAGAAAAAACTAGAGCAAACAAAACAACACAAGAATTGAAAAAGTGTAGAAAGAAAATAAAAATATTGAACAACAATTAATAATTATTTATACTGAAGAACATGGAAGTTGGAACAATTATTGGTACAGATCAGATAGAAAAAGTAGAAAACCAAAATATTATGAAGGAAAAATATAGAAGTGGATAATAAATAATATGAATTTTGAAGAAAAATCAAAAGAAATGAAGTTAAACATATTTTGTGTATAAAAAGAATGCATGTGAGAAATGAAAGTGGAAATGATAATAATAATACTGAAGAAGTATATTATAAGAAATATAATGATGATGATGATAATAAAGGTATATTAATAATTAGAATAAAGGTATATTAATGAATTATAAATAAATATAATAAGTTAATGATGTATGAATGAAGAATAGCAAAAGAGTATATGCACAAAATAAAAATAAAGAAATTGAGAGATTTGAGTTATTAAAATATCCAATTCAATATGAATACAAAGAACAACTGAGGGAAAAGATAGGAAAAATAATAAAACAAAGTATAATTGAAAGAAGTACCAATAATTTTAAAAATCTAATCAATATTGAAAATATATCAGTATAAAATATATAAAATAAAATAAACATATATCAAATGTTATGAATGTCATCTTAGAAAAAATTTCTCTCTTGATTTGAAGAGAAGTCCAAAGTCAGGTTTTTCTGAAATAAAAGGAAGTAATATTAGTATTTGTAAATAATAAATTAATATTCAAATTTTACTAGCAAGTATTAAAATATTGAATATGAATTTAGGAAATTTGTTATGTTAGGAAATGTAATAAAATAATTAAACTTATAATTATTATTATTTTTAGGTAATTTAGTTATCGTGTATGATGCTATGTTGTTTTGCAATTTTTCTTTACCTTTTTACTATTCTAGAATCTTATACTATGCTCTAGTCGATGCATATGTATCAAGAGGTCAGCCTTGAAGTAGCTCTGTTGTCAAAAGTATGTGACTAACGATACATCTCATGAAAATTCACAATTAAATTAGAAAACATTGTATTCAAAGTAGATCAACTGATAAATAAGTTTGGAACATCCTGTATGATAAATCTCATCAACAGGAAACCCACCAATGAGATATCGAGAGAGTTGTGTGGGAAAAAGTGATGAAATATAGTAGATATGAAAGCAAAAATTGTCAGAAATGAATTTTATACGAATTTGTAAATAGCATATGCGATTTAGGATTAGATTTCATTAATAAAATCATAATAGTAATTAGAATGACAAATAATTAGGTAGAAAGTGGCACTAAACTCTAAAAATCTGCAAAAAAGAAAAAATGTGAGGTAGAAAATAACGAGTTTGGAGGAGATCGAAACAAATTAGAAAAGAAAGCCACGTACAAAATTTGAGGAAATAAAATAATAGTCAATTAAAAAAAAAATTGCTAAACGATTTCCGAATGAGAGCAATTCCAATAAGGCACAACTGGGAGCAATAATTTATCACAAAATTCCACTTACCTGGTGACAGAAGAGAAATTCTGAAAAAGCCAATGACTGCAACAGAAAATTGTTTTGGACGCACGAAAGCTGTCATTCCAATTTTAAACGTACTTCCACGAGGCTGGAACACATCACAGGAAAAAGAATAACAGGTATCCTATTCACGCTCCAGTTTATCAAATAATATTGAGTATCTGATTCACTGTATTCCTTTTCGATTGAACATTCCATAACAATTTGATAAAGGACTGATAATAACTTTCAGACATTCTTTCAACTGGTATAATCACTCATAATAGTTTGCACCATATCACATTATTGTTTTTATTTTCGTGTTGAATTTATCATCATTTTGTAAATAAATTTGAGGCGCAGAGGATACAACATAATGTCAACACACGAAATCATAACACGGACTATAACATACCAATCCACAGACCAACAAAATAAATTACCAACAAAAGTCAAAAGAGAAATTAACATATTATAGTACAGCTAGAGCTAATCAAAAATGTTTGGGAAGATAGATAATCTTACGAACCTTCAGTGAAAAGCGGACATAAATGTCTTTAAAAATTACTAAAATAAAATTTCAATATATGCAAATACCTATCTCAAAGTTCTTGTATTGTTCTTGCATTTTGCCTGGCACTATTTTATTTAATTTTAGTAATTGTTATAAATATATGTGTTCAAAATGTAATGTCACTGTGACTGTAATTCCTGAAAATAAAGATCTATTCTATTCTTAGTATATCGGTTTTTTGGTAATTTTGTGGGGTTTACATCCCATTTGAGTTTTTGAAAGATGAGAAAATGTTCGCAAGTGTTGTGAGAAAAATTCAGGATACGGCGGCGCTCCAAATATTTTTACCTAGGAAGGTTTCTTATTTTATTTTTATTTATATATCATGTATAGGTCTGCAAGAAATGAATAAAGCATTCTGTTAGCAAAATCCAATTTTTCTTCGACGAAAAAGATCTAGCAGAACGAGGATAGTTCCCATTATGTGGGAAAAATTTCATACTTTTTTAAAAAGTGTATTGAAACTATTCATATCTGAAAATTCATGAAATTAATACTCTATTCGAAAAAATGTGTTTGAACAGGCACATCTATATTCTACATCCTGAAAGTGATGTATATGTCTGAACAATCATATGTCATTATTATTCGTGAAGATTACGGAAGGGCATTGACAAACTCTTTCTATCTGGAAGACACGAATCCATCAGAAATAATGTTCGTTAAAAAATAATAAAGCGCCTGGAAGAGATGGTATCATGGCAGAAACGGTAAAACATATTTCCGATAATATTTCGGCACCTCTCTCGAGTATCTTCAATAAAAGTTTTAATGAGGGAGTCTGTCCGTCGATTTTCAAAGTTGCTGTTATGAAACCTCTTTATAAAACTGGCGATAAAACTGACACTACAAACTATAGGCCGGTTTCACTCATCTCCAACCTAGCTAAACTATTCGAAAAAATAATAAAGAAACGTCTGATGAGATATTTAGAAAAATTCAAAATTCTATCTGATCAACAATTTGGTTTCCGGGAGAAAAGATCTACGAATGATGCAATTGCTCTACTAACGGAAAATATAAGCAAATCCATAGATAAGAAAAAACCAGCTCTTGGAATTTTTGTCGACCTTAAAAAGGCATTCGATACAGTAAGTCACCCGGAATTACTACGAGCATTGGAAAGAATCGGCTTCAGGGGAACCCCATACAAACTGATAGAAAGCTATCTCGCAGAACGAAAACAAACTCTACAGTGAAATATGGTGTTCCACAGGGAACGGTACTAGGACCGATTCTCTTCATTGTATATCTGAATGAATTATTTAAAATTCCTACTGAGGGAAAATTCATAACATTTGCCGATGACACGGTGATATTTTATGAAGATTCCTCCTGGGATAAACTCAAGGCCAAAGTTGAGAATGACTTCCCAAAAATATTGAAATGGCTTGATAAGAAACTTCTGACTATCAATTTTAGCAAAACATTCTTCATACCCTTCACATCTTATTCTAAATATCTTCCGTCTTACAAAAATCTTACAATCTCACACCAAAATAACTCTTTTGAAATATCGGCCGTAGACAAAATAAAATACCTTGGAGTCATCATTGACAATCATCTAAAATGGGAGCCACATATTAACAGCCTAGTGAAAAAATTAAGGTATCTGATTTATAAATTTAAATACTTCTCATCAATCTTCAGAATTCAATACCTCAAAACTCTATATTACGCATTATGTGAATCACATCTAACATATGGAGTAGTAGCATGGGGTGGTGCTGCAATCACATTCATTCAAAGAATAGAAAGAATGCAGAAATTTTTATTGAAAATCATCTACAAAAAAACGAGAGATTATCCATCAAATATACTATATACAGAATCACAAATTTTAGATCCTCGCCAATTATTCTGCTATAACATCCTTATTAAACAACATCAACAGAAACATACCTTAATTCCTATTAAGCATGAATACGTACGAGATACAAAAAACTTTCGTCAGTAATCCCAAAACCTGAAAAAAATATTGCACTTAGATGTCATACCTATCTGGGACCAAAACTCTATAATCTTCTGCCGATTGAAATGAAAAATATAAATTCAGATAAATTATTCAAGACTAAAGTGAAAAAATGGATATTTCAAATTCCTCGATCGCAATTACACGACTTCATTGATGTGAGAAATAATTACCATTCCAATATTAAAGTAATATAATTAATAACTATAGGTACACTAGTTCAGATTAGTTTTGTTAGATGTTTCTACAACTCAAGAGTTTGTTAGAATTATTTATTTTTATATATTATTTATTTTTATTTATTTAATATTTATTTTTATTTTTATAATTCTATGTTTATAATTCGTTAAGGATAACCTATTAAGAGCACATAATAAGTTATATTTGATGGAGGGTCATTATTCACAAATCGCTGATTTTTCTTAATGAACCCCCACATTATAAGTACTATGAATAGGGACAAATCTCAGGTAGAATGTGTATAACTTGACACCATTCAAGGCCATGCCTTATATGGTGTATTCCTATATTTATTTGTTCACATATCCACCTATATTTGAATGTAAAATGTGAAAATTTATTATCAAAAGTCTGTACAATATATTGTCTATTGTTTATATATTGAACAGATGAATAAATATTATTATTATTATATATTATATTATAATGTGATATTTTCACAATAAGGAAATATTTTGAAGAGGGAAACATACTCAATTGAATATTGAATAGAAAGATTTATCTGTGTATTGAAAAATCCACGATAAAAATGAAGTTATTTTTGTTAATGTCTAAAGAAAACAACTACTTCGCCAGCTCACTACATCTGATAGATATTCTGAAAGAACCCTAACTCAAAAGAAAAAAAAAAAATTTGCATTTTCAATCAGATAGTTATTTGATTTTCTATTCCAGTATTGATTAAGAACTCATATAGATAACTGAGGCAAAAAAAAATGTTTTTCAAAGAAGAGTACCCACCAGAAATCATTTGTAACATTGACGAAAGAGAGGCATCGCATTCAGTAGTCTGATTAACAAGTTAAAAAATGGGTTAATTCTTGTTCCCGGTCCTAAATATATGTGCGATAGCTCATTCGATTCGAAATGATGTCTGGAAAATGTATCTCGAACATTTATTAGCACATAAAAAATTGCAATTGTTATTAACAAAATGAGATGAAAAAAAAAAAATTCAGTTTTTCGTTAATAACTCAAAAACTATTGATATTTAAAAACTTTTGGAAAAAGATCCTCAAAGTCATGACTTCCGAAATTCTATCTCCATTATTTATAATTTTTATTCAACGCCGGAAATAGGTCTCCGCGCGGCCGTTACGGCATGAGCGCAACACGGCTGGTTACATTATATCACACAAAATAAATTTTTTATACTATCGAATATTAATTTAAAAATTAAAAAAAGGTGTCATCAGAACACTTGGAAGAATAAAGCCCCGTTGGAAAAAAATATGTCGAATATATCTATATTACTGAATCAAAACATCCATTTGATTATCCTCTGCAATTTGTGTTTTATCTCTGAACATTCAACCACACTTTTCCCCACTAAACAGCATTTGATATCAAGCCGTTCGACAAGATGGCACTGCTGAACTTGCTAATCTAGAGAGAGGAGACTCATCGTCCATAGGCGTACCGACTGAGCTAGGATAAGGTGAAAAGAGATGTAAAAAAGGATAAGATAACATAGCTGGAGTTTTCATTTTGTTATGATAGGGATTCATTAATGAAATGTTTTGAAACATATCTACAAAATACATAAACTCAAAATCCATCCCATCATAAATATATATACAGTGAGTCTGCTTAAGTTGGCTACATATGGGAAACTTTTTTATTATTAATTTTACGAAAAAAAGTTATTCCTTATAAAGAGTTCTGCTGGTCTAAAAGCCAAGATGCAATCATCAGATATCGAATTCTATCAATCTTCTACGAGGTATTAAAAAAATGAATTTTACTCAAGGTAAAGTAATTTTATTTCACAATATCGAAAATTGTTATGATGAAAATATGTTCGGAAGTAAAAACTATGTTTTAATATGCAATTACATCCTTCTAATTGAAAAAATTCTTTTTTACAAATTTTTCTCAAATTATCAATACCGAACATTTATCATTTTTATTTATTACAAACATGTTGACCTTCCCGTTCCGTTTAGAAATTAATAATCAAATTTTCACAAAACAAAATTCATTAAAAATCTAATGAACATTGAACAGTTGATAACCTTTTAATTAGTTAATGTCTGTCTTGTAACATTTCAGCGATGCATTTAAATTAATAATACCATAATAATTCATTTTTAGTAATAATTTAACGAACATTATAAGCTCCCTCAATTCACTAACGCCTCAACATATCCGCCTCCTCTTTCAATACAGGTAATTGTTCTATCACGAAAGTTTTTCAATACCCTTCTAACCATAGCCGGAGTAATACTCTGAACGCATTCTGTAATGACTCTTTCCAAATGATCAACATCTGTGAATGGCCTTTGAAGATACACCTTCACCTTTAGGTAATCCCACAAGAAAAAAATCGAGTGGCGCCAAATCAGGAGACTGAGGAGGCCAAAAAATTTCAGCAAACCGATGAATAACTCTTTTTAAGGTATTGCCTTATATCTAACCTACTGTGGCATGGGGCACCGTCCTGTTGGAACCATATTTGTTGACGTTGGAGGAGGAGAACATTAAGAAGAAAATCGTCTAAATCATTCTCTAAAAAGAGCAAATAACGGTCCCCATTCAAAGATTCATGGAAAAAAAGGTCCAATTATTTTATTTCGGTAAATTCTACACCACACATTTGTTTTGAATGCTTACTGGTCCCGAGTTTTGACGGTAAAATTTGGATTAGTATCACTCCATCAACGGCAGTTTTGGCTAGAGACTGTTTCATTTGATGTAAATGTTGATTCATCCGAAAAAAGAATATGTCTTGCCATAAATGGGTTATCGTCTAACATTCCTTGGATATTACAACAGAATTCAAATCGACTATCATGATCTCCTGGTCTTAACGTATGAATAAATCGGGGCTTGTATGGATAAAACTTGTTCTTTTTACCAAATTTTTTTCAACCGTATCTTTGTTAAAAGGATTTTACATCGAAGCTGCCCTTTCTCGCAAGGATATTTTAGGATGTTCAATTGCTGAAATCATTACTCCAAATTCCATGTCATCATTGGCAATCCGTTGTTGGCGTTTGTTGCTAAATTTATTTTTTACATCTCCAGAAGTCTTAAATTTTGTTAATAATTTCCTTACTGTGACATAGTGAGATTTTTCTCTGGGTGTGGTTATTATAAATTTCTGCAGCTTCCCGATAAGTTTTATAATTCTCACCCACAATTAACACAATTTCAATTTTATCTTAGTACTTATAATGTTGCTGGCATTTCTAAAAAATTTCGCTAAATACAACTGATGTTTTGAATGTCACTGTCAAACATTTTACTGTCTGACATTTCTTGTCAGAGCATCCTTGATTACATGTACAATAATTACAGTTAATTTTCGTTGTTATTGTAAAGATATATCGAGAAATAAAAAAAAAAACTATAAATTAATGCAATTGCATATTTAAACGTGATTATCAATTCCGAACAACTTTTCACAATAACAATTTTCGACATTGTGAAATATAAAGTTACTTTACTCTTGAGTAAAATTCATATTTTTTGACACACCTCGAATAAGATTGATAGAATTTGATATCTGATGATTGCATCTTGGCTTTCAGACCATGCAGAACTTTTTATGAGGAATAACTTTTTTTGTAAATTAATAATAAAAAAGTTTCCCATATGTAGCCAACTTAAGCAGACTCACTGTATATGTATATATATATATATATATATATATATATATATATATATATATATATATATATATATATATATATATATATATATATATATATATATATATGGGTTCATATTGGTTGCATGTTTGTTATATAACTGTGTGGTATATTTGGCTGAGATTATTTATATCTCGTCAATCATTCATTGCATTTTTGTTCTTCTTTATGTATATCATTTCTTTAATAGCTCTTTTTTCTTGATTCGTTTCCATCGTTGAGATTTTGGTTTCTGGAAAATTGGGGTTGTGGTTGTCTTGTATTATGTGTTTGTTGAGTGCTGTACTTGATTTTTTCAGATATTTATGGCCATTGATTCTATTGCACAATAATTGTGATGTCATACCGATATATTGTTTTTCGCAGTCGTTGCAAGGAGTGCTATAGACGAGATTTGATTGTTTAAGTTTTGGGTCCCTGCTTTTGAGAGGGGTGTGAAATTGTTTGAGTGTATTATGAGATTTATGACAAACTTGGAAATTATGTTTATTCAGGATGTTTCTTATGTTTTCCGAAAGACCGTTCACGTATGGAATTGAGATATCATTATTTTTATTTATATTTGGGGATTTATTTTGGTTGTTGTTGTATAATTTATGCGTTCTTTGTTTGATGATTTTATCGATAAGATTAATTGGGTAGCTGTTGTTTTTAAGTGTTTCTCTAACTTTATTAAGATACTTTTTTCGTAGTGGAGGGCTGCTTAAATTGAGGGCTCTATCTACTATACCTATGAGGACACTTTTCTTTTGGTTTAGGGGGTGGTTGGAATTGAAATTGAGGTATCTGCCTGACCATGTGCCTTTTGTGTACCATTCTGTTTGTATTGTGTTGTCTGTTCTGATTAGCGTAAGGTCTAGAAAATTTATTTTACCGTTTTCTTCTGATTCAGTGGTGATCTGTAGTTTGGGGTGGAATGAGTTGAAGGCATTGGTGATTTCATCAAGTTTGTTTATTGAGATTGCCGTTATGCAGTCGTCTACATATCTTTTGAAGAATGGTATTTGAATTTTAATTTTTTTATAATTGTTTCTTCGAGGATTCCATGCCAGTGGGCGATTCCCAAATAAATTAATTGCTTTTTTGAATTCGGTTTTGGGCAGTGAAGTGTGATTTTCCAAAACTGACCATTTTTCTTCTATTATTTCATCAATGAGTTCGTTGGGTATGTTTGTGTACAGTGATTTAACGTCAAGTGAGATGATAATGTGGTTATCAGGGATGACAACTGTGTCTATAAATTTTTTGAAGGAAAATGAATCTTGGATGTAATATTCGTTTTTTTCTGTGGTATTTGCTAAGCAGTTCATAGAATGGTGATTGGATGGAGGACACAATTGGTCTTAGTGGAATGTTGTTTTTGTGTATTTTGGGTAGTCCATAGATTTTTGGGGCAGTAGCGTTTTTTAAGAATAATTGATGTTCGATATTTTTTGAGATAAAGTTTTGTTCTTGCCATTTTTTTACAAGGTTATTATTCACTGTATTTTGGCCTTAAGGTTTTTTTTATCACTATTATTTGTGGGTTATTTTTCAGGAATAACTTCGTTTTTCTAAGGTTTTTCAATAGTAGTTTTTGGGTTTTGTTGTAGTGTATTTTTTTATTTTTCATTTTATTTTTATATTTTTTATGGCTTGGACACATTAGTTCTAATTTCATTATTGATTTCATTGAAGTATTTTTCAATTTGGTTCAATGCTTGCAATATATCGGTGACTGGCAGATTTTTTTCATCTATTATAGGTAATGAAAAGTTTCACCATACGCTAGTACTGTTTCTATTTCCTTTGGTATGGAGGTTTGGGATATATTTATGATCCAATTTTGAGTGTTTACTGGTGTGGTGTTAGTTTGTGTTTTTTGAATAAGGTTGTTTAGTTTTTTATATTTTTCTGTTTTATTTTTTGGAAAGGTTTTCATGTTTGTCTCGCTCTAATTTTAAAAATGTTTCGATTTCTTCTTGGTTGAAATGTTGGTTAATTTGTTTTTTTTTTTTGGATGTTTAAAACTTGATGTTTGTAATTTTTTGTAATATTATCGAATTTTTTGGTTAAGTACGTACTTGCAGGTTGTATGTGTTTGAGGTTGAAGTTGAGGAATTTTGGGTAAACATCCATGTTTTTACATCGTAATAAAAAAAATTCTTCTGTCTTCTGTTTACTAGAGTAGCATTGTCCTAGATAACTTCTTCAGTTTCTTCAGGGCTTGGTTTCCATATGTTCGTTGGATTCGGACGTAGAAATTTGGCATCATGTGGAAGTGTATAGCAGTTCTTCCCCCTGCTATTTATATTTATCGGAAATTGTTCTTGAATCTTGATTATGATTTATTTGTTTGGTTTTTCTTGAGATTTAGATTCCATCTGGGACAGGTTTCAATTAAAAAAATTTCCTCTTACGTACCATAACCTATATGTGGCAATCCGAGTACAGAGGACTGCTTTGAAAATGGGAGTTTTGGTTAGTTTTTGTTCTGTTTACAATAACTTTGCAAGTACGTACCATAACCTATATGTGGCAATCCGAGTACAGAGGACTGCTTGTATCACACATTATTTTAAAAACATTTTGTTTGTATGGGTGCCTTGGGCTTTTTTCCCATGTACATGATTTCTAGACTTTAGGTGTTGTTTTTAGTTTCGTTGGTCTACGTGATTCGTTCGATTTGAGAATGTCGGAGTGTGGTTTGATTGGTTGGTCGAGCCGAGCCTGGTGGATGTGACGTGCTTGTATTGTTAGTGTGTGTTTTGACTAGGGTGATCTTTATTTGCGCATGGGTATTAATGATGTTTCTGTGGTTCATAGTATCGTGGGGGAGCGAGGGGTAGTTATTTTTGGGGGTATGGGTTCATATTGGTTGTATGTTTGTTATATAACTGTGTGGTATATTTGGCTGAGATTATTTATATCCGTCTATCATTCATTGCATTTTTGTTCTTCTTTATGTATATCATTTCTTTAATAGCTCTTTTTTCTTGATTCGTTTCTATCGTTAAGATTTTGGTTTCTGGAAAATTGGGGTTGTGGTTGTCTTGTATTATGTGTTTGTTGAGTGCTGTACTTGATTTCTTCAGATATTTATGGCCATTGATTCTATTGCTCATAATTGTGATGTCATACCGATATATTGTTTTTCGCAGTCGTTGCAAGGAATGCTATAGACGAGATTTGATTGTTTAAGTCTTGGGTCCCTGCTTTTGAGAGGGGTGTGAAATTGTTTGAGTGTATTATGAGATTTATGACAAACTTAGAAATTCTGTTTATTCAGGATGTTTCTTATGTTTTCCGAGAGACCGTTCACGTATGGAATTGAAATATAATTATTTTTATTCATATTTGGGGTTTATTTTGGTTGTTGTTGTACAATTTATGCGTTCTTTGTTTGATGATTTTATCGATGAGATTAATTGGGTAGCTGTTGTTTTTAAGTGTTTCTCTAACTTTATTAAGACAATTTTTTCGTAGTGGAGGGCTGCTCAAATTGAGGGCTCTATCTACTATACCTATGAGACACTTTTCTTTTGGTTTAGGGGGTGGTTGGAATTGAAATTGAGGTATTGCCTGACCATGTGCCTTTTGTGTACCATTCTGTTTGTATTGTGTTGTCTGTTCTGATTAGCGTTAGGTCTAGAAAATTTATCTTATCGTTTTCTTCTGATTCAGTGGTGAACTGTAGTTTGGGGTGGAATGAGTTGAAGGCATTGGTGATTTCATCAAGTTTGTTTATTGGGATTGCCGTTATGCAGTCGTCTATTTGAATAATGGTAGTTTGAATTTTAATTTTTTATAATTGTTTCTTCGAGGGATTCCATGACCAGCTGGGCGACTGTGCTAGATATGGGTGATCCCATTGCCATCCGTTCAGCTGTTCATAGAATTCGTCTTTGTATTGGAAATATGTTGTAGCTAATGTTAAATTAATTGCTTTTTTGAATTCGGTTTTGGGCAGTGAAGTGTGATTTTCCAAAACTGACCATTTTTCTTCTATTATTTCATCAATGAGTTCGTTGGGTATGTTTGTGTACAGTGATTTAACGTCAAGTGAGATGATAATGTGGTTATCAGGGATGACAACTGTGTCTATGAATTTTTTGAAGGAAAATGAATCTTGGATGTAATATTCGTTTTTCCTGTGGTATTCGCTAAGCAGTTGGAAAGGTATTCTGACAGTTTATAGAATGGTGATTGGATGGACCATGTGCCTTTTGTGTACCATGTGCCTTTTGGTCAGGCAGATACCTCAATTTCAATTCCAACCACCCCCTAAACCAAAAGAAAAGTGTCATCATAGGTATAGTAGATAGAGCCCTCAATTTAAGCAGCCTTCCACTACGAAAAAATTGTCTTAATAAAGTTAGAGAAACACTTAAAAACAACAGCTACCCAATTGATCCTATCGATAAAATCATCAAACAAAGAACGCATAAATTATACAACAACAACCAGAATAAATCCCCAAATATGAATGAAAATATTTATATCTTAATTCCATACGTGATCGGTCTTTCGGAAAACATAAGAAACATCCTGAATAAACATAATTTCCAAGTTTGTCATAAATCTCATAATACACTCAAACAATTTCACACCCCTCTCAAAAGCAGGGACCCAAAACTTAAACAATCAAATCTCGTCTATAGCAATCCTTGCAACGACTGCGTAAAACAATATATCGGTATGACATCACAATTATTGTGCAATAGAATCAATGGCATAATATCTGAAAAAATCAAGTACAGCACTCAAAAACACATAATACAAGACAACCACAACCCCAATTTTCCAGAAACCAAAAGCTTAATGATAGAAACGAATCAAGAAAAAAGAGCTATTGAAGAAAAAAAAAAGAATAATAACCATGCGCAAATAAGATCACCCTAGTCAAAACACAACCCATACCCCCAAAATTAACACCCCTCGCCCCCCAAACCCAAAAAACCCACACTAACAATACAAGCACGTCACATCCACCAGGCTCGGCTCGACCAACCAATCAAACCACACTCCGACATTCTCAAATCGAACGAATCACGTAGACCAACGAAACTAAAAACAACACCTGAAGTCTAGAAATCATGTACATGGGAAAAAAGCCCAAGGCACCCATACAAACAAAATGTTTTTAAAATAATGTGTGATACAAGCAGTCCTCTGTACTCGGATTGCCACATATAGGTTATGAAATTCTATTAAATGACAAAAATACCTATGAGAAGTTGAAACACAACCCCACCAACAGATACCAAACGATGAATAATAACCTTGTAAAAAAAATGGCAAGAACAAAACTTTATCTCAAAAAATATCGAACATCAATTATTCCTAAAAAACGCTACTGCCCCAAAAATCTATGGACTACCCAAAATACACAAAAACAACATTCCACTAAGACCAATTGTGTCCTCCATCCAATCACCATTCTATAAACTGTCAAAATACCTTTCCAACTGCTTAGCAAATACCACAGGGAAAAACGAATATTACATCCAAGATTCATTTTCTTTCAAAAAATTTATAGACACAGTTGTCATCCCTGATAACCACATTATCATCTCACCTGACGTTAAATCACTGTACACAAACATACCCAACGAACTCATTGATGAATAATAAAAAAAATGTCAGTTTTGGAAAATCACACTTCACTGCCCAAAACCGAATTCAAAAAAGCAATTAATTTAACATTAGCTACAACATATTTCCAATACAAAGACGAATTCTATGAACAGCTGAACGGATGCGCAATGGGATCACCCATATCTAGCACAGTCGCCCAGCTGGTCATGGAATCCCTCAAAGAAACAATTATTAAAAATTTTAAATTCAAACTACCATTCTTTGAAAGATATGTAGACGACTGCATAACGGCAATCCCAATAAACAAACTTGATGAAATCACCAATGCCTTTAACTCATTCCACCCCAAACTACAGTTCACCACTGAATCAGAAGAAAGCGGTAAGATAAATTTTCTAGACCTAACGCTAATCAGAACAGACAACACAATACAAACAGAATGGTACACAAAAGGCACATGGTCAGGCAGATACCTCAAATTTCAATTCCAACCACCCCCTAAACCAAAAAAAAAGTGTCATCATAGGTATAGTAGATAGAGCCCTCAATTTAAGCAGCCCTCCACTACGAAAAATTCTTAATAAAGTTAGAGAAACACTTAAAAACAACAGCTACCTAATTAATCTTATCGATAAAATCATCAAACAAAGAACGCATAATTTATACAACAACAACCAAAATAAATCCCCAAATATGAATAAAATAATTATATCTCAATTCCATACGAGAACGGTCTTTCGGAAAACATAAGAAACATCCTGAATAAACATAATTTCCAAGTTTGTCATAAATCTCATAATACACTCAAACAATTTCACACCCCTCTCAAAAGCAGGGACCCAAAACTTAAACAATCAAATCTCGTCTAAAGCATTCCTTGCAACGATGCGAAAAACAATATATCGGTATCACATCACTATTATTGTGCAATAGAATCAATGGCCATAAATATCTGAAAAAATCAAGTACAGCACTCAACAAACACATTATACAAGACAACTACAACCCCGATTTTCCAGAAACCAAAATCTTAACGATAAAAACGAATCAAGAAAAAAGAGCTATTAAAGAAATGATATACATAAAGAAGAACAAAAATGCAATGAATGATAGACGAGATATAAATAATCTCAGCCAAATATACCACACAGTTATATAACAAACATACAACCAATAGAACCCATACCCCCAAAAATAACTACCCCTCGCTCCCCCCGATACTATGAACCACAGAAACATCATTAATACCCATGCGCAAATAAAGATACCCTAGTCAAAACACACACTAACAATACAAGCACGTCACATCCACCAGGCTCGGCTCGACCAACCAATCAAACCACACTCCGACATTCTCAAATCGAACGAATCACGTAGACCAACGAAACTAAAAACAACACCTAAAGTCTAGAAATCATGTACATGGGAAAAAAGCCCAAGGCACCCATACAAACAAAATGTTTTTAAAATAATGTGTGATACAAGCAGTCCTCTGTACTCGGATTGCCACATATAGGTTATGGTACGTACATGCAAAGTTGATTGTAAACAGAACCAAAAACTAACCAAAACTCCCATTTTCAGTACTAAATGTTTATACAATTGATGAAGCTCCAGGCCAGGAGCGAAACGTTCTGCAAATTAAATGTATATGTAGAGAAGAAATTTTTTTAGTTGAAACCTGTCCCAGATGGAATCTAAATCCCAAGAAAAACCAAACAATATAAATATATATATATATATATATATATATATATATATATAATATATATATATAATATATATATATATATATATATATATATATATATATCCAATCCGAATGATAACAATTCAATTAAACGGATATACAAAGGTTTTCAAATAACACACAAACGTACGATACAATTGCCACAGCATCAAATATCCAATTAATCCCAAGAACAGGCACAACGAAGAAGTGACAATGGAAATAGCTGAACATTGAAATCTCAGTGATCTTGTTCAATATGGATCAATACATACGCGCGATTTTGAGACAATCGATTCAGACATATACTATTGATACAATTGATGAATGTTCAGAAATTTTATTGATAAATGAGAAAAACAATAACTTTAAAATAATGCATATAAATATTAGGAGCATAAACAAAAATCTTGATGAATTCAATATCCTCTTACAGAACATGGCATCCGAATTCGATTGTACAGTATCGAGCGAAACTAGGGAAATAACTGATCTGAGCCTCTTTCATATCAATGGATATGACGTGATATACAATGAAAGTGATTATAATCAAAATGATGGAGTGGTACATCAGATCGTCTTTACAATTCTCAAACAAATCAATCGAAATAGTTAATAACATTAAATCACTTTAAATTAATATCACCACAGATACAAAAAATACTATAATCATTACGGTATTCTACAGGTCGCCAAATTCAAGTATCCAGGATATAAACATAGGAATATCTAGATTTTTTTAAGATAATTAAAATGGCGAAGATGATATTTGCATATTCATAGATGATATAAACATTGATTAATTAGTACCAGATGATAGAAATACCGTAGAATACCTGAACATTTTGAATGAGTTTGGTTACCAATCTGCAATAAATGTGGCAAATAGAGTCCAGGGTCATGTCTAGATAATATTTTTATCAAATCTGATGAAATTCTGGAAGAAAATACAATTCCCGTAGTTCTAAGAACGCATGTAACAGACCACTTCACAACCATTGTGCAGGTCATGCTGGAAAAGGAAGTTGAAAACGAAACGAATCATAACAAATTCCTAAATTATATTAACCGTAACAAAATGAGTATGTATTCAAACAAATCTCCATTGTACAATTATGATAATCCGGACACTACAACCAATACATTCATCGATATAATTCAAGAGGGCCTCAAACTATGTACAGAAAAGCGTCTATTCCAAAGAAAGCGCGACAAAATTGCACCCTGGATGACTAATGGCCTGCTAAACTCTGTTAATAAAAGAATAAAAATGTACCTGAACATCCAAAAAGAACCAGACAACATAGATAGGGACTTAAAATTCAAAAAAAATTAAAAAAAATAAAACAATTGCTATAAACAAAAAATTTATTGTAATAAGAATAGTTCAAAAAAATTTAGGGAGAGTAATAGAATAAATAAGTAAAACAAAAAAAGGAAAAACTAATATATATAAAATAGAAAGTGTTGATGGTGAATATTAACAAAAAAATATGACATAGCAAATGAATTTAACAGGACGTACATTGACATGGGAATGAACTTGGCCAAATTTTTTTAAATAGACCCTTAATTCCAGCTCAGTAGAGCAACTATGCCCAACTCATTTGTATTCAACCCTGTTGACATGAAATAAATTGAAAATGCAATAATAAACCTTAAAAATAGGAAAGCGGTTGGTAACGATGATTTCAGAGCTGAAACCATCAAACTAATAACTCCATATATTCTGGAACCTCTAACTTATATTATGAATATATGTGTTGATAATACAGTGTACCCATCAGCATTCAAATACTCCATAATTACCCCATATTTCAAAAGAGGTGATATAACGGAAACAATCAACTATCGGCCCATATCACTATTAACCCACTTATCAAAAATATTTGAGCAAAAAATAAGAAATCGGTTACAGTCATACTTGAAAGAATTCAGCATTATATCAAACCAACAGTACGGATTTAGGGAAGGAAAATCAACTGAAGATGCGATCCTGAGTCTTACTTCGAAGATCACAGAATCATTAAATATCAGCAAATCGTGCTTATCTATTTTCATTGACTTGTTGGAAGCTTTTGATACCGTCAGTCATCGTTTACTCTTGCAGGCTCTGGAGGAAATTGGTATTCGAGGAAATTGTTCAAAACTATTTGAAAATTACCTGATAAATAGACTCCAGGCTGTGAAGGTCGATGGTGTCTGCGGTGGTGCGGAAACGATCGAGTACGGATTTCCGCAAGGATCCATACTAGGCCCTATACCGTTCAATAAATATATATATATATATATATATATATATATATATATATATATATATATATATATATTTATATATATATATATATATATATATATATATATATTTATCAATAATATATACTCACTGGAAACTCAAGGTAGCATAACCGGTTTTGCAGATGACACAGCTATCTTTCATAGTGCTGAAAGTTGGATGGAATAAAAATCAAAGGCAGAAAAAAGTATCTAGATAGAGTGAACTTCAGAAAAACAAACTACGTACCCTCCAGCTGTACTTGATACCCCTCCTCAATACACATTTCACCAAAAAAAAAAGTTAAAAACCTAGGTGTCATTTTTGATCCGCAGCTGAAATGGAATCTTCACATAACCTATGTGAGGAATGAATTGAGAAGTGTTCTATTCAAATTTAAAAAAATTCGAAATTTACTACCCTCAGAGCATCTGAGGACCGTATATTCTCTTGAGTTGAAAGCCTCCTCAGATATGCGATCGTTGTCTGGGGTGCAAGTTTGAAATCTCACCTTCACTCTTCAGAAGTCACACGTAGGAATTGGTTTGAATTAATCTACACCAAGGAGTCAAGATAGCCATAAGACGACCTGTACAAAAAAATTTTGAATACTAGACCTAAGACATTCATTTTCTCTGCTGCTGCAACAAATACCATATAAATAAAAATCATTCACAACTTCCATGTCACAATTATGCTACTCGTCGGAAACACCATTACGTTACACCATTGATGTTAAAAACGGTTTCACAAAGGTATACTCTTTTTTCGCACCAAAACTATACAATACCATACCAGAAAATATACAAAATATAACAAAGGTAACAAAATTCAAGAAGACATTGAAAGAGTTCATTCTCCCCAACCTAAGATGCATGATCTCAAGACATTTTGAAAATCGGACATGAGTATCTGATACCTTCTGTCAACTTCGTTTTTCCGTACGCAAATTGTCTAATGTTTTATATTGCGAATAAATTTTATAAATTTATATTATTAATCTCGTTGTTTTTGTTTGTCATGAATTGTATTTTACTTATATCGCTTTTATCCTTATTGTTTCTATCCAATTCATATTTTATCTATACTAAATTTGTATCGTGCATAAACTCCATTCACACTTCCATTATTTATCAGTTGGTAAGTTCTCATATGCCTTTTATATATTTCTGTTGAATGAAGTTATTATTATTGTTATAAAAGCCACGCATGTGATATCTTTTTACATGATTTTATAGTAATATTTTTAACAATTTGACTTTATTGTATTGTTATTTCATTTATATTTCCCTCAGTATTTCTTCTCTACATTACAATATTTATTTTCTTATTCAATTTTTTTTAATACAACTGATTTTATTCATTTCTCTTATAATGTAAATTGAGTTGATCATTTAAATTCATTTTATTGTAATGTATGTTCTCTTATATTTGGTATTCTATCATTTGCTGTGTTCTCATGAACCTTTTCACATGTTTTTCATGTTATTTTTTTGAATATGTAATCCTATATTTTTGTGTTGTACTTTTTTACTGCCTATTTTTGCGAAACAAGTGTTTTGCACTTATCGCTAAACTACTTTATTCAATGCATCCTCCCTAACCGTGTAATTGTATTTATTGTGAATAAAGTTATATTATTATTATAGATTGATGCGCAAGATTAAGCGACATCTGGCCACATGGCGAAGGTAGCGGACAAAATTTCGAAGAGGAGGCGCTCAAACTGACGACCTCTTCACAGTGCCTATCCGTGATACATCATCGTCCCCAGGGTGCAAAGCAATGAATCGACCCATATTCCATTTACAAGGCTACAAGGAATCCCAATCCGGGAGAAATGGCTGGATCAGCCATTTACCACGTTGTTGCAATGTTTGAAGGTATTCACGCTTGAACCGCTTCCAAAATTCAGTTTGAATACGCTGAATCAATTCAAACCTTGATATCCATGTTGAAGCTACTGAAGTACAAGTTGAAACTGGCAACGCGCCGACCGGTCCAAGAGTAAGAAAATGCGCTGGCGTTAGGGTGTTGATATCTTCCATATCCGCAGAAAACGAGGTCAATGTGTGCGAATAAAAAACTCAATCACCGTCAAAACCACATACAATTCTTCATAAGGCATAATCACCCACTACTTCAGCCAAATGACGTTTGACCGACTTCACACCCGCTTCGACAAGTCCATTGAAACAAGGACCATATGACTAGGTGTAACTAAAAAACGGTCCCCCGAATGTAAGAACGGCTTTACATTGGCAAAGAGGCCATAGCCGGCTGAAAATGTTTCAGATTTTGTTTCCAACATCGCATAAATTTAGATAAGATGGAATTTATTGCTTGCTTTGGGGATAGAAAAATGAGTGGAGCGAAAAACAAAATGAGAATATTTCGCGTGTTAAAATTCTAGGAGCAACGTAGTTTGGCGGCTTTGTCGCGGTAGAAGAATAAGGTGCTATGCGTTAATAAGAGAAATTCGAATGTTTAAGATAACCCCCTATTCGTAATATACCGCAATCACCGAGTTGCCTCAAATAACGGGAAAATCATCCGATTCTAATTCTCGGGCTAAATGCACCTTTTGATGAATTTTGCAAGCAATAATAAAGCGGCATGAAGTTCGGAAACGTTCAAGGGTTCGCATGCTTACAATGCGAAGTAATTATTCAGTACATTTTCAACAAAATTTTTCATTAGGACAGTTACGACGAAAACAAGTTTTCTCTATTCTTCAACGGGATAATCAACATTAGGCATAATATTGATTCACTTGGCGGTCCCTTAAACCAACATTAGCTGATAATGAGTGCTGAAGAGGATGTGCCCCATGAAGACACATAAGTAGGATCATTTTTCGAGTCTATATAGTGCCAAGAAATGAAGGAAATAAGTTCTTGAATATATGATACTCGATTAGCGACAAAAGTCTTTCAACGGTGGGGCGTTCCCTTTATCCAATGCAGCACGACACAAATGGCGCAAAGTTTGATTTTTTTATCAATGACTTCATCAGTTCAGCGAGTAACATCATTGCACATAATTCCAGGTGGGAAATAGTCAATTTTTGAGAATGGGAGGCCACTTTAGATTTGGCGCATACAAAATTAATATAAATTTGATTTTCGCGAACGGCGTGGACATCAATTATGCAAGCGTAGCCTTTTTTGCTTGAATCAGAAAACCCATTTCACTAATAATTAGTTGAATCGGTGAGAATCATTAAGCGGGGAAAGCGGAGTTGCGACAATAAATGGAGTTTTGACGAATACTTTGCCAAATTAATACAATTTCATTGGAGGTGCACTCATCCCATCCTATAATATCGGTCCACATTCGCTGATTCGAATGTTTGGTGAAGGAAGGTACTAGAGAAATGAATGCTAGCGGGTCGTATACTGTTGCAAATTCGGATAACATAATTTGGTGGCTAAGGGATATTCTTCCCCCTGAGTTGATTTCAAGATCTCTCAAGCTTCTTTCGGCGTCGTAACACTAAAAACATCAAAACCATCAATATAGGACAAATTGCGTATAATTTGGTGGCTGAGGGATATTCTTCCCCCTCCTCAATGCATGATTGAAGTACACATTTCAGTGAGGCGTTCGTAAACGATATTTTTTCACCTCTTTCGTAGGCGACAATCTCCAGAAAATCCGTTTAAAGTCCCTTTGTTTTGGGTCTACCCATATCATGCGGTACATTTTAGATACATTAGAACACAACACGAACGGAAATACGCAGAATTTTTTTAGAATATGGCAAATATCTTGTTGTGATTTAGTTTCTGCCATCAAACAATCATTTAACGATTTTTGATGGGCGATTTGAGCTGATACGTTGAAAACCACCCTAAGTTTGGTGAACGTACTTTCCGGTTTCAACACACAATGGTGCGCCAGATAATGGGAATTATCCGATAATCCAGTGTCATCAAACTGTTCCATATGTTCATTTGTAGATATTATCTCATAAAATCCGAATACTGTGCATACATTTCAGGACAGCGCATAATTACGCATACCTGGAAATGACGGGTTATTTTCTCGAAATGAAAGTGTAACCATAAATTTACTCGACTGATCCCGACTGAAAGTATCTGAAAATATGTACAGGGTTCTGACATTAAGTTTGTAGCACACTCTCCACCTCCCGAAATTGTTTGATAGCGATTTCTAGAAAACTTTCTTCGAATTGATTGCAAAAGAACGATTAAACGGATGAGTATGCGAGAATCTTTATGTTTCCCATCAAAATATAACCGAAAATGGTACTGATCGCGATTGGGGTATTTGCATTTTCCGGAATGGAATCATTCAGAAGGATTTTAGAAAATATGACGCCTCCTGATAGAATATCTATATTCCTAGGCTTGTAATAAGTGGGATCGGCAAAATTTGATTTATGAATATGGTTCCATTAACGAGGTAAAGTACTCGCTGGTAAGGGCTTACAATTTTTTTCTGAAATTGCGGCTTCCGTAAACGTAGGTGGGGAGTCTTGTCTCAGAGATTTGAAACTAATCTCTTATCAGCTTGAGATAGCATCGAACCTAATTCTCTAACTTCTATAGAAAGGGGGGATTTGGTTAGGACTAGTTTCGATACATCTCTCTTGCAGATGAATTATATCATGCTCGGATTGGTTGATAATGTACCTGATTATGGCTTTTTCTTGCGAAACGATTCCGGCAAGAAACAAGTTACAGGTAGAATCACGAGTTGTTTTCGAATTATTCAATTCCAAAGCGGTATGAGCCTTAGAAAACGTCGAAATACGGACTGCCTCAGCATCGCCTGATCTGGAAACTGATGCCTGATGTGTGATCATCGCAGGCAGTGCCTTTGGCGAGTTCTGTGGGAACTTCGCATTCACAGCCTTTTGGCGAGTTCTTTGGGAAATTCACGTCAACTGCTTTTGTTGAGATCCATGTGAGGTCGCTCGCTGTACTTCTGGCGTGGTCTTCAAGAGTTCACATTGCGAATTATTCAGGATATTTTTATATATTGAAAAAGAAAAAAAAGATCTGAATTAAAAATTGGAAAACTAATATTTTCAGAATAAGAAAAAATCTACGATGAAAAATTGAAGTTATTATTTGTAATATCTAAAAGAAAACAACTACTTCCCAGCCACTATGGCATGCTGGACATTGACATTATCTGATATATAAAATTTATATCACAATAAATATTGTGAAATATCCCTGAAAAATTCCTATAGTGAATATTTGCATTTTTATTCTGATATTTGAATAAAAACTTTCTCAATCAAGATTGGATAAAAGTTCTCAATCAAATATCTGAATCAAAATGTAAATCAGATTTCTTCAGGTTAAAAGTTAGGGATTTCGCACGATAGTTGTTTTCTGTTAGATATTACAAAAAGTACCTAAAGGAAATATAGAATAGATTTTAATTGTTTTGTAGGTAACCTTATTCCATACTTTAGACGAAAGTTCCACCAACTGAGCTACTAATGTCACTATTCAGGATATAAATAATAACTGCTGTTCTTCATGTTAGTCTGAACAGATTAGGTGAATCTTACATCAATAGGTTGATTTTTTTTTCATGGATTCAATATAATAAGAATATATATATATATATATATATATATATATATATATATATATATATATATATATATATATATATATATATGGCCACAAAATGTTTTTCAGTATCGAATTGGTAACAATTTTCTACTTCAGCATATAATTATTTTTCATAGACAGTACAAAGAAACATAATAGTCATTTCACGTTATTCATGATCTAAGTTGGTAGACCTTTGAGCACATAATTACAGTATATATTGAACAGGGGATTGGACTGCACACGTGTGTGTTGCTGCAGCAAAAGTAATAAGATCAGAACACTTTTCCATTGATATAACTGCAAAAGAGGAATATTGAAACAAGTGATGAACTAATATGAAGTTCATTGAACATATCATCTCACAAGATAAGCTAAGAGCTATCAATAATGTATCTCAAAACACAATCACAGTAAAAAACTGAAAAATTTTTTTGCATTTTGGCAGAAATCTAGCTGTCACCTTCGGTAGACCTGAAACCAAATGATAAAGCATGATATTCGGGATATTAATCCAAATATACATTTCACCGCCCTTTGGATATCCCACAGGGTGTTGGTGGAAAATTAGAAATTAAGATTTTCACAATGACTTATCAAGAATTGCTGAATTATTTCTATTAAAATTTGGTAGGGATTTCCTTTTGGAAATTTCAATTTTTTATTACTCAATCAATCCACAAAATTGTCGAACTCTTGTTTGAATATCTCTATAACGGTTGATTCGATTTTGGCAAGGTGAACCATCAGCTGTTTTTTCTAAGGAATTCAAAAAACAAATCTAAAAACTGAAAAAGTTCCATAACCCCATGTAAGGCACACTAGATAATATGTCTGAAATGACTTTCCTATAAAAAAATTTGCGCTGTCGATATAAAATGAGGTACCGATTTGGAATTTCAATGGAAAATATTCACCTAGATTGTCGTTATCATAGGAATTATCTTCAATATTGCCTGATTTGCTCTTAATGCTTATTCGGCGCCTCTTTGGCGGATTGCTGAAGTATCTATCAGGCTTATATCGAGCAGACAGTCTATTTACTACTTTTAATTTTTTTTTTTTGACATATATTTGATATATTAGCACAAGTAACAATATAAAAAGATATTTTAACAAATGGATGAAAATGGAAAACTGAAAAACTAAAGGTGTGATTGGGTGTCCTCTTGCTCATAGAAGAGGACGAATGCTTCTCCACTTATAAGGGATTTTGGGGATATCGGTGATACTCTGGAGTCATTGTACTTGTACCATGTGCCTGCATAAGGGTGCCTACAGTAACCCGTGTAGTGTCCGCTATAGATTGTTCCACTATGGTTGGACACAGCATATAAGTTGTAAAGACACGGTGTTACGTTATCTGCTGCATAATTTCTCATATCTAAACCTTCGAGAGGAAAGTCAATGGTGGCATTTAGTTTTCCCATAAATCTCCCCATCGGCGAGAATCGTTCCAAGTGAATTACTAATATTTTGGGGAACTTATGTATAGATAATGACTTTGTGCATTGTATCATTTCCTTACAATTACAACAAGTTGGTTTTTTTTCACCGTCCAAAATTTCTTCCCTGGTAAACGAGTCCAAACATTGTGGAAGACTGAGCTGGCCAGTATTCTGTGGAATATGAAGTGAAAGGTCCCAGAAGGGGTCAAAAGAGACAGAACAATAGCCGCATGAAATACAATTCAACGATAATTTTAGTTCACCAACAAAATTATCAACAATTTTCGAGTTATCCATTCTAAGATATCTTGACCAAGACTCCTGTGCCTTTTCATGGTCACTCAATATTTCATCGATTTCATTCAAGGTAGGTTTGGGCTTTTCTGTCACTCTGTTTACATCTTCATGAAGACCTTCCAGAAATTCTTGAGCGTCCTGTTGAGCGTACCCCATGAAACGAGGTGCGAATTTTTGTATCTGGCTTTTAAAGGAAACAGTATTTACCACCTTATCAGACGAATCTTCCGACCAAAGATCTTTCATCACTAACGCGAATTGTTTTATCAAAGCACCCTTCATATTTGATATGCTTGTGTTGATATCCCTCATAATAATAGATATGAAAGGTACTTATCTTTCGAGGTGGTGAAACTATATTCTAATACGCCAATCAAACCACGTAGAAACTAATTGATAAACATGATATGAGATAAAATGGATAAATTCCATCTTATCGGTTGCTGGGTATGAGGGAAGAATCCAAAATGGCGCCAACATGTTAACACCTCTCACCTATTTCAACATTAGTAGGTTTACACAACAAAAATATCAAAAATAACAGCACTCATTATCTATCCTCACTCTCCATCAAACACTTGAACACAAATAGTCAAAAACATATTATACAAGCGATGAACAATCACCTTGTGCAGCAGTCAATGCCATCCAAGCACCCAAAATTACATTAGTTAAACAGACGAACGGATAGGAATGATGGACGATATCCATGATCCACGACTCATGATCCATTCCTTTCTGTATCATATAATTTCCCGATGTGCGATGTGTATAATATATATATATATATATATATATATATATATATATATATATATATATATATATATATATATATCAAAAATAATTTCTTATTCAGGTTACGTTCAGGATAACTTTACAGTCTGGTTACAGTCGGGATAACTTAAGGAACTCGCAATGAGAATTTTTTTCAGGTTACGTTCTAGACATCTCTAGGAACCCGTTATAGGTTGGAACCTGGCAAATAAAATATGAGGTCTCAAGATTTCTCCTGTGGACACAAGTGATAATTTCGTTTAGTTACAGCTCATAGAGATCACTGAGATCTCGCAATAGGAATTCGCATAAGATTCTAATTATAACCTCTCAGAGATTTCGCGGAGAGATCCGTGTTACCTGGGATATGACTCGAAAAAAGAGTTAGCTTTTTCTCTTATGCGGTATAGTTCAAGCTTGTCAAGTAAGCCTCGATGTGGGACGCAGTCGTCGGCCTTGCTGAGAGAGAGTATATCTCATTTCCTTGATAATTGAACTGTTCAGATTATGAAGCTCATAGCAATAAGTGGTTTTCATGGATTTTATGGCGTCAATTACTTCGTCTTTGCAGACGGGAAAAAAATAATGTTCATTTCTTGGTAGTGTTTTTAGGAAAGAATTTGCATCTTTATCAGTAGCCGTCAGGCGTTTAGTTACAAATCGGCGGCAGATGAGAAGTAATTGATGAATTGGTCAGCTGTTAATTTATATTCGAATTTTGATTATTTTGAGTCTTTCTTCCGTCCGAAATTTATCAGTTTCCATGCATCTCTGCATCTCTCCTGAAAGTTTTGAATGTAATTACTGTACACTATTTTTTAGGACTCATTTGGAGCTGTGATGTATTCACGTTTGTGAACTTTTTATATGTTTTTGTTCATGTCACTATTAGAGGCGTCACTGATAATTTTTTATGGTTAAAAAAGTTAACAGGGTGTGGAGAGTGGTCGCCTGATTGGGCTTTCAAGGGAAAGTGATTATCAACTAGTTCAGAGTATCCATCAGTGTTTCTGATAACAACTCTACGTCATCAGATTGTTTGGAGATTTCCCTGTTTTGGGAAGAAGTGTCTTCTATGAATGCCTCAATTTTGTGAGGAGTCAACTTCCTCCTCATGGATAATCTTGGGTTTTCGACAAAGTGGTTCATTGATCAGAATATGTTGTGCTCGATGACAAGTTCCAGACCAAAAGACCTGATTGAACATATCATTTCAGTCAGTACTGTGATATTGATTTTGAAGTTGACTTTGAAATCACCAACGATAATTATGTGCGGATATTTAGCTAAGAGAAGGAGTAATACTTCTTCAAATTCATCCAGGTATATGTTTTATCACCATCGCTTGGAGATCTATAAAATGTCACAATGGCGCACTTCATTATTGAGATTTCAGTTCCACAGAATTCGGCATCTGACTTAATGCACCAACTGTTCAAATCAATAGGTTTGGATGTGAAATGAGTTGTACAATTCATTGCCATTCCACGCTGTTTTTTAACTCCCCTGCAAAAAAAAGGAGCCAGAGTAAAGTTCTTGATCTGAAGATCATTCAGATTGTTGTTAGATAGCCGGTGTCCACTGAGTTTTAACACAGATAAATTTTTGGCAAATAAAATATGTTTAAGAGCATCCATCTTCTTGGACAAACACCCGATACTTGGATGTAAAACACCTACTTTACGGTGAGGATTGCCTTTATTACTATGAAAATGGTTCTCCGGCCGATTATGGGCTTCATAGCTGTGTAGAAGTTCATTTCATTGATCGTCACCTTGGAAGATGCATATTTTTCCGGCAATTTAGTCACAATCGATTGACATGATACATCGATAATGTTATTCTTGAACATCCGCGTCAAGTCTTCTGCTGTGTCTCTTTGTTGACTCTGCATGAATGTAAGGTTGGAAGTTTAGGAACTCCTTTGATGGACAAGTCGGAGTTTTGTCCAATTATCAGTTGTTTTTTGCGATGGTTGTTACGTTACTGCACTGGTTTCCATTCTTCATGTTTTTTTGTTAGTTTAATATTGGTATCTTTCGCTAGGTTAACTATGTCTTTCATTTTAATTTCTGTTTCAGCTTTCAGAATTTCCGCCGAAACAGTTTCAGCCAATAATTGTGTACTTTTGTTAACTCGCTAATTTGCAGGGTCACTGACTTTAGTCACCCAGATCTAACCCTTATTGTTGGTGGAGTACGAACCAACAAATATAAGTGAATTTCTCGATATTACTCAAAGCGAAATTGTTATGCAATATCGCATTGAACTGATCCAAAAGCCCGATGAATATTTTATTATATCCTTCAAATTCACTGAGCTCTATTCGCGGAAGTCTTAGATTCGAATTACTAGCGGAATTGGGAGTGGGAACCATCATGGTTCTATTTAAAATGCATGTATACGCATTTTCGAATAATTCAGAATTACTAAATGATAATAATAAAGAAATGCTTGGGGAACGATTGTCTCTGTCTCCAAATCCGCCACAGAATCTCCTCCCAATGAAACCGTAGCCGTGTGTTGTTTTATGAATTCCTTGTACAACTCTTGAATATTAGCGCACCCTTTAAACAACGCTCGTCGCGACTTTTCTTCTGTTGCTTGATCCGCCTATAAAACAAGTGCACTTACTCACCTACTTGTGACGCCAACTGGTACTGGGGTCCATGACTGTTGAAATGCAGAACTAAATTAATGTCCGTTAATTCAACTCCACAGTTTAAAATTACAACACAGTTCATGAATTAATCTCACGCAGCTACTGACTCACTAACAATAGCTTAGCTGATCAACCAAAAAAATTATTGTCTCGCCGCATCCTCCGTCGCTCGTATAAGGTAGTTAATGCTGGAATAGTCTCGTAGAGTGCTAACTGAAAAATGTACGATTGTTCGGCGTGACGTTAACCTTTTTGACATCTGTATAGGCGGTTGGTTGCTGCCCTTGGATTTTTTCGTTGCCTTTGACATGAACAACGGCAGTGGCGTACTGTATTCGTGACAATGTTGTGGTATGTATATGTTTCTACTTGAATAAGTGACTCATGTATGAAATGTAACATTTTCAAGTAGTTCGACGAGAAAATACTACAACAAAGCACAAAAATCGTCTTTTTTCCGCAATAACTTAACAAGCCGACATCTATGAACAAAATGGCTCTTCTCCTCATATCAATGTCATGAATGATATTTTTTAGCCTTATGCGTTTTGCGCAGGCCCGTTTTTATATATTCAATTCGGCTTAATTTTTTGGGTGATGGGGATATGCCCTCTAGCAATCGGATAAAGGTGTCCTCTGGAGAATGCGAATGTCGTACGAGAGGCCCACCATTCGAATCCCTGCAGGCAACGTTCCAGCAAAATGTCTCATGTTGACATTTTTAAATGATAGTTCCGATTGCATAGTCAACTGTAGTTATCATGGAAACGTCGAAGTTTAACACTTTCTGATTGAGTCGGCTCGATTCGAGTACACATAAGTATTTCCAAATGTTTAAATAAGGAGTAAAATTGGGACGTACGAAATATACTCAAAAATTACAAGATTTAAATAAGTGTTCATCCAGATTATTTTAGGATCTTCTCCTTAGAGAGATATTTGTTTATCGAAAAGTAGATTTGTCTTGGAAAGAGAAATGGGATGCTAAAAAAAAAATTTTTTTTATTGTTTTGATGTTTGTGTACTTGTTGATTACATGCTAACAATGTTGAAAACAATTTGGTTGCTGAGGTTCATCTATTTATGTGAGATATTTATCGAAAGCGACACCTTATTTTTTTCTAGAAATCTTGCCCACAAAACATTCGATATCCACATAGAACCAACAGCCACTGAAATCATCATTTGATATTTCTCAAATCACTCATACTACAAAAACGGGCCTACTTCCACAACCAACCTATTTCATAGACTATCAAGCTTTCGATAGAGCGCTTTTATTGATAGACAAACATCATCGAACAAACTGTTTACACAATAATGTTTTCAATGAAACCTACAACCAAGATATTAACAAATTTCTTGATGAAAAGCAACAAATCAACTCTTTAGATGGGAGCTCTTATACTTGATGACAATATGAGACGCATGAAGAGATTTTTCAGATGCCGATAAAACTAAATAATTCCCTAATCAATGTGGAATCACTGATGCTATATACCAGAAAATACCCTAATGAATTAATCAGACACGAACGAGGGAATATTGAATGAGATACATTCAACCAAGATGTGGTGAGTTTCATGAAAATTTCGTGACTGAAAATTGAACACGAAGATCTGACAAAAAAAAAACTCTGAATATACTGGAATAATAGAGATGTAATATTAGGACAATCAAAATGAATTCAAATCGATAACAAATACCAAATTACTGATTTCAAGTAATAACAGAAGAAATAAATTTGTAATACCCCATTAGAGGAATTATTGTAAAAAAACATATTCACTCCAAAAGAACTTAAAATTATTTCTCAAAATATATAATTGATTATTGCACACTGAAATTGCTTTTAGAAAATGGGTCTTCTTAACATCGTGGAAAAATTAAATAGATTTTTGTCGACAATAATTATTAGAAATTCAGTGGTTGCAATGTAGCACTTAAAAATGCCACTATCAATTTCTCACTATATATATAGATTTTAGTTATATGTAAATTCGCATTAGAGAAATAATTGTAGCAGAGAAGAAGGAAGCTTCAATTCAAAAATAGCTGATACAACGCACGAATTCGTAATTTCACCTTTGGCGAGTGTGTGCCGTATGAATCGAATCCCCGAATAATTCTTAAAAATCACGCAAGTAGTCCATTGATAATTAGCACAGGTGTATTATTTGTTGTCTATTTGTGGAATACTTCTTTCAGTGAAATTTTAGTGGAGAGTATTTTCTCCAAGAAAAAGTTTTAACTCATTTCAGCCTGATGATTCTTCAAACCTAAAAAAAGGGGTATCACGTTTTCAGCCAGCATGAAATCCGAAAATGCCAATTGCCTTGATGGATAATCGCAGTTCGTCCTTTTATTCTCTATGAGTTATAGATTCCTATATAATTCCAAGTGTCCTATATATGTCTGAAATTCTTCACGAATAGATGACATTGTTAGGCACGCCCAGTACGAATTCAAAGAACGAATGCGCAGGGTGATGAGGTCAGGGAAGGAGATGCAGAATGGCACGAGATCTGTGAGGTGTTATTGAAAGAGTTACGGTCGCCATTTTCCCATAATTGGCTAAGTTTTGTATCAGTGACCTACCTATTGACAACAGACCTCATCTGTGAATTATAGATAGTGATTATAGAAAAGGATTGTTTCCATTCATATGAGTTCATTGTCTTTTTTCTGTTTGAAGTTGACTAAGTCCCTTGATGATGAGTCTAACCTTGATTATGTACCGAATTTCTGAAAATTACCTCGTGGGGAGAGTTTCTCATTTATTATAGCATCAAGTATTACTGATTTATTTTCAAAGGATTGTAGATGAGGTTGAGATATTGCAGAAAGGGTGTATGAAGATCATAATTGGCTAGGTTTCAAACTACCGGTACCAGAAGGATCCATGATATCATTTTGTCTGGAAACGACGAACCTAGTATCCTAGACTGTCAATTATTACCAAGAGCTTCAGCCGCTAGTCAACAACATCGGTAGAGTTGAACAGGCTATATTTAACATTTTTTTTATTATTATAAAAATATTTGAATGAAAATCACATATATATATATATATATTATTGTGTTATGATAAATTGAAAATCATTATGTTTTTATTGAATGAAAATTGCTAATAATATTTTTATTTTTTTACTATTCGTTGAGCCAAATTGATATGATGTAAATAGATATTTCTGACCCTGTAATAATAATTGTCAGCGAACGTCACTGTTCTCTCGTCACGCTACCAACAATTATTATTTTCTTCGCCACAGCTAACAACAGTCGGTACGCCCTTGTCTCATATAGTCGGTTCAAAAGGAATTTGGCCACTGGTGGCTAACTTCAGTTTACTGAATGATCTTAGTTATGTTAGTTGATCATTAAGAGAAAATAAACAAACCAAATATCAAAAATAATTATCTCCTTTATTCAAGAAGACTTAAAAATACCTGGCCTACGAGAAATAACTTATGCTAGAGTGAATCAAACAATTATTCACGGATACTCATAAAATGCATATCATGGATAGATAAACACAACCTCACTTTCTCTGTGAGAGTAATTTTCTGTTATTGTTCATGAGAAGGTGACATAGAGTTCATCGATTGTGAAGAATGTTATTTGTGAAATAGTTCAGGACCGGGAAAGCACTATTAAAGGTTTTATACCTGGTTGGAACTGTTGGTGTTCACAACTATACCAGAAAAACAGGAAGTCTCCTCTCTCCAGCCTCCGTTAGGACTGGAACGTATCGATGCGGGACTCAGCTTTTGGAATCGTGGATATATGATATCATTAAGGTAATCTTGTTTTGTTGAGCAAATGATGGAATTATTCCATTTTTCTTTTAGTGAAATTTTTTGCGTGCTTCCGCTTTGGAAAATATTTTCGATCTCCTCCGAAGCTTTGTTTTTCCGTCGCTTCGCAACATTTTTCCCTTGTTGTTGTTCCATTTAAAATTTCGAATTCGCGCACCAAATTGTCACTTTGCACTGTTTATATTGATGTTGCACAATTTATACACACAATTAAATTCCCATTCTTATCATTAATTACAAGTTTGAATAATAATTGCTTATGATACCCTCTCTTTGCCATTCTCTCACAATTTCCAACTTTTCATTTGATCATCTCTCCTCTGATTGGCTATCTTTCATGGAGACGTTTGCTGTTCTCTCATTGGCTAACTTTTAGTTTGCTACAATTTCATGTACAGAGTGTTTCAAGTTTATGAATGTGTTGATTACTTTTTATTCATGATACTTTTGTAAATCTTGACTTTTAGTTGTCTTTTGAGCGATTATGAGTTATAATAATTTTGATAGTGTATATAATTGACTGTTTTATAGTACTTTGACATTTTTATCTATCCATATCATACCTAGGCTCATAAAATACATTGAATTTTAAAAGCTATTTACAACAAACTCTTGAAATTGATAATTATTTATTATTTATTCTTTTTGTGGTTTTTTTTTCTTTTAAAATTCACAACTGGCATAACATAACATAACAACATTCCTAAATTTATATTCAATAATTTTCTACTAGTTAGAAAATTTTGAATATCAATTTCTTTATTTATATTTTATTTTTATTTTACTTTAACTCATACTAATTTCTACTTTCAGAAAACTACTTGTGATGGACTTCCAGAAAAACAAGTTCTACAACGATAACTATTATTTACAACTACTAGTACTATATTATTTTGTTTCAGAAAAACTTGACTTGGACTTCTTTTCGGATCAAGAGAGAAAACTTTTCAAGATATTATCATATATGATATTTTATATTTCATTATTATCTTACTTTCCTTTTATATTTGATACTGATATTATTTTCAATTATCGATTAGATTTTTATCATTATTGGTACTTCTTTAATTATACTTTGTTTTATTATTTTTCCTATCTCTTCCTTCAGTTGTTCTTTATATTTATATTGAATTGGATATTTTATTTATCTGAATCTCTCATATTATTTACTTTTATTTTGTGTACATACTCTATCACTTTTTCATTATTCATACATAATCAACATATTATATTCATTTATAATTCATTAATATACCTTCATATTATTTATTAATATACCTTCATTGTATTCATCATTATACCTTATCATCATCATCATATTTATTATAATATACTTCTTTAGTATTATTATTATTATCATACCCACTTTCATTTCTCAACATACATTCATTGTATACACAAAATATTTTTAATCTTCATTTCTTCTAATTTTTCTTCAAAATTCACATCATTTATTATCCATTCCTATATTTTACCTTCTTTATAATCTATATTGTTTTTCAACTTTACTTTATCTAACTAACCTATACCAATATTCTATCAACTTTTCTGTTTTTCAGTATTTTTATTTGTTATTCAATATCTTCCTTTTCTTCCTATCCTTTTTTTTACTTTTTTTTTTTTTTTTTTTTTTTTTTTTTTTTTCCAAATTTTTAAATTTTCCTTAACTTGCCTATCAAATTTGTTATCCTACAATTTATTAATTCCTAAATTTTCATTTTAATGATTTGTCTCTCCTCCTATGGAATCTTGCTTGTTTTGTAACTGCAAGCCCATATTTCATATCACAAATTTTGAATAGAAATTTCATGTTAATCTTTTCTTGTAGGTGGAAGATGGTCTTGTAGGTGGAAGATGGTCTCATCGCCCGGTGAAATACCACCATATCGACTTTGTGTGCTGTGAAATGGACCATTCCATGTTTCAGTGTTCGGTCGATACTTTCCGGTCTCCCTCTTTCCTTTTCCCCAATTCCTCCTTTATTTTCAGGTGCATCCTAAGTAATAATGATGAAGTCTCCTAGAGTAAAACACTCCGGAAGTAAAATACCTCTCCATTCGGATTTCCGGGCGAGAGGTACTCTGAGGGACTCAACATTAAAATTAATTTTGCAACATCCGCGGACTCAACAAGAACATCAATGACGTCCACCATCACCTACAGACGGAAAACCGGATATTCTGGCTCTAACAGAAACACAAGTAAACTCGTCCACCAACAAGGTCCATATGCTTTGTCCTGGTTACGAACTCCATTCTCGATTCAGGTTCAAAGGTGGAGTCTGCCTTTACGCCAAGGCTAACCTTTCATGCCAGCGTGAAGAGAGTTTGGAACCGAAAGACTTTGATGTGATGTGGTTCAAGCTATCTGATACCAAACTGACTAAGTTCCTCTGCTGCCTCCACCTATCACCTAATGAACCTTCATATAACGACCTCTTTGAGTTTTTATCACTCAAACTGGACTACATTCAGGAGAACCATCCAACAGCTGAAACCATAATCATGGGAGACTTTAATGTACATAACGCTGCCTGGGTCAAATTTCTAACAAAACAGATGATGCAGGTCGTCAAGCCGAGGCCTTCGCCATCACTCATGGTCTAGAACAACTGGTCGAGCTACCAACCCGCATCCCTGATGTCAACAACCAGTCTGCCAATACACTAGATCTCTTTCTCACCACCAATCCTGACCGTATAGAATAGAAGTTTGTGCCCCACTTGGAAACTCTGACCACACCCTCATCTCCACAACATGCTCTATCCATTTACCATCGAGCTGCACAATACCACCCCGTCTCATGTGGCATTACAATTCGGCCGACTAGGAAGGTCTTCGTATGTTTTTCTCAGCGTTTCCATGGAAGAGAGTTTGTTTCTCTTCAGTAGATCCAACACGATGTGCTGAGACAATTTCTGAAATCATCATGTTGGGGATGCAAACTTACATACCGAATACCGAAAGAAGAACATCATCCGATAAGACCTGGTTCAACAGAAACTGCTCTAGAGCTGTGGCTTCCAAACAGGCAGCATACCATCGATGGCTGAAAAATCCGGGCCCTGAGACCAGAGCAGCATATGTCGAGGCTAGAGGCATATGTAAAGAGACAATAGAATGCTCAAAAGATGCCCACAAAGCCAAAATAAGATCAAAACTTGCTGAATGTCCTAACGGATCCCGTTCATTTTGGTCTTTCGCCAAAGCTGTGGGAAGAAACTTCACTTCCAGCTCATTTCCTCCCCTAACCAAAGAAGATGGAACACTAGCAACGACTGCCCAGGAAAAAGCCAATATCTTTGCGCACCTATTTGCTGGAAATTCCACTCTGGATTCATCGGGAAAACAACCCCCGAACATTACACCTATTGACAGTCACATGCCCGAGATCACCTTTCGCCAACGTACTATCAGAAAGATTTTGCTGGGTCTCAACACCAACAAAGCCTGTGGATCTGACGGAATCCCGCCGATTGTTCTCAAGAAATGTGCCCCCGAACTAACACCTGTTCTTTGCAAGTTGTTCAACCACTCTTACAATTTGGGGGTATTTCCGTCCAATTGGAAAATTGCAAGAGTACAGCCAGTCCCTGAAAAAGACAAAAAGGCCCTACCTAGCAACTACAGACCTATCGCACTGCTATCTATTATTTCAAAGGTCATGGAAAAAGCCATCAACATCGAGCTCATGAAATATCTGGAAGACTAAGGAATTGTCAACGATAGGCAATATGGCTTCCGCCATCAGAGATCAACTGGTGACCTGCTCGCTTACGTCTCACATATATGGCAGCTATCTATTGAAAAGTATGGAGAAACTTTAGCTGTGGCATTAGATATCTCCAAGGCATTCGATCGAGTTTGGCACCAGGGACTCCTCGCCAAGCTTCCGTCTTATGGCTTGCCCCCTCAGCTGTGTTCTCTGCTTGCTAGTTTTCTCTCAAACAGGTCTCTCCATGTAGTGGTCGATGGAGTTTCATCTGACACTCTACTCATAAATGCTGGTGTTCCGCAAGGATCCATTCTCGCACCAACACCATTTCTACTTCACATCAACGACCTGTTGAAAGCAACTTCATGTCCAGTACACAGCTTTGCCGATGATAGTACCCTCCATACCGCTTTCTCTTCCAGGGCCCCTATATCAGCCCGTGAAACCAGAAATGAACGAGGAAGAAATGTTAATAATATAAATATGGACTTAGCAACAATTCTCGAATGGGGATCTAATAACTTGGTAGAATTCAATGCAAACAAAACACAAGCATGTCTTTTCTCTAGAAAAGCCGATCTCACTGTGCCTAACATAACTTTGTCAGGAGTAACCATACCACTGAAGCCATCCATATCGATGCTTGGTATTACTATCAGCAATAACCTTTCCTGGGAAAATCACGTGAGGTCCATTGCCAAAAGTGCATCCCAAAAACTTGGTTTTCTGTTTCGTGCCAAGAGCTATTTCACCCCCAGTCAGCTGCTTATGATCTATAAGGCACAGATCCGACCTGTCCTGGAATACTGTTCCCATATTTGGAGTGCGGCACCTAAACATATCCTGAGGCTATTGGATTCTGTCCAAAAAAGGGCAATTCGTCTCGTCGGTGATGCCTCGCTCACAAACTCGCTCACTTGTCTGGAACACCGTAGAAAAGTTGGCGATTTGTCTCTATTTTATAGATATTTTCATGGGCGATGCACTTCTGAAATATCAACAATCGTTCCTGCTTTGGCAGTCTCTTCGAGATTAACCCGTCAAGTTCAGTCATCACACCCCTTCGTGGTCACTTTGGAGACCTGCAGAACATCACTTTCCAAAGATTCGTTCATCCAACGAACAGCGAGGCTTTGGAACTCATTGCCTAGGGAGGTGTTCCCCGAGGCATACAACCTTCAGAAATTTAAGAAGAACACCAACTCCTACCTTTTTTTCCTAGGTTCCCACGATGTTCTCTGAACATTACAGGATATCCCTTTTCGTGGGAACCAGAACATAAAAAAAAAAAAAAAACTATTTTCATTTTCCTAATTTCAACTTTTTCTTGTTTCCTTTTAAATTATATATATTTATATATATTATTTTTTTTTTTATTTTTTTTAATAATTTTTTTCGATTATTATTATTTTTATTTTTTTTTTCCTTTTTCCAACTCAAATTTTGTTTAGCCACGTTCATTTCATTCTTTTTATTATTATTATTTTATTTATGTTCCCTTTTTGCAATTCAAAATTCATTTTCGCTATTATTATATCATATATTTTCATTCTTTTTACTTTATTATTTATTCTTCCCTTTTTCATCTGAAAATTTTTATTATTCACATTTATATTATGCGTAAGTTCATTATTTTGGAGATCGAAATTCATTTTTATATTTTGCATTTGTTTATCATATTTTCCTAATAATTGTTACTAACATCTGTTTTTTGTATAACTACTTCCTGAATTTTATTTTGCTCATTATCTGTTTCTAATGGTTTACCTATTCCTTCTGTATTTTCTCTGAAACATTTTCCCATACTTTCTATTATTTCATCATTCATTCTTTCTATTTTCTCTTCCATTCTTGCTGAATTTTCTTTTAAATCTTCTTTCATACTTTCTTTTATTTCATTTTTCAATCTTTCTTCCATACCTGCCATATTTTTTTCTGTTTTTTCATCCATACCTTTCATGTATTCCGTCATTTTCTGAAAATGACTCTCCCATTCTATTCTTTCACTTTTTATTTCTATCTCTCTCACATTACTACTCTCTCCTTCCTCCTGATCACCCCTATCTCTACCTTCTGCACCTTCTTCCAAACCAACTTTCTTACCATCTCTCAAATCCATTTTTTATTCACAAATATTTAGCCTTACTTCGAAATACCAATTGCTAATGTTCACCCAGTGTTATTGAGAAAGAATATTTTTCCTTTACTTGCCCTTACTCTGCCTAGAAATATTATATTTCCTTTTCTTGCCTTTTCCACCTTTTTCTCAATAAATATTATGAAATGATATATTGCCTTTACTTGCCACTACGTTGGGACGCCATTTTATTGTGTTAGATAATTTGGAAATATATATTTTTTATTATTATTATAATTAATATAATTTTTGCTTCGCGTTGGGCGCTATTTCATTATGTTATGATGAATTGAAAAATATAAATTGTTTTTATATAATGAATGAAGCTAATAGTTTTCGTTATTCTTTGAGAGCCAAATTTATATGATGTAAATAGATATTTCTGACCCTGTAATAATAATTGTCAGCGAACGTCACTGTTCTCTCGTCACGCTACCAACAATTATTATTTTCTTCGCCACAGCTAACAACAGTCGGTATGCCCTTGTCTCATATAGTCGGTTCAAAAGGAATTTGGCCACTGGTGGCTAACTTCAGTTTACTGAATGATCTTAGTTATGTTAGTTGATCATTGTGAGAAAATAAACAAACCAAATATCAAAAACAATTATCTCCTTTATTCAAGAAGACTTAAAAATACCTGGCCTACGAGAAATAACTTATGCTAGAGTGAATCAAACAATTATTCACGGATACTCATAAAATGCATATCATGGATAGATAAACAGAACCTCACTTTCTCTGTGAGAGTAATTTTCTGTTATTGTTCATAAGAAGGTGACATAGAGTTCATCGATTGTGAAAAATGTTATTTGTGAAATAGTTCAGGACCGGGAAAGCACTATTAAAGGTTTTATACCTGGTTGGAACTGTTGGTGTTCACAACTATACCATAAAAACAGGAAGTCTCCTCTCTCCAGCCTTCGTTAGGACTGCAAAAACCATGTGTCAGGAACGTATCGATGCGGGACTCAGCTTTTTGGATCGTGGATATATGATATCATTAAGGTAATCTTGTTTTGTTAAGCAAATGATGGAATTATTCCATTTTTCTTTTAGTGAAATTTTGTGCGTGCTTCCGCTTTGGAAAATATTTTCGATCTCCTCGAAGCTTTGTTTTTTCCGTCGCTTCGCAACATCTTGCCCTTGTTGTTGTTCCATTTGAAATTTCGAATTCGCGCACCAAATTGTCACTTTGCACTGTTTATATTAATGTTGCACAATTTATACACACAATTAAATTCCCATTCTTATCATTAATTACAAGTTTGAATAATAATTGCTTATGATACCCTCTCTTTGCCATTCTCTCACAATTTCCAACTTTTCATTTGATCATCTCTTCTCTGATTGGCTATCTTTCATAAAGACGTTTGCTGTTCTCTCATTGGCTAACTTTTAGTTTGATACAATTTCATGTACAGAGTGTTCAAGTTTATAAATGTGTTGATTACTTTTTATTCATGATACTTTTGTAAATCTTGACTTTTAGCTGTCTTTTGAGCAATTATGAGTTATAATAATTTTGATGTGTATATAATTGACTGTTTTATAGTACTTGACATTTTTATCTATCCATATCATACCTAGGCTCATGAAATACATTGAATTTTGGAAGCTATTTACAACAAACTCTTGAAATTGATAATTTTTTTTTTTTTTTTTTTTTTTTTTTTTAAAATTTAAACTGGCTAACATAATAACAATATATATATATAATATATATATATATATATATATATATATATATATATATATATATACAAATATACAAATAAGTGCGAACGTTTTTAGGGGGTGATTCTTGTCAAAAATAAAATAGTTTTTCTTTCGTGAAATTGCTGTAGAGTAGGAGGAATGGCATTTTGTGAGTATGTTCTACCAATAAAAAGGCTACCTATGAATATTTTTTTAATTTCGTTGTGATCTCTTAAAGGGGTGAAACATGCAACCCTTATTCCATTTTTCACCAAAACTTTTTAATGAAACAAAATTTCTCAATTTGAAAATAATTACACTCACGCTGAAATGACCGATATGCATTTTATGTATGGTCGTGTCAATGGAAATTATTTGGAAGCCAGACGGCTCTATGCAGAGATGTATCCTTAGCGCGTGATACCTCATCACACAATTTTTGAACATCTTCATCAACGTCTCTGTGAAAGAGGGACTTTTTAAAAACAAACAACTGATTGTGGTCGCCCACGAGTAATAAGAACGGTGGCACTGGGAGAAGATGTTCTCAATATGATTGAAGATTCTACGGAATTAAGTACAAGACAAATTGCTAACACACTTTATGTTAACAATGAACTAATCTGGAAAATTTTGAAGGATCACCAATTGTATCCTCATCATATTCAAGAGTCCAGGCACTTTTGCTGCGAGATTTTCCCCATCGAGTACTTTTGTCAATGGAGTCTTAATGATCACCCAAAATGCTCAATTTTCAAAAAACCTGATATTCACTGACAAATCCAACTTTTCAAGACAAGGTATTACAAATTTCCATAACAATCATCTATTGAAAATATTCCACTAGCTATTCCACCACGAATGTGATTTATGCACGATGGTGCGCCTGTCCAAGCAGGTACTTGAGACAAGATGAACTACCTGCCTAACCCCGTTTATTGCAATTACAACTCCTTCAATTTGCGCAAAATTGAAGTTAAATCAAATCAAAAGGTGTCATTCTCGAAGAAAAATACAATTTCCAGCGTGCTAGCGTGCTGGGTAATGAAGGGGGAGAAATATTTGAAATATATGAAAATGGTTTGCTTCAATGAGTAAGGAAAAATATTTCAGTCCCCTAGACTTTGCATGCCCTATAGGATGCATGTTCCGTTCAAATGGTAAAAAAAAACAACACTGAATTTTTTTTTCTCAAGAAATATATGATTAGTTTCAGGGACACCAATAATTATTGATGAACCAGTTATAAAGCAAATGCTTTTGCTAATTCGAGTGTCGTTAGGTCCCTCACATCTCCCTTTTCCATATTTCATATCAAGAGGTATTCAATATATAAACCCATAAGTATTAAGAATGGACATTTTAGTGAAATGAATGATTCATAGAAATGAATAAATGATTCTTTTTATAAATGAATGACTCATTTTGAGGTTAGTACTCGAAAAAGATCGGCAAATTCAACGCATTAGCTCAAATTCGATAAAGCTACTACCAATATGAGTTCCAGGATATATAAGGAGACTTAAAGACGTTTGAACTACTATTAAAATGATCAAACCAAACTCAAATCTGGATGAGAGGTATATTATATTGTTTTTGTTTGTTTTAGTTTTCAGTTTTTTGACATCTCGGTTTCAAACTCAGTTCAAGTTCAAAGTAATCAAACAGTCGCCTAGTCAAGGTGAACTCCTGCGAAACTTTTCATGGTAGCACTGTCTCACCTTTGAACGATTGGGGCCGGCGATTCCCGAAATCGAAACGAAAAATGAGAAGGAAATACATTACTCAGATGTCACAGAATAAAACAGATACTCATGCCCCGCAAACTCAGTTTTCAGATCTTCCAAAAGAACCTCCATCGATGGTATTCTGAAAATGGCTTCTTATCGTATCCACATAGAGGAGTGAGATGTCTTGCACAAGTTATTTGTTTTGCGTTACTCTGAACGCACTAGAAGTACGACTTTTGGTATCGTGGATTGGCCTATACTGACATCTGTTGGTGACCTATCAATATTGCACGAGATTTCGTCCCATTGAATTCCACGTCATTAGGTCTAAGCTTCACCCCAGAAATTATAGGAGTCACTTCTATAATTTTGTGGATTTCACATTTTTATCCTTGCCGGTAGGTATAAGCACTGTGAGAGATTTAGTTCGAATTCAAAAAAAACCACAAGCCGTCCTTGCCGGAAGGTATTAGCACTCTGAGAGATTTGGGTCGAATTCAAAAAAGACCATGAAACATCTGTAGGCGGATGGTGGCTTTTTTGGAATCGAAACAAATCTCTCTCTCTCTCTCTATATATATATATATATATATATATATAAATATATATATATATTCATATACATACATATATATACATATATATATACAATATGACCCACTTAAAATGGAAGCACCCTTATAAAACATATATTTTTCAATTGATTTGATTTTTTTTTTCATCAGGTAGACAACCAAAAATATACCAGGACACCAAATTCATGAATGAGTCTTCAATTTCAGGGCCAACTATTAGTATTTTCAATGTAAAAAGTCGAAAGAAATTATCAGCAATTGTTTTAGAAAAAATCTGACTTCTCGAGGTTTCTAAATAGTTTATGACAAAATTACATTGAAATGAGTTTATCAATAAAAACGTTATAAGGGAATAAAGTTGGAAAAATGTGCCGTTTTATCAATCCACCAATGAAATTTTTGCACTTTTATTAAAATTCTGAGTTCACCACTGTAGTCAGGGAGTTTCGGAATATCACTTATCAGAATTTCATCGGGATCTGTTCATCAATAAAAAAGTTATAAGGAAAGAAAATTTGAAAAATATGTCGTTTAATGCAATTTTAAGAACATTCTGACTACACACTGTTCATCAATGAATAATTATTGGGGATGATGTATTGGAATGCTGTACAATTATTGCATCAAAACAACTAAATTTTTTATGGTAATTATAGTTCAAATGTAGATATTCCTCTATGTGGACTTCATAGACAAATAGAATCAGGAAGAAACTCCAAGAAAATCTCCACAAAAACAATTTGTTTATTATACTTCCAATAGGCCTTAGAATTAAATTATGAATTATTATAATAATTCTATGATTTCTCCCAGTGTATGCATATTGTCGATCACAAAATATTTTTAAAATTTAATTACCTTATAATTTTTTATTGATGAACGCATTTCAACGTACTTTCGACACAAACCATTTCAAAATATCGTTAATCCAGTGGTGTAGTCAGATTTTGTCTACAAAAATCACCAATAATTTTTTCAATTCTTTACAATGAAAAATAATAATAGTTGGCCTGAAAATGATAACTTATTTATGAAATTTGGTGTTCTCGTGGACTTTTTGAATGTCTAATGAAAAAAAATCGATAAAATCGGTTGAAAAAGATATGTTTTATAGGGATGCTTCCATTTTAAATGGGACATACTATTTATATAGATGGTGAGAGTTAGACGACTGTCTAAGTTAAGGAAAAATGGGGGTAATATTGAGGTGTGCAGTCAATAGGGATGAAGTAACGTGTACTCTTGTTTCTGTTCAAACTTTCGAATCTTTATTTGCTTCTTCAGGAACTCTACATTTGTTGAACTTCAGTGAAATATTATAGTAATGAAAAATTATTGTTGACGAATCTTGTGTTTAAAAATAAGCGTTGCTTCTCACAATGATATAAGACATAAGCAGTAAACATTCAAATAAAAGACCAGTAACAATTCTTTATGAAAAAAAGGGGGAAAGCATCAGTTTTGATTGCATACATGATAGTGTAATTATGGGAAAAAAACTTTTTTTATTATAAAATAACAACTAACAACTGTGGATAGACAGATCTGGGATCAGGTGTGCCAACGTCAATTGTAATTATTGTGAGAAATAATGAAAAGTGTTACGCTGTGTAGGAATGCTTAATAAATAAGAATAAATGATACTTAGACTCAGTTTTGGAATTCATAGAATCAGGTTCCTTGAAAATGCAAGTCATTTCTGAAAATGTACGTTTTTATAAGTTTGATTCATGTTTCAATATGCTCACATTCTCATAGTCAGGTTTGTGATCTTTTGAAAAAATATGTTGACTTTTCTTATGTCGGCAAAGTCGATGTTTTTTTTTAGTTTAATTTTCTTTAGTTTGACCGAAATATTTTTCATCACATTGAGAACAAGGGATACAATACATTATTCGATCGTTTTAAGGGTGGATCTTTATCCTTCAGTTCATAAAATATTTGGTTAAGAGGTAGGAAATATATTTTTGTAAGCTACTGTAAGATTAGGAATTTTTGTATTTTTTTGTTCGAGTTTGTGATTCAATGTGCGAATATTTTTTAAGTGGAGAATTTTGATTTGGGGAGTTATCAATGATTGAAGGCCCAATATCAATAGAGGTTCCACTGAACAACAATTTATGAAATAATTTTTTTGGGTAACCACTATTGATGAAGAGACTTGCAAGTTCATTGAGGTTTTCAGTGCTTACCGAAGTATGACTCGTTTTCATAACTCTATTTTTCAAGCCTGATACGAGGTTGATTTTTTTATTTGTTGATGATAAGATTCATAATGCAAGGATCTTACTGATGCAACAGGTTCTGTGTGCCAACTGGTGATAACTGAGTTATCAACCCTAATGATCAACTTTATTTTTATTTCATTTTGTATTCCTTCATTCAATACCAATAACTCCTATTTCACACAGGACAGAAATATTCTTATATTTTCACAAGCAAATGGAACCAATATTATTCAATATGATAAAAACCAATGTCCAAATGACCTATCCACTCATTTTTTACTTTCATTTCAAAATTCACGCCATTTTACAATGTGTCCATTCAGTGTGGTAAACCTGATAAACCTTGCACATGCAACACTATGAAGCGTTAGTTGAAGTTTTTTTAGAATTTTTAACGGAAAAAAACATGGAAAGTGATTTTTGAAGTGTAGTGGATATTACCAACTATAAAATAGACATTTTTTATATCCCTGAATAAGCAAATGAAGTAAGTATTACATAAACTGAATGTATTAGCATAGTCCAGAAACATAATATAACCTCGAAAGCATACAAGGTGTATTTTTTGATAGGATGTTCAAATCTGTGATGACATGTTCTGTATCATTGAAGATTCCTGATAAAAAACGACCAGTTTTCTTTATACATTTTTCCATTAGGAACTTTGTTAGTTTTCAGATTATGGGGAGTTGGAAAATATAAAACAACTACTCATGTTTTCCAACAGACTTATGCGAACTGAAATGTATTGACTCTTCAAATAGAAGAATTCGGTTTGCGATCACAGAATCCCTGTAAAAATTAATATTTTTCCTAATGTAATTTCAACTGAATCTTCTTTCCTAGAGATACAATTGAAATCATTCATGAAATATCTGATCATATTGGAATTATCTTCAAAATTGGTGGTTAGTATATTTCACATCGAATCTGGTTCATGAGAAGAAATCTCAATTTCAGTACCCTAAGAAATCTTAAAGCCTTGGAAGTTATAAAAAAAATTATTTTTATTTTTCAACTTCAACACTATCATCCACACAATGAATCAATGGAATAGTTTCACTCAGAATGTGTCAAAATAATCTCCAATTAGATAACATGATGAACATCCTAAAAGAGGGATGCATTCCTGGTGAGAAAAATAACCATTTCGAATAGAATGTGACACCTTCAAATGTCCAAATAAATAACAAAACCGTCAGAAAGAACTCTAACAATGTTTTATTCACAGCGATTTAATTTGCTCAAAAGGCTTAGGAATGTTCTGTTGTGTCTATGAAAAGTCTATAAAAAAAATTAGGACAAGTTCTTTTTGTGACATCCCAGGGACATCCTGAAAATCGCCACCTGCGGCGGACAATGGCTGTTCATGTATGAACAGAACATCGCGGTGGATGTTCGATGTCTCAAAATATCGTACTTTTACCATCTCTGAGATGTTCTTGTGCTCGCTGGGATGTCATTCATGTACATTGAAAAGGGCCGAAGACGGCATTTGTCTTATTTCCATTATATATATATATATATATATATATATATATATATATATATATATATATATATATATATATATATATATATATATGGAACAACGAAACCATTGTCACTACGACAATATGTACAATAAATTATATAAGAAATATAACTGGTTCAAGGAATTCATTGTGCTTTTCTTTACCGTTATTTTCATAATAAACACAAACAATCCGATAAACAAAATAACTTTAACATCACCATATAATGATAAATGAAGACACTATTGTTTGAGTGAAAAAGAGATTGAAAAACTGACTGAAATCCCAACTCTGTCAAGGGAAAAAATATACCGAACACTAGCGAAACACAAAGATATTCCCACAAAAGCAGAACGCACAAACCCTAATCTACACCACAGTTAACCCTCACGATCTAACGGACTATCCTTACTACCAAAACTAACACATCCTTTGGAAAATATTGTACCATTGGTTCTACTCAACAATTTGAGACCAATATCTGGAGATGTGAGAAGTTTTACAAGCACACCTCCCCTTTCATAGAGAAACTAAATGAGTTATCCAAGATAAAGATCATCTAGAAAGTTTTGATGTCAAACGTTTGTTTATGAACGTACTAATTGAAAAAATTCTGAGAATTTTTGAAAATGAATTGGAAAGATACATGATTGAACAAAAATAAATGGGAATACCATAATAAAACTCCGCAAACCCTGCACTAAAAAAACAATTCAATTTATCAGCAGGAGTTTGATATGGCTATGAGTTGTCCTTGATTACCATTGAGCAATATATTCATGGATCAATTTCGGAAAATCCTTCAATGAAATTCACTATAATGGTCCCATTATATAGTGGATGATGTTTTAGCAATCTGCAATCAGAGTACAGATGATTCAAATATCTGATCATTTGAATAAACTAAACCATTATTAAAATCAATTTCTTAGATGTTGTGATAAAAAAATAAACTTTTGGGGTCAACACGACTGTTTATCAAAAGAAAACAATATATATCTCTACTACATCTATCAAACCAGTAGGCATCCTAGACATCAGGAATAGAAAATTTCTCAATAATTCCAAAAGAATGGAAACTTTGGTAAAACAAATGGTATACCCAGTCTCATTTTGAAACCTCTTTCAAAGTATGGAACACTGTTCTAAAACTTGAAAAAGTGTTACTTATATTCTCCACTTTTTTTAATTGAATTGCAGCAATTTATATTACGGATCATTGCCTTATATTCAAATGTTTATCGCTCTCTAAATAACTCTGCCAAAGAAATTACGTAAGTTTTGCAAATTCGAAAAATACATTGGAAAAAAGTTCCGGAAGAGACTGATGAATTTACAACTTCTAGCTTTGTACGCAACATATATTTTTCAATGTTTACATTTTCCGGCCATTTTATCGAACAAAATGTTTTTTCAATACTACAATCGTCGAGTATAGCGAATGTGTAGATTTGCAATCTCATGCTAAAATCTACCATTCGCAAATTTTGAGACTCGAAAAAAATGCAAACGTTCCGAAAGTTTGTTACAGATTTTTTTTAAATTGAATTACCACGAATGTATCATCAACATTAAAAGTGAGTGACGCTTGTAAATCAAGTTGATCAATATCGTTCATATAAAGAAGGAGCAATACATAGGATTAAACTTTGGGGAACCACTTTAATATTTGCTAGCAAAACACGTATCGCGGTTTTGTTATTGTCTTTCGTAAGCTTCAAATATAAACATGACGGAGCTGTTCGAGATATTCAATACTTATATTGTCTTAGCTCTCTGTCGACTATAATCCAATCGGCAACCCTCACATGTTATGTTTCCCAAGACGAATCATTTGTAGACTAAATGAGATATCTGGAAGTGAATGATATTCAGGGTGTAATCTAACCTTTCATCACCACAAACAGTTAAGAGCCCCAAAAAAAAAATAGATTTTCTCTAAATTTTTTATGATAAGTCCTTAATATACTCTTTAACCAATGTAAATTGGTATAAAATGAAATTATACACTCGCCATTCACGGGTGTGCAAGAGTTTAGATCACACCCTGAATATCTGCCTTCATTATTGGTTACATATTTCGTATAATCTCAATTTCATTCCAGGAACCATGTCCGATAATTTTTCTTGTTAGTTTTAAATATCAATAATTTTGAATAAATATTTTGAAATGAGTTTCCCTTTCGGCTACATCGAAGTCACCAAATATATTTATGGTATTTTTTCATATTTTGTTGGATGAATTCAAATAATTTAGAGTATGTTTCATTTTTATGTCAGGTGATAAGTATTCGAGGTTCATATTACAGTTTATGGAACGTTGAACGTTTATATCTACTGCCCATCATTCTTATCCCACAGCTTGTATGATTCCAAAAGTTTTTCATTATATTCACGATTTAGGGATTTTACCAAGATATTTAATATATTCGGGGCTTCAAAAGATATGCGTCTTTGTTCCATATTTGACCGAAAATGTGGGCAACTCTTTGATCAAGTTTGAGAGATTTCGCGATAATAACATTACTCTAGTGCTGCGGTGTCATTGGTCTTTCTAATTCTTCGAGAAGAGAAATAATTTCACGAAATCCTACAGATATCGTTGGATCTATTGCGTATAATTCTAATTCTGATATAATAACGTTTCGAATCGAATTGTTGTTGTGAAATAGTACTAATCAAATATTCTGTGAGAGAACTCCTCATACTCCTAGATATATGGAGATTAGGGAATTTAAAACCCATGACATTGAATACACCAAAATTTTAGATTTTTTTATTTATTATCCCTCAAGAATATTGTATTGGAATTCCTAATTTTTTAATCTCACAGTAAAATATTTCGACACAATTATATATTGACATGACATGAAAAAGAAATCCATAGTATTCTTGTTCTTCATACAATATCTCGCGAAATCAATAATATCACTTTGTGTAACACGATTAAAACTTCACTGTCTCTTATATTATTTTTGAACTATGAAATAATTATTATTAGTGCCTATCCAACTTTTTTTATAGGTGCACCTTTATTCATATGGATTTTTTTAATGTAGCTTCACAGTTGTACAATATTTTCCATTACACCGCCTTGGGTAATTTATTGCAATTAAAAAGTAACCTTCATAATTTGGAACGTTACTATGATTCATTTTCCTTTCCTCGCTAATGAGGATTCATTTATAGCCGTACGGAAAACAATTTCAAATAGGAATTGCCTTAAACTCGGAAATTGAATACTTCAAACGAAAAAATGACTTATTGAAAACTATTTATTTCGATAAAAATATTTTCAACTGTCTCTGACAAAAGTAACAAAAATGATGAAAGAATATGTTCTCGGATGATTTGCTCCCAGAGATCTAAGATGAGGGCATTTTCGGAATACTACCTGGTGAGCGAAGCTTCGACAGCAGCTTCTATGGCGTCGTGGAACTGTTTCAATTTTGGGAGTGTTCTCTTCTTCGTTGACTTTTTTGGGGCCATTAGATTCAACTTTTTTGGTATTTTGAATCATATGATAAGGATCAATACCAATAAAATCAATTGAATATTGGTGTATTATTGGTATCAATCCTATTATTGGCTTCAATCCTTCTATCATGACTTTGATTTGGTAGATTTCATTTAGGTTCACTTTCGTGGAATTTGATGTTTCCTAGGTTCTCGGGATTTCTGGATTTCCGATGTGAAATTCGGGCAAGAGTAATGGTTTGCCTTGATGAATTTCAATATTATTATTGATTTCGCATTTCTTGGGAATTTCGCCAGGAGTTAGATACTTTTTCTTGGGTAATCTGTTCAATAATCGATTTTTCCACGTCGATTTGAATTGGTTAGCAGTTGACAGTAGTGTTTTCCTCAATCAGCTGGATTGTACAATCGTTCTAGGGGTAGTAATCTTCGGTGCAGAGTATGTATAGTTGAAACGTTAACGGATAGGTGGAGTAGGCAATGAATCATTGGTGAGACGAAATGTACATCTTATTGGCCATCCTTCTCTATTTGAAGTGATTTTTCCGTAACGTTAGTCGTAGCTTATTCAGGGGATTGCGTATCTGGGCGTACCTTGAGAATATCTCGAATACGTGATAAGGACTCAGACGTATATGTCAGGTATCACCAATGATTTATTGCCTACTTCGCCAACTCAATGAAGTTTCTCAAATCAGTGATAATTGTTCGGGCAGACATTAGTCAGTTCGTACCCTTTTTGAATTTTCCTTCATTTGAATAGTTTCATTGTGATAATTAATCAGTCTCTATGATGAGATTTGTATACATCCCGTTTGAAAAACCTTTATCTTCCAAACTTACGCGGCGTAATGTTTTCTGGTTGGGTGTTGAATGATGGGGAATCAAAAGTCCTCATTTAGCAGCCAATCAAAAACCAGACATATGATGACAGCTCTGGCTTATCATCACGTACTGAGTTTTCAATGGCTGCTGAATGAGAACTATCAATCAGAAGACATTACGTTGCGTAAGATGAAATTACAGGTTTTTCAAACGGAATCTATCTTGGTAGCTGCTCTATATTATACCACTAGTCAGTTTTTTATACGTAATGCAAACTAACTTTCCACAGCTATTTTATCATTCAACAGAAATAATCCACTACTCACCAGAAACTAGCTGACAACCTACGAATAACTTAGCTACCACAAGTGTTCGGTTCAGTTACTGGAAGACATTTGATAGCTCGCGAAAACTATATAGACTATGCTCTTCCATAAATGATCTTCTTGATTATGGTCAATATATATATATATATATATAGCCAGAGGCTTCATCAGTATTGCCTTTTTTTTTAATTCATTATAAGTAGGTAATCTTTTGTTTAACGACATTGCTGAAAGAAACAGTCATTATTGAAAGGGGGACAATAGAGATACCGTTGAGGTGGTAATGTGAGTTTGTTTTGATTATATTTTTTTTTGCTACGGTTCTTACCTTGGCATAACATCAGGGTTATTAAACCATTTTCTGGTTGTTTACACATTTTAGCTAATTGCTTTATGTTTAGATATCATATCTGTATTTCGGTGAGAGTAAACAGACAACACTAACTGGATTACAAACCTATCACAAACACATATTCCAAAAGAAATTGAAACTGTTCTTGGGTATGGTGAAAATTTCATAATCCCCCTAACAAACGAAGATAATATTCCAACAACAGACTATATAGCTAATATTGAAACAAGCATCAAAACCATACCAACAAGTAACAGTGATGAAATAAGAATAAAGTAGTCAACGCCATAAACCAACATAATACAAAAATGAAAAACAAAAAAATTCGTAACAACAAACCCAAAATAACATCATAAAAAATTAAAAAAAAAACAAAAAAATTTCTCAAAGACAACCCACAAATTATTATTCTCAAACCTGATAAAAGCAATAAAACAGTGATTATGGAAAAAACCGAATATGAAAGAAAAATTAACCATCTACTCCAAGATACTAATACGTACAAAAAACTCAAATCGAACCCTACTAACAAATTCCAAACACAGAACAACAATATAATAAAAAAATGGCACCAAAAAAAATTTATATCAGACACACAGGAAAAACAACTAAAAATCCATAATGCAACCCCCCAAAAATATATGGACTACCTAAACTGCATAAAGAAAACCCTCAGACCAATATTATCATGCATTCAATCCCCTTTCTATAAATTATCAAAATTCCTTGCAAATATCATATCAAATATAACAGGTAAAAATGAGTACTATATAAAAGACTCTTTTGAGTTTAAAAAAAAAATTAACAACATAACTATCCCAGAAACCATCTTCTTATCTCACTTGATGTCACATCACTATACACTAACATCCCAAACGAACTTGTCAAAACAACAATAGAAAACAAATGGAATTTATTAGAAGAATACTCCCCCCTCCCAAAAAAGGAATTCATCCAAGCAATAGAACAAACATTATCTACAAATTACTTCCAAATGAACAATGAATTCTACCAACAAATTGATGGCTGTGCAATGGGATCTCCCATCTCAAGCACAATAGCCCAAATAGTAATGGAACTCCTGGAAGAAACGGTAATCAACAATCTTACATTAAATTACCGTTTTTCAAACGATATGTTGATGATTGTATAATGGCAGTACCTAAAAATCGTATAAATGAACTACTCAATGCGTTTAATAATTACCACCCCAAGTTACAATTTACAATAGAAAAAGAAATACAGAATAAAATTAATTTTCCAGACATGTCACTCATAAAAAATAATAACCGTATGATGACAGAATGGTACACCAAACCAACGTGGTCAGGTAGATATCTTAATTATAACTCAAACCATCCAATGTCCCAAAAAAGGAGTGTAATAATCGGCCTAACGGATAGAGCCCTCCAACTTACCAGCCCCCCTTTCAGACACAACACATTAGAAAAAGTCAGAAATACCTTAATCAATAACAACTACCCCATAAATCTGATAAACAAAATCATAAAACAACGCACATACAAACTATACAACTCTTCAGGTAAACAAAATATAACTCCACCGGAAAAATTCACCACAATACCATACATACCAAATCTATCGGAAAAAATACAAAAAACTTAAAAAAAAAAAAAAAATTTCCCCAAAAAAAACCCCCAAAAAACCAATTTAAAGATTGCAACCAAGAATACATCGGTATGACATCACAGCTATTAGAAAATAGAATAAACGGCCATAAATACATGAAGAAATCAAACACCGCCTTAAATAAACACATCATCACAGACAACCACAACCCTGACTTTACCAATACAAAAATTTTAGCCTACGAAGCCAACGAAGACAAAAGAACTATCAAGGAAATGATATTTATAAAAAAAGCAAACATGCCATCAACAATAGAACGGACATTAACAATTTAAGTCGAATATACCATTCCATAATATAAACAAATTGAATTACGAAAACCCAAGAATAATTATCCCCTCTACAGAAACCGAAACAGAAATGAACTAAACTTTACCCCAGTCAACCCCAACATTCCGAAGTGTCGGACAAATGAACAAAGAACAGGTACACCAACGTTGCCAGCCTTAAAATCAAAGATTCCTAATAAGTCTGTCAATTGTCACATCGAAACAACAAAATACACAACACAAACCGAAAACTAATTATAAGAATTTGAAGTTTTACTCTCACCGAAATACAGATATGATATCTAAACATAAAGCAATAAGCTAAATGTGTAAACAACCAGAAAATGGTTTGATAACCCTGATGTTATGCCAAGGTACGTACCGTAGCCAAAAAAAAAATTATAATCAAAACAAACTTACATTACCACCTCAACGGTATCTCTATTGTCTCCCTTTTAATAATGATTGTTTCTGTCAGCAATGTCGTTAAACAAAATATTACCTACTATAATGAATTAAAAAAAAAGCCAATACTGATGAAGCCTCTGGCCAGAGGCGATACGTCTATCTAAAAACTCTCATTTCTCTTATCCCAAGAACCTCCAAAAAATAAAAATATCAACAAGATTCAAGAACCATTCTCCCCAAATATATATATATATATATATATATATATATATATATACCGGGTGTCCCAGATTTTTTCATACAGCCAATATCTCAGTTATGCTGCTTAGAATATTAAAAAAATGCACTTATATCAAACCCGTATGACTTTGAAGCTGTTGTGTCAAACTCAACTTTTGTCAAACTACCCCTGAGAAATCACCCCCAACCTCAACTTTTCAAGTAGCACCCTATAATTTTTTCTTTGAATTGTGAACTGCAGTCAATTCTAACTTTAACGATGTATCACACTTGATATTTTGTGATATTAAGTGTCAGAATAAGCGATTTTGAACAATAATAAACAAAATTCCATAACAGAAAATTTATTGATAACAAAAATTAGAAAAGCTGCTCAAAATGTCTACCATCATTATTCATTTCCTCCTTTACTGGGGTGTAGACATGTACAATCTTCTCTTGTACGTCGTTAAAGTCTATTGGTCTAGTTTCGTACGCGATTGTCTTCAAATACCCCCACAAGAAAAAATATAACGGTGTCAGATCTGGCGAACGTGCAGGCCACCTGATAGGACCACTGTTTCCTTTCCATCTATCTGGAAAATATTGATCGAGGTATTCGGTTACAATGTGGTGATTATGTGTAGTTTGACAAAAGTTGACTTTGACACAACAGCTTCAAAGTCATACGGGTTTGATATAAGTGCATTAAAAAAAAATCTGAGCAGCATAACGAGATATTGGCTGTATGAAAAAATCTGGGACACCGGTAATATATATATATTATATATATATATATATATATATATAAACAAAGTACAATGACAGGTAGAGGGTTTCAATTAAAATCAACAATCAATGAAATGAAATAACTTTTATTGAAAACTACTTCTTATAAGGAAGCTCTGAAAATATAATTTTATATACATAACTCAGTTCACTCTATGACTATTATATATTTGGCAAATGAAAACAAACATTCAACAAAACCCATAGGATCCTTCAGATCAAAACATTTTTGAAATGAAAACTAAATAATGTCTCATACGTAACTTAGTAGAGGTACTCTATCTAATATCTTTGCAAATAAGAACAATAGTTAACAACAGTGAGGGATGGAATGTGTTTTCACCAGGAAACAGACTCACAATCTCATCTATGGCTTCTTGGAAGGCACCAGCTTTCAAACTGAAATGCAAAATCTCATTTCAAACAATATTTCTTTTATTCAGAAAACATTGAGTCAGTATATTAATCAAACAGTATTTTCCTAAATCCACATAGAATAAATGGAAAATATTATTGAGCTTGTTATAGACACCGAAATAAATATATGGTGTATCAGTGATAATTATACAAAGAAAAGGCTTACTTTTTGATAAATGTAAATTAAACAAACTTTTATTAAGATGCACCCAGAAGGAGATAATTATTTATTTATTCATGACATAAGTTATACTGTTGTTGTTCGCAGATTCAAGAGCTTGCAACATATATTTTTCAGTTTGAGTTTTTTTACTCGTCAAGTTTTTGAAACTGTTACATAACCTACGTCATACATCTAAAGAAAAACTTGTCTCCGATTTTCTTTTTCATTTATATTTACTCAATTTCATCCAGGCGTTCATAAAATTCGCCATGTTGAATAATTCAGTTGTGACAAAAAATCATAATAACCCACTTTAAAAACCGTATATATCAATGTTGAATAGAATAGGACCATGAGCCGCCAGCTTGTTTTTTTCTCATAAAAATGTCATAAGGGTTTGTCAGCGAAAGAAGAACCACTGCCAAATTTAAAAGCAATACAAAATGCATCTTGATGAAATACCTAGTTATTCCAGTGCACATAAATTTCTGAATTATTTATATTTGAACTCCCAAAAAATGAATTTTGATATTGGGATTGTCAATTTGTTCCGATAAAAAAAATAAAGGTCCTTCATTACTAACGAAATATCACATTTTTTTCATTAAGAATAAAATGCTCAAATACATTTCACAATTGAAGACGTGAGTGGATGAAGTTGTTATGTTACACAATTTTTGAGCAAAGTAAGGTCGAAGCTTTTTTTAGGGATTTTTTTTCCCATTCGGGAGTACCTGAGCAACGGTGTCCAGGTGGTTATCAAAGATCATATAATTTCACTCACTAACGATTCATTAATGTGAAAGATAGGTACATACGAGAAAACATTCATTTACGCAGAAAGAAAAATATTTTTAAGGATTGTAACCTAACACCTTCATCCTCTCATGTCATCATATTTTTGCCAATGAATAATTCCCATTGGGTATTAAGGAACAGATTGTTGACATCACTTGAAGAAAAAAATCATTTTAATATATAACTAACCTGTTTCTCTGTTGAATACCGATGAAAACATTGAAAAATTCGAAAAAATATCCTGCCTGTGTTAATGTTATGGCAGGTAACAGACAACGGTAAACTAACCTACACAGCAACTATACACACCAGTGAAGTTCTGGTCTAGGGACTCGTGTTACAACTCACAACACTAAAAATAGATCTGTCTCTTTCTTTGACAGTAGAAAGTGAATACATCCATCCTTTTTTCTAGAATATTTTTTGCAAACCTTTAAATTAATTGTTTATGTCTAGGTGTGATGCATGACGCATAACTTGTTCAATCTTTTTAAAATGTCAAAGCCAAATATTGGATTGCATTGGGAAGGGAATTATAAATATGTAAGTGGAAACTTACCTTCGAAATGTATTCCTAGAGATGATAGTTTTAATAGAATGAAAATGCATAGTATATAACTTGAACGTCCGTAGCTTTGTAATTGTTTGTGCCTGATGAGTGCACATACTACACACTTACAAACTGATTATAATAAAATGACCAATGTATAGCGCACATTTGCATACCTCTATAACTGTATGTCCCCGAATGGCGTTGCGATTTTGTTTGCGTTGCATGGTGTAGCATGAGGAACGAGGTTTTGGCAAAATTGGGCTGTAGATCACTACTGGTGAATATTCTGTATCCTGCGATAATTTTGCCCGTCGATGATGGAGGCAAAATGAGCTGCTATAACAGATATTATATTCCAGAAATTGTAATTTCTTGATTTTTTGACTTTTTTACTTTCTACTTGACAATCAACAACTTCTTTTCTTTTTCTTAAAAACATAGTTACAGTGAAAAATATATACAGGTACAAACAATAGATAAAATTATAAAACAACTATGGTATAATCCATAACATCCTCCCCACCGTGAATATTTTCAGGAATTTTCACAATTTTCAATGTCAATCCTACAAATTCTTGTCACGGGACGTTTAAAGATCCCTGTTGACGTTTGTACTTCAACAACTCTGACGACTTTATCTTTCCCCGGAAAAACAGCTATTACTCTACCCAATGGCCAGGAATTTCTAGGCAAATTTCCATCCGCCAGAACGACTACATCGCCAACTGCCACGGGCTTGTCATCCTTATTCCACTTTGCTCGCCTTGACAATGTGGGTAGATACTCTTTGATCCATCGTGTCCAAAATATGTCTGCCAATCTCTGGGATTTCTTCCATTGCTTTCGGAGATCTTTATCTTCGAATCTCACTGGAAACGAACTCTTTGAGGGTGAACCGATGAGAAGATGGTTTGGCGTCAAACAATCAGGATCAGAAGGGTCCACCGAAATGTGAGTCAACGGTCTGCTATTGACTACATATTCGGCATCCGCAAACAACGTTAACAAAGTTTCATCCTTTAATCCTTCTTCTTTCAATGTAACCCCCAAAATTTTCCTGACTGATCCTATCAGTCTTTCCCAGCATCCACCCATATGAGGACTACAGTGTGGATTGAAGTGCCATTCTATATCCATTTTTGTCATTTCTCGAGTCATTTTTAGTTGATCAAGTTCTTCAATTAGCCCCTTTGAAGTTTGTACCGTTGTCTGAATATAAGTGTTAAATGGATCCTCTGCGGGAAACCATTCTCCTTATAGCCATTTTTGTACCATCAGCAGTGAGAGAGTGTGCAATTTCTGAATGAATTGCACGAATAGTCATACATGTAAGCAGAACTCCCCAACGCTTTTTTTGTGTCTCCCAACTGTGACATATAAGGGCCCGAAATAGTCTATACCAGTGTGACTGGAAGGTTTCACCCCTGGTGTGAGACGCATAATTGGTAGATCTCCCATTTTAGGTGCGTTTGGTTTCGATTTTTTAGTTTACAATAGGAACACCTATGAAAAGTGTTCTCCACAGCCTGTCTTCCTTTGATTACCCAATACTCTTGGCGTATATCGTTCAAAGTTGATCCATTTCCTTGATGATGGTGTTTCTCATGATAATACTGTAATACAAGACATACCGTTGCATCATTCGGATCCAAGATAACTGGTTTCTTCGCGGATTCATCAAGGCAAAGAGCATGGTTGAGTCGGGTTCGCATTTTCAGAAGTCCATCATCATCAATGAAAGCTGAAAGATTGTAGAGTCTACTATTCATGTCGACCTGTTTATTTCCTTTCAATCGGTTTATGTCATCACCAAAGCTCTTCTCTTGACTCCTTTTGAGGCATAATTATTTTGCGTCATTTATCTCTTCGACATTCAATTCCCCAGAGATAATTTCCGTTTCCTTCCGAAGTTTTCCTAGAAGACACCTACTGAACCTGAGTACCCAAGCTGTACTCCGTACAAGTCCCCGCCATTTCGAAAAACGCTCTACCTCGGGCAGATGATCGACAGATGAGGCAACAACACCAATAAAATGTTCCACCGCTTTTCTTTCACTTCCATCATCTAACTGAAATTTGGATGCATCAAATTCGGGTGGCCATTTATTCGGATTTCTTAGAAAATCAGGTCATTGAAACCAACGACTATCGGTATTTGAGCAAATATCTAACGAATTCATTATCCTTGTTGCATCATCAGCTACGTTGAGATTGCTGGGAACATATCTCCATTGGGCTGCTTCTGTCAGCTCCTGTATTTCACCAATTCTGTGTGCAACAAATTGCTTATAATTCCTGCCGTCACCTTTGATCCAGCACAAAACTGTTTCAGAATCTGTCAATAAAAAAGAATTGGTTATAGGAATATCGATTTCTCTTGAAATAGTAAATAACAGTCGGCTCCCCATTATTGCAGCCTGTAACTCTAGCCTTGGAACTGAAATAGGTTCCAACGGACTCACTCTCGCCTTAGCTACAATGAAGGAAACTACGATGTTAGTTTCAGAAACCATTCTTGAGTAGGCCACTACCGCAAAAACTTCTTCACTTGCATCACAAAATATATTAATTTCAGTTGAAGTAACATCTGGAAGAAGAGGTGAAAAGCAACGAGGAATCCTAACAAAATGAATTGATCTAAGACATTTCAAACCATTCTAGCTACTTTCGATGGATAGTTGTTGGAATGGCGTTATCCCACCCAATGCCACTTCGCCATATCGCCTGCAGAATGATTTCACCCTTGATGGTCAAACATGTCAAAAATCCTAGGGGATCAAAAACTGACATCACCTACTGCAAGACTTGACGTTTGGTGGGAATATCCGAACCATGGACTATTTTCTCAAGGACTTCATGAAAAACCACTTTGAATGTGAGGGAATCAGTTTTCACATCCCACCATACTCCCAAAATACGATCCAATGACGATTTATTGAAATATTTTTCAACATGTTAATTTCCGTATTTTTCGATAACCAAGGGGAAATTCGATGACCAATTAACAATATTGAAACCACCGTTTTTATGAAGTTCGGTTATTCTATCAATTTTAGTGAATGCTTCTTGTTCTGTATTACATCAATCCAAATAATCATCAACATAAAAATTCCGTTCAACATTTTGATCAAATCGGGAAATTTCGATTGGCTCGCATTCAAATTTTTAACGTATTGTGCAGAACATGGAGAACAAGAAGCACCAAACATCATCACCTGTAACTCGTTTATATCTGCGTGCTTGCTCTGATCACCATCGCGCCAGAGAAATCGCTGGGCATATCTATCTTCCCTTCAAATTTTAACCTGATGAAACATCTCAGCGATGTCCCCGCAGAAGCCCTATTTAGATCGTCGAAAACGCATTAGCACACCTGGTAGCAAACTCAGATAGTCTGGACCCTGAAGGAGATTGTCATTGAGACTGATACCATGACTTTTTGCGACAGCGTCGAAAACAAGTCGTAATTTATTTGGCTTATTAGGATTAACAACGCCGAAATGAGGTAGATAACATATTCGCGAATTGTGTTGAGATACTTCTGAGCTTCCTAATTTTCTGATATATTCCTTAACTTGGTAATCTTCTATTTTCTGGGAATACTGTTCAAAATATGATTTATCCTTCAACATTTTTCTTTCAATACAAAGCAACCTTCTGAATGCGTTCGTGTTACTTTCTGGCAAACAACATTATCATTACTTCTCCAAATCAACCCTGTTTCATACCTTTTATCAATTGCTAAATATTTTGTGGTTTTTTCCAAAATATCAATAGCCCTCCTATGATCAGAGTTGATTTTCCTTTCACTTACAGATACGCCAAATGATTCCGTTGAGAAAGACTCCCCGATTAAACGATTCAGTTCATCATCATTACTACAAGTACAAATATTAAAATTGTGTTGAAAATTATTTTGGCCAGTTCCCGGAGTATTTTCATGAAGAACCCACCCTAAATTCGTTCGCCACTGGACTATTTTTAGGACCCTGGTACACTTTTCGTGCTACCGTTAGATGAATATTGTCCTGACCAATAAGAACAGTTGGCTTAGCTTCGAGCATATCTTGGATAGGTAAACCATGGAGATGAATATGGTTTTTGAAATTATCCATGATTATGGTTTGGGAAGGTAATGACAAATCTTCCACTGTTCTTAAGCCATTTATTTCGAAAATTCTTGCCCCATCATGAACACCCGAAATTTCCATATCGATACATTGAGAATTATCATTGTAAGAAGTCATATTATTAGCCCATTGCATGCATAATGGTTTTGTTTTTCCTGATAATCCTAATAATTCCGCTGATCTACTTTCTATCAAAGATATGGTTGATCCTTCATCGAACAAAGCGTAGGTATTCATACAACCATTTAGGCCATACATTTTTATAGGAGCTACCCTGAGGAGAACTTTGGAATTATTATTTGTGAGACAAACTGTCTGAACACTTTCATCGGACTTTTCTATTCGAGGAAGTACATTTGCAACTTTATTTTTATGCAGGAGGGTATGATGACGTAGTTTACACCCATCATGACCACAACGTTGTTTTGATTTGCAGAACCGTTTTGAATGACCGTTTTTCAAACAACAGAAGCAAATTTTTATTTCTATATTTTTGACCAACGAACATCTATATTGTCATTTTTCAGCACAGAGCAATTGAAAATAGTATGACCTGCTTCATTACAATATGGACATTTGAATTCATCAGATGTTTGGTTTGTAGTGACCATAACATTTTCTGGTCGTGAATTATTGTGCTATTTTTTCTGATTTTGAAAAGTTGTGGATATTTTTGGGCTTACGTAACATGCAGCGGAAGACACTTCGTTTGCCCAGGTACCAAAATCTTTCAAATTCACCTTACCTCTTTTCTGTACAATCACTTGCCCCCATTGTAATTTCATGCTATTGGGTATTTTGGATACCAACTGCTCTAGTAGGAACGGATTCTCTAGATGATTACTTGCTTCAAATTCTCCAATGTGGCCACCAGGTTATTGATATGACATGAAAATTCAATAAAACTATTGAAATCACCGTCTCTAAGATATTGTACATTTTGAGTTTTGCTAATCATAGAAGCTATGATATATTCTGGGCGACCAAATCGCATTTCCAATATATCAATAACATATGAAATATTTTTTGGGTGTAATAATAAACTTTTCACCGTTTCAAGAGCTTCCCCTTACAGGCACTTTTGCAACTTCAACATTACTTCATCCTCCGAATATTGATACATCCTAGTTTTCCTATGGAACTGACTAATGAATAACGGCCAATCTTCTGCTTCGCCATCGAATATGGAAAGATCTCTATAAAATTGATTTCTTCCTGAAACACTCTTGACAGCATCAGCGATGACATTACATAATTTTCGTGTGAAGTTCTATCTATTGGAACTACTTTTTCGTTGACTTCCTTTTCCAGTTCTTCACGTGGAGGATGATCAGAATGCACCTCACATTTATTCACCCATTCTTGTACTACCTCGTTTCTGCTTGACTCTCCTAGCTTTCAGTGTACAATTTCCTTGAACTTTCACTTTGTACAGAGCACAATTCTCCCTCTTCAATTTCAGCTTCAGCTAACCCTTTCTGAAGATCCAAAATTTGTATTTGATTTTCAAGTTCTTGTTTTTTTAATCATCAATTCAGCCCTTGCAACCTCGGTCTCCAACGCCAAACGCCTTCTCTCAATTTCCACCCTCTCTGAAGATACTTTGGACCTTTCAAATTTCTTCATAGATTGTCTAGCAGAATCTGATACTTTTGATGAGCACTTAGTTGATCCCGGAGCTGCTACATCCCTATTTTCAGATTTGCCAGTTTCATCGTTAAATATTGATCCTCTCGATTCTTTCATAAGTGAATCATTGTTCTTTTCCGTTGACTAAGTGGATACTACATGCTGATATGAAGACTTCAAAACTGTAAAATCTGGTTCAGATTGAACTCTATATTGAATAGCTCGAGTATATTTCCTTGGAGCCAGCGACGATAGAACAGAATCCTCAAAATTATTGTTCTTGCTTGCATTTTCTCTCTGCGATCTTCTTAGATATTCGGACATAGTTTAACAAATAATTTTTTCTGTGGACTATGTATTTCCTATTTTGGATTCTTATTCGGCTAAAGGACCATGTAATTTCTTTATTTTTACTTTATTCTTCAAGAAAATTCCAATTTTGACTTTTTACTTGACAATCAACAACTTCTTTCCTTTTTCTTAAAAACATAGTAACAGTGGAAAATATATACAGGGACATACTATAGATGAAATAATAAAACAACTATGGAACAATCCATAACAGAAATATCGGTTTGATAATAACAGTTATAGTTTCTGTCCCAATCTGTTAACTGTGTCTCAGTATCATTTATTTATTGAAGGAAATTTGAACTACAAACAGTTATTATTTTCAGGGCAAAACTCTTACTCCCGAAACATGCTTTCTGCTGTCAGATGTGGCAGAAATATTTTCCACAATGGAAATTTGACCTTCCCGAAATGAAGAAAAGTCAGCAATAAATTTCACTTGGACGATTTTCCTCGGTGTATTAATAGAATCGAACCCTAAACACATTCGGCTGACTTGACGCAAACGAAACAACATCGTTTATCAAAAACAAATTCTACGACTACAGATAAAATAATGTTTTTGCCACCTTCGTCGTTTTTTGTTTTTTTATTTTTCATAATCAAATATGCAGCACGAACATCAACAGCTACAATAATGTCATTAGAACACATTTTTTATTTGACTGAACAACATCAGATGTGGAAAATGAAATGTGTATATTAATATCAGCCGACTCTCCGTAGGAAAAGAAACACAATGTTGAACCGATTGTATCCAAGTCTGTACTTGATTCTTCACTACGTGTGTAGAAAGTAATTTCGATAAGTTTCTGCATTCAGAGATCTACCTGAGATCTACCATTTTCTGGTTCAATTTTATATTGAATCCTTTATGTGAAGAAAACCGTTTAATTCGATTTTTCTATTCATTCCACTTCACATGGCACTTATCTTTCACTATATGCTAGACGGGCTTGCCACTCCTACTGAGAAGGAATCTTTTATTTAGAAACCTATCGAGGTGGGAGATTTTCGGAGTGTTTCTTTCTGTCACTAGGTACCGCCAGTTAAAGTTTATCTTTTCCGGCGTACCTATAGGTGTTACAAGATCGATGATGGTTTGTTTACGTTGTGTCTCACTTCAGCCAGAGTTCGTTTTGGGCTTTGGCTGGTTGACTACTCCGTACTGATGAGGGCCAAGAAGCCTGAAACCGGTATGCGGATTGTTAGGTGAACTTACGACATATTAAACAAATCTACGCTATCAGAAAAAAATTTGACTTCGTCTTTGATTTTTATAAGTATGCATGCATTCAGGTCACGTAATATGTCATTGTACATTTGTATTTTGCACATGTGGAAAGTAATGTGTTTTTTCACCGATCTCCAATATTCTGGTTAATTTATAATTGAATCCATTTTGTAGAAACGTTAATTCGATTTTTCTATCCAGAGAAAAATAGTTGAGCACTAAACTCACTTCGCAACGCTTCACATTTGAAACAGTGAATATATTAACACTGTAATCTCTAGATCATGCATAATATAAAAACACAAACGCGTTTAGTGGTTCTTGGGGGTGCCGCTGGCCACGTTCTCATGTTTCGAAAACATTTATAGATTCATAGGTAAAGGAAGGCATAGTGTTTAATTATCCCGAAAAATGTTTCGGAGCACTGAAGTGCTCTAGAGTACTTTTCAGGATTGCTGAGCACTGAGCATTTTCATAAAATGCTCGAAGCACTAAGTACTAGGCACTGGTTCAAAAAAGTGCTCGGGAGCAGAGTGCTTACGAGCACAAAATTGCTTTGAGTGCTTTCACGGAATTTAAAATTTAAAAAAACGTATTCGTAAGTGCACATCAACATAAAGGAATTAGCTCTATCTAAGCAAAGCATCAAATATTTCTAAGTATTCAGGACAAGCATTCGAGCACCGAGTATCAATAAAACAAGTGTTTCTGAAGATCAAGCAGTAAGCACTATATAGAACAATAGCAAGCGATAGCAATTGAAATTGAGGCCTCCTTGCTGATATTGAGGAAAGCATTAAAAAAATCAATGTATACCAAAACTACTGTAAGCTACCGCTTGAGCACAGGCGTTGCGCACACGTGGAAATAATTCGCTTAGCTTTAGGCAATCCCGAATTCCGCTCAAAAATGGCCACATCCAGAATAAGCAATAAATATAGTGCCTGCTGGCATGTGGACCATACCGCAGTTGGGATAATACTCAAGTAAACATAAGCAATACATCAAGTGAAAACAACAACGAGCAGAGCATAAAACAACAATGATAAGTATGAATGGAGTGCCTGTTAGCAATGAGCAATACCGCGGGTGGGATAATATATAAGTATTGCATCAGCAATAACGCAAGTGAAAACAATAACAAGCAGAGCATAATACAACAATGATAAGCAACAATCTACTTGCGTGGTCCAATTTAAGAGTGAACCGCCATGATATGTTCCATACTAATGAGCAACTCTGTAGATTCCTCGCCTTGTAAAACTTTCGTGATGATTCCCTTGTGGAAGCACCCTGTAGACGTAGGGACTGCATACCAGCAGGATTCGGGATTTTGTCATCCTGTAGACACAAACCAAACAAAAAAAAGAAACACACCCAAAAACCCCATGGAAGGAAACACCGCATTAGAATTTCCTTTCTCATACAAAAAATCAAACAGAAAAATTATTCAACCCCATTGGCTCGTAGACAACCGAAAATAATAAGCTCCATTCCAACCATAAGAATTACAACAGTAAATGATTCTAGAAAAATAAATACATAATAATATATGAAGAACCAAATTATTATTTAATTAATCAACCACACTATAAGAATAAACATAAACAAAGGAATATTCAACTCTCAAGCACTAAGCGCATTACTAATCACTCACCTAGTGACCGTATCACTAGATGAAAATGACCTGCTCATCAAATAAAAATCAACCAATGATCTTATCATCGATTGGTTCAAATAATAATGGTCGCCCGAATCTATCATTTCATAATGAACTTATACTTCCGAAGTGAAATCATTTACACATATGTTATTCCATAAAATACACTTACTTTACTTGGCGAAATGTTTCACTGGCAACAAGCTTTTGAAAATAAAGAAGAATAGTACAATAAGACCGATTTTCATGAGGTTAATATGAATTTAACATACCCTGGCCGATGGGGGTTTACTCTCAAGACACTACAACCAACTGCGTCTCGTAGTTGAAAATGGATTGTTTTCGCTGCACAGGATAACAGTCGGCCTTATAGCATCTGTTGATAAGTAATATCATGTTTCACTCATGGTACCCAATAAAGGATTTTGGAAGTCTTGTTAGGCATAGGTGAGTGCAACACATACCTGTTGAGTTCGATATAAAATGTCCCAAGAGTTCAAAGAGCAGATCGGCGTGGTATGAAGTTTTAAAATCCTCCAGAGTGCGAATTTGTATGAATACTAAAAATATGCACACAGGGCTCACCAGTTTATCAAAAATTCGACAAATTCGGTTCGAAAAGAATTCCCAATTGAGGATGATTCGAAGATCAAAATTTTTTCAGAATGTCACACACACACACTCCTGCCTTCAATTTGATTTTTCCGTAACAAGTGACAGGAAGTAAAATACCCCTTCTGATATCGAACAAACGTCCTAGTTGACCAGTCAACTTCAACCACATCAAACATGGGTTTTCACTTGCCTGATTTCAATGATCCGAAATCTTTTCGAGTATTTTCCGTGTTTCATCTCGTGAAATACGTAACATATGTATCTCAACCTGATGAACCCATGATAATGGACTCTTCCGATAACTAGGAGATGATCTTTCTCCAAACTGTCGATGACAGCGATCATTGAGTCCAGAGAAATTACACTTGTATAATTGGCAACATTGTGTCGCCGACCATCGAGATTCGACACTCCGAACAATATGATCCCACTATATCCAACTGCCAAATATAATTGTACGTGAACAAATGATAGCAATTGATATCTCTAACATCACTTGATTATTGATTATTGAATATTCTGCTATTAAATTACGCTTTTGACTTTTCCCACACTTAGTGCCATATAAATATAACATTCTTTTATTTTTGCATGATTGTAGAAAAAATATTGTATGCAACTGGTGCCAAAAGCGTTCATTGCACTCGACGTGTTGTCCGCGAGGCCGTCGGCATCACGTCGAGTGCAATAAACACTTACTTTTTGCACTTGTTGCATAAATAACTATTTGATATCTCTAGTCACAAAATAAAGAACATCAAATGTAGTGCAAGAAATTTCAGATTCCAGAGTGTAACATTAAATGGGAATATATTTGAAAATCGAGTTTACATTCGGGAAGTTTAAGAGATGAACTAATTTCATTATACAATTAAAAATGAGCATTTTTGTTCAAGAATATTTTTTTGACTACTGTTTTTTGTAATGAAATTCCAACATAATAGTTCAATTGATATTTTACCTCTTCTGTATCTCTTCAAGTATCTCTTCAAGTATCAAACTATCAAGTATCAAAATAGCAAAGTATCAAATATCAAAATATCAAGTATCAAAATAGCAAAGTATCAAATATCAAAGTATCAAAATATCAAGTATCAAAATATGAAATCAAAGCATCAAGCTATCAAAATATTGAATTATTGATGTATAAAAAATGCCACATTATCAAGTATCGACCTATCAAATATCAAAAACATCAATTCATCAAAGTGTGCGCCAGCCAAGCTCATCATATTCATACCAATACACTGGGAGCTTGGCAAAGGTTCAAAGGGCAAAAGCACTTAAAATTACAGAGAGGTTCCAGAAGTTAAGATGTTATTCAACAATCATAATTCACCAAAATTCACTAGAAGCGTTCACGTAAGTGTAGCGCCTTCTAGTATTTGAACAATTTCGTATGGGTGATCATAAATAATAGAAAACAAGAAAGTATAAACAACAATTCGAAACAGCTATTAACTTGCGTAACCCAATTCCAAGATGGATTCCATCCTAATGCTTATGATAATTTCCTAGTGGAATGACCCTGTCGACGAAGGGATGGCATTTTACCAGCGTTCGGAATTGGTCACCCTGTAGACAATGAACTGGACCACCCTGTACTCCCAAGTACTCAAAAAGTACCTTTGAACATGTGGAAAACCAAAACCAAAATTCCAAAAAGTCCAACAAGTCCAAAGGTCCACGAAACAAAGGTCCAAGCAAACAAAGGAACCGTAAGGACAACCCTGTGGAAGGAAACACCGAATTAGAATTTTCCTTCCCATAGAAAGATATTGAGAGCAAATCATTCAATCCCATTGGCTCATAGCAATGCGAAATCATGAGCCCAATATCCCCCATAGAAATCACAACAATATATGATTCTAGAAAACGAAAATTCGTCATAATATATCAACCCCAGATTATCATTCATTTATTTGAATCACCCTGTATCAAAATAACCATGAATATAATGAAATATTCAATTCCTGAACACTAAGAGCATTCAGAATCATGATAATCCACTCGAGTGATCGTATCACTAAATGAAAATCAAATAAATTCAATCAATGATCGTATCATTGTTTCATAATGAACTTCGACTTCCAAAGTGGAATGATATACCCCTGAATCATTTCCTGAAATCTACCCACTTCACTAGGTGAGTTTTTCCACCGGCAACACTGCCCAAAGTAAAATTCCAATTGACATTGGAATATCGCGAATAAACCAACTCTCGGAATCAATGAAAACTTGTACAATTTCGCAGAATTCGATGAAAAATTAACATACCCTGGCTGCTAGGGATTTTTATTCAGATAGCACCATCAAACTGCGTCCCATAGTTGAAATGGATAGTTCCCGTTGAAAAGACACATGCATCTAATAGTAAGGAGAAACATGTTTCACTAATGGATTTCAGTAGAAGCGGTTTTCGACGCCATGTTAGACATCGGCGAGAGCACATATACCTGTTTGGTTTGATGTATAATGTCTCAGGAGTCAGACAAACAGGTCGGCGTGGTGAGGCGTTTCAAATCCTTCGATGAGAGCCAATTCAGATTATACTAAAATATGCCCGCAGGTCCAACCACTGTATTCTGAATTCACCGAGTTTGGTCCGAAAAGATATTCCATCAATGGGTGATCCAAAGATCACATATTTCCGAAACTAAAGCCACACGCACAACGTCCATTCTTCACTCTCCAGCGAAAAGTGACAGGAAGGTGGAGTTTTCGCTTTGACATCGAACAAGTATTCCAGTTGACCAATCTACTTCGACAACTCCATAAACAGAGTTTACAAACTCGCCCAACGCGGCCGCTTCCTCAGAGATTTCCTAAGGATCCCTTCTCGAGTTTTCCCCATGTTTCATCTCGTGAAATACTCAATAAAGGCCCTTCGACATGACGAACCCATGATATCATATACCTACGATAAAATAGAAAACAATCCCTTTCCAACCATCGATGACAGTATACAATCGAACACTAATATCAATCGAACATCTAGAATTGTCACTCTGAACTAAGAAACAAAAACTTTTTCCAGAGTTAGATGGCAAGAAGCAGGGGCGTACCATAATATAGTTCTCCAGATATACTATGATACTGAAAATATGTAATATGCTTACTGAAATGAAAGTATTGCACAATAAATCTAGTGAAGTTCATTTATTCCAGAGGAAAATCTTCTAAGGTCAAAAATGAAGGTAACAACTCTAAATCCAGATCCGGGAAAATAACATAAAACCTTCACCATTTATACTTCATTCGCTGCCACATTTACACAACTACCGCGCGCTTAAGTTTCGCCAAGTTCAAAAACAGATTAAGACTAATTATAGGGTTTCAGATCTTTAACGTGAAATTTCCCCAGGCTTCCACCTTCTGAATCGACTCATTCCTACACCAATTACACCATAGGATAAATTTCGGTGCGTGTTTTGGTGCCAAATTTCACTTTTGTTTGAAAGAACAAAGTTTATTTTCCAAACGGGATCACCAACATGATACAAATCAGCAGATCTCTTTCTCAAATTGTAGGTTTCAGTATTTCTTATAAAAGTATCGGCAAGTCTACGCCGCACATCAATGTACAGTTTTGAAAGATATTCTAGTTCTTCACCGTATTTTGTTCGGTTTACATTGTTGAAATCAAAGTCTTTCAAGGATTCCAATTTCCCATAATAATCACCACGCCACGGCACTATCTACCAAAATTAAAATAAAGTAGGACTGTAGCCAGTGGCTCCATGAACGGCTGTCCCCAGTGCAGAAGCGATTCTATGAATCTCCTTATCCCAATGGCTATGATCATTATGTTTCAAATAGAAACGAATAGTTGTCTCAAGGGCACGATTTACCCGTTCGACGGCATTCACCTGTGCATGATACCGTGCATTGTGAAAAATAACAATCTTATATACTTATCAGCTAAGGATCTGAACAAATTACTGGTGAACTGTACACCATCATCACATGCAAGAACATGAGCTTCATAAACCAAAATGACTTGCTCCTCAACAAATTTTATTATAGCTGGCGTTGTAACCTATCTCAGAGCCAAATTTTGAAACATAGTCGGAGAGTAATAATATGAATGTCCGTTTACAGAACGTGGTAGAGGACCAACCAAATCAACTGACACATATTGCCAAGGGAAATGGGCTTTTTTGGGCTGTCCCATGAATCTTGGGTGAGCATACGTGGGCAATGTTTAACGTATTTCCTAACGTCTTGTTATGAACGCGGCCGAAATTATAGTACAAGAATTCTATGCGCGGTTTAATATGCTCTAACCTCTGTTTCGTAGGAATAACTATTTCCATTCGGACAAATAAAATAAAAAAAATTGAATGAACATGTTCATATATAAAATTCTTCCAAAAGTAAAATCAGAATCTGAAAAATTTTTTTCTGGTGGACGCTTTTTTCTCTAACCCCCAGGATCCAATATTTATCTTCGATATCACTATGTAAACCCCTTGTTATCATTTTTTTTCTTCTAAAGGTGTACGAAAATTTTTTTTCTTTCCTTTTTTTCCCTTCCCTTTCCCTTTTTCCCTTTTCCCCCCTTCCTTCCCTTTTTATTTCCCTTTTTTTATTTTTTTTTTTTCCTTTTTCCCCTTTTTTTTCCTTTTTTTTTTTCCTTTTTTTTTTTTCCTTTTCCCTTTTTCCCCTTTTTTTTCCTTTTTTTTTTTCCCCCCCCCCTTTTTTTTCCCCCTTTTCCTTTTTCTCTTCCCTCCCCCTTCTTTTTTTTTTTTCCCCCTTTTTCCCTCCCCTTTTTTTTTTTTTCCCCTTTTTTTTTTTTCCCCTTTTTTTTTTCCCCCTTTTTTCCCTTTTTTTTTTCCTTTTCCTTTTTTCCTTTTCCTTCCTTTTCCTTTTTTTCCCTTTTTTTTTTTTTCCTTTTTTCCCCCTTTTTTTTTTTCCCCTTTTTTTTTTTTTCCTTTTCCCTTTTTTTTTTTTTTTTCCCCCCCCCCTTTTTTTCCCTTTTTTTTTTTTTTTTCCTTTTTCCTTTTTTTTTTTTTTTCCTTTTTTTTTTTTTTTTTCCTTTTCCCTTTTTCCTTTTTCCTTTTCCCTTTTTTTTTTTTTCCCTTTTTTTTTTTTTTTTTTTTTCCCCCTTTTTTTTTTTCCCCCCTTTTTTTCCCCCTTTTTTTTTTTTTCCCCTTTTTTCCCTTCCCTTTTTTTCCCCCCCCTTTTTTTTCCCCCTTTTTTTCCCCTTTTTTTTCCCCCCCTTTTTTTTTTTTTTCCCCATCGAACCAGAATCTGGGTTTTCCATTGGATTTTCCAACAATCAGTACCGGGCTTGACCAAGGACTTTTTGAAGGACTAACTATGCCGAGTTACAACATTTCATCTAACTCCTTGTTCAAAATATCTAGTAAGGATAAGGACTCATCTAGTGATGTCTCTGTTTGATGGGTTTTACGTTACCTGTATCAATTTTGTGTATGTTTTTCCTAATTTTGAGGTGGGCAAAGAGTGACATTTTTCTATGACGCTTCTCAACTGTGACATTAGTTTTTGGTTCAGATCACATTGAGACTGAATACTATTTATTAGATTAATTTTTTTCACAGAAGCAACATATGAATTGATTTGACGCAACAGGAAAGAGACAGTGGTGGAATCTGAAATGACACAGAAACTTCTGCAAAAGGTACAATCGAAACCATGAGTAATTCCACGATATTATCTACTTGTATAGGCAAGTTGACAAAACCTAAAATGTTTCTAGCAGCCCCATAAGCTTTAGTTATGTCACGTCTGAACAATCCAGAATTTGCTATTCAATAATATTTGAGTAATCCATTCTCGGGATACCTACCACACTATGACTTGCTCTACTATCGACAAGACAAACAATCTGCTTCCCGAAAATATTCACAGCAACAAAAGGCTTATTATCATTTGCTTTCGGCACAAATACGGAATAAGTGTCCTTGAGTTTCATAATTCCACTTTTTTCATACATCATCCTAACTTTTTGTAACAAAAAATTCCATTCATTAGTCTCTTGGGTTGGGAGATTTTATTTCCCGATGATTTTTTTTATTGTTGAATTAAGATTTTGAATTTTCGAAAATAGATCGAACCTGATAAGAATTATCAAGTTGCGAATAGGCCCTTGAAAACCTTTTGGGTTTGCACCAGCCCATCTTGTGCTTCCCCTTGCCCGTTTTTGGGCATACTGAACAATTAGGACGAATAACCCCTGGTTTACCACAACCATAATGGATAGTATTTTTTCTTTGCCTCCGATTTTTTTCATCATACCTACGAACATCTCTATCCTGATGGCAGAAAAATGGTCCGAATAATTTCTGTTGCCCCTACCACTGTGTTGATAATTATGATTTCTAATTCCCGTATGGTGATTTGTTTTCTCATCATCCCTCGTAAGATTGTAATTGTTGTTGAAAAATAATTATTCTCATTATCAGTTGTGCAGAAATGTTGTCAGTTGAAAATATTTCCGATGACGGTGAATAAGCAAAAGTTGGCTCAAGAGTCGATACATTTTTTCTTGGAGGCGGTTAGTGTCTTGCTCGAACCAAACTAGCTTTACAAATTTCCGAAAGTTGTTTAATATCTTCTATAGGCTGAATTACAAGCTGAGATTGGCAACATGGCAAAATATTTCTTTTAATTATTTCCAGTACACTTGAATACATTTTTCATAAGAGATAGATATACAATACGTTCCTCTTTACCTGGAGTACGATGAAGCATTTTAATCGGATTTCTCATTATAATCTATTGGGAGAAAGTAATTCTTCAGTGAATCAACCGAAGTTTCTCAAGAATTGAAACTATTTTGGCCGTACCCACAAATGAGGCTGAAGCTGAACGAAAAACATCCTCATTCGTACATTTCCTTGCAATTCTCAACTCATCAACATAAACCATGTTTCGTGGTTCCATCAAATGTGAAACCTCATTTATATACTGGAACTGATTTTGATACTGGATTCGATTGAACAGAGTTCACATTGGAAGTACCTGCATTAACTGATTGTCCCCTAATAAATCTTTCTCGAATTTCTACCAAATCTTTTTCCATAAAATCGGATGAACTTGGAATTTTAATCAATCTTATTGTAACATGATTCATACGACTTTTAGTTCGCCTAAAAATTCGTTCATTTAAACCGTCAAAATTGTTTACTAATTCTCTGCTTGAACTGATAGTCTCATTTATTATCACCTTTCCTGCATTGAAATCAAAATCTGTAGTTTCAAATTGAATATCAGGTCTAGCTTAATTTTGTCTAATTTCTTTCTGCAGAAATTCTCTTCTTTGGTCGGTATCAGCTCGTTCCACTCCAACACCCCGTATACGTAATCCATAATCCAATTCTTTGGTCTTAAGATGATTAGGACGAATTTCATAACAAACTTTCATTAAAAGTTATGTTGACTTCGAGGACCCAAAAAAATAGGAACACCAATTCTGCCCACAAATGTGTTCTTGAAATATGCCAAATGACACCGAATATATGCCAGACTCAGCAAAAAATCGAATTATTTGGCAGATTGTTCACTCGAACTCGTTCCAAATACCAACCAATGCAACTATTTCGAATCACCCTATATATTGATGCACATATTTCAACAATCTTTACCGAAACTAGATTCAAAATAATATTGAAAATATAAATATAAATATAAATCACTATCTTCTTATTTTTGAAAAAAATTCAAAACATTGAATCAAAAGATCACTAATAATTTGTCAAATTTTGTTTTCTTTTAAATTGATAGAAAGTTCTGAATTATTTTCGCTCCGTCTGAGGAGTGGGAGAGGTTTGAGGCATATGGTTAGGCAATCTCGGCAAAAATGTTACATAATATTCACTGAAAGTTAAACATTTTTTTTTTCAAAGGCTCCAGGTTGGGCGCCTCTTTCTTGTGGCGTTTCTTATAAACAGTGTCTATATGCACGGTAGCCTAGAAGTCGTTGAGATGGCGTGGTTTCTATATTAGTATATTGAAGTATAAGTGGATAAAAAGGGCTTCAAAACACGCGCGATTTTTCGAGCACGACGGCGAAGCCGGAGTGCTCGAAATAGAGCAAGTGTTTTTAAGACCAGTTTTCCACGAATACTTTACGCATTTTTTTTTTATTGGTGCACTTTGAAATCGTATATACTGGTATTATCACTACAAAAAATAGAAATAAGAACTAATAATGCAAAATGGTTGAATTCGTGATGTGACATCAGTATACCTTTGGTTGTCATGGAAATGAGAAAAACAGATATTCATTTGCAATTTGTTATCAAAGATCAATATTTATTGTCACCAGAGCTCAAAAATTAATTATTCTAATATCGATTTTTTGAACAGTGAGGCAGAATCGCGGTTAATACCGCGAAAATCCAGTGATATATATATATATATATATATATATATAAAAAAGAATATGAAAAGTTCATCAAATGGATGGAGGAGCAAGAGGTATCACATATAAATGAACGAGTTGTTAGTTATATTTTATTTTACGTTACAAGGTACTCCTGTCAGATCAATAATCAAAAATGTGTCATTTACACTTCACGTTTCTCGATTTGTTGATGTTGCCATGGTAACTTTAAAAACGCGAGTTTTTTTAAGTTCGGTTTAAACACGCTGAGGCGTGCTTCAAATGGGTAAAATGGGGCACCAATAAAAAAAAATATGAACTTCATTTATAAAGATGTCTAAATTGAGTAGAGTAAGCTGGGCGCTACCCAGTAATAGTCTGGGAAGGAATAGGAGGACAAAAACAACAAGAAACTCAATATTGTTTTCCTAACTATAATTTGACCTCGTTAATTTTTCTACATGTTACATTATGCATTGAGTGCTAAGGTCGGTAAAACATTACTTTCTATGTTATTATTATTTTTGTTAAATATCAAAATTTATCACCGAGTTAAATGTTATTTGAAGTGTTATTTGAAATACTCAAATGAACATTATGAACCTGCTTGTTCGCAGCGGAACACGTTTCTTCTCCTCTTGGGAAGGAACAAACCCAGAAAAGTTCTTATTATGCAAACCCTTAGTGGATTTAACAAAATGGTTGCATCTAGGTCAAAATAATCTTATGGACGTTATTTGTCCGTACCACAAGTACTACGCCGGAAAGATCATTTCATGATTATCAGCAGGGTGAAATATGTAGCTGAGAACCAACAAGAAACGGGAACATCGCCAATATGGCCGTGTAACAAAAACAGAGGGAACAGGGAAAAGGCCTGAAAAGAGATCCACATTTAGTTTTGTAAACGATAAACAATGTCATAATCATCGAAATGAGATAACATACCTCCAGTTCTGGAACGGCCTTGTCGAATTATCCAAAATTGATATAATTTTTGGTCGATTTTTCGCTTCGGAAGACGGCTCCATTGACAACTACTACTAGCGTTCGACCGATCCAATTTCATAGTTCAGCAAATCATTAATTATAATTCATTATCGGCTTGGGAAACCAACAATGCATGTGTGTATTTCTTCGGGTAGTCGTAGGGGTATATGCAGGGTTCACATTTAGAAAAGCTAGGAGTTTCAAAATGAGTCATTATTTACGTGGTTTATATATTTGATTGCAAAGAGTTTCGAAATGAGTGAAGTATCCAGTCAAGTTCGAGAACGAAAAGGAAAGAAAGAGGTTCAGTGTCCTCAAACTGAACAGTTGAGTCCGCTGTACTTTACACATTGGTAGTTCATCGTATTTTCGATTTCTTCAAGACTAACAGAGTTCCCTGAGTTATTTTAATTTGCACAATATAAAACTGAAGGAAAACATATCAAGAAGTGACTACTTCTTTGAGAAATGATTGTATCCAACTCGTATATTTTAATAGTTAACATTTTGAAGATTATTTCTATCTCTGTTCTCAGAACTGTTTGGATTCTCTTTCTAGAAATGGTTTCACCCCTCGAAAAAGACGTATTTTTTATTCAAATTTGACGGATGTCAATTGAAATCTGCCCAATTCTATTTGATGACATACGTATCTCCATGATACATAGGATGTTCGGTTTCAGTTGATCACCATTCTGGTATTTTCCACTTATTTTTGAGAAAATGTAACTATCTGTGGGCCATTTCGCCAGAGTTTGTTGAAAAGCAGTTGTTTGATTACTCTGCCATTTCCTACTTCTTCTCTGAGAGAAGGTAACTTTCAACTCTGTTGGTTTGGTTCACTCATTAAAATATTTTTATCCATCCATCTCATCATATGATTGCTATGAGATGTAGGGATATGTTGGAATATTTTTAAACCAGTTATTTATTGAATTCTGATATAATATAAATTTAGAATAAAAAAAGCCTAAACATTTTATTTGTATTTAGCGAATTTATTAGTTGTTTGAAATGAAAAATATTCGATAGTGGTTTCGATGGTATGTGAAGAGGAGAGTTTACGCATATTTTTCACTTTCCAGCCACGTATTATTTTGTTTTATGTATAATTATTTATTTGCACCCCTTGACAAGTATTGATTATCCTAGTTTCTAAATCACTATCAAATCTCCTTTGCTCTAATAATTTTATTTTCTCTTTTAAATTTTTCTTGATTTTGATTGTTTTTTCTACTCAAATTATTCCTTTTCTTTATATTTGATATTTCATTTTCTACTATAATAATTTTTTCATTTGTGTCCTTTTGTTGTGTTTCAACTTTTTTATTGATGATGTTTATGTCATCCACAACTTCTTTATTATTATTTTGAAGAATTTTCCGATATCTTGTACATACCTGTTTTCCATTTTGTTCCAAAGAATTGTTAATTACATCTATTTCTTGTCGAATTGATCCATGAAATTCCCTGTTATTTTGTGCTATACTCATTTCAAATTGTTGATACATATTTGAAAATTCCGTTTTACTCTCTCCACCTTCTTCTCTCTTCCTTCCAATCTCCCACTGTTTTCTTCCATTCCATCTTCCATTCTTTCCATTTTTTTTCACACCTTTTATACTTTCTTTCAATCCATCTTCTATAAAATCCTGAAATCCATCAATATTTGAAACTGACTCTCCATTTCTGTTCTCTCACTTTGTGTTTCTTTCCCCTCTAACATTACTACTCTCTCCTTGTTCCTGATTGCCCCTTTCTCTACCTTCTGCACCTTCTTCCACACCAACTTTTATAGCATCTCTCAAAACCATTTCCTCTACACTTTTACAACTTTTCTAACCTTTTACTGTTTCAATTTGAGAATTCCAAAAAGTCAAATAAAAATATTTTCTCTGTATAAATATCTGATTTGAAACAAACATTTTTATTATCAATTTCAGTATACTGGCTTCTAATTGATATATTCGCTCCTAATTATTATATTCGCCCCAAGTTGGGCGACATTTTGTTATAATGTGATTTGTATGATTTTGTTTCATGTATAGTTGTTATAATTTTTTTGTGCTTTTCAAATACTCATCTTCATCTCAACAATAAACTCTGGCTATGACATTCTTACACTTTTTCAATATACCATTCACATTTCTTTTATTACCTTTCCCCAGCTCATTCGATACGCCTTTGTAGAGCAGATCGTCTCAAATCTCAGGAGGATTGCAGTTGCACCATCTAGTTGTTTGGCTTGAAGTCAATTTACTGTTTCGTGAAAATTTAGCTTGTAATATGATCGAATGATAAATAACGAGTCCAGAAAATACTTAAATAATCGTTTTTTTTATTCAAATAAATTTTAAAATATTTCAAATACCTATTCCTGCGATATCTACCCTATATAATTGAAACAATCTAAGTTTAAAATATCAAATGCTTGCTCATGCACAATCAGCGAATATTACAAGTGAATAGTTAGAGGTTATATTTATACTATGATCATGAGTACGGAAGAAAGTTCACCACTCTGAATCGGTGTTATTAAAAAGAACCATAAAAATTGTCTAGTACGAAAAGTATCACTGTGTTTAGTTTTTTGTTTATGAAATACCTTTTGTAAATTCAGTTCGTGCACTCACGAAAATCCTGAAGTAGGTATTCAAAGGCTACTGGGAGTGAAGTTAGCTGATGTTGGCCCCCTTGTTGCTGGTTATGTCATGTATTGGAAATATGATCTGATTTGGATTGGAGGTAAGTGGCTCTTTGGTCGAATATTTGCCAGGCAACTTCTTGATTTGGATTTAAGGTTGATATTGTTGTAACATTTGTTGTCCGCTTATATGCGTTGATTTTCGACGATGAACAATTTTTGGTTATCGCTTCTTTCCAAAATTATTCTTCGTCTCCTTTTATTTTTTTCTTCCCCAGGCAATATATTTTCTTCAATTCCTCGGAATAAAGGTCTGATTCAATCAATTCATATAATTTCTTCAAACGACGTTTCGACATGGTATTTGTCATCATCAGGTTAAAACAAAATTATTTTATTCAAATTTCTGCGTTCGCCTCGTACGAACGTTATTGTAGGCATTCCGAGGAATTGATGAAAATATAGTTTTTGTATTAGATTTGCAATCAATTTGAAAACACGGAACATTGTCTATTGTCAAATATCTATCGTTTTCTGAATATATCAGAAAATAGTTGCGAAGGTACTGATAAATTGGCAATTTTCAGCTTTGTACGCAACATATTTGTTTCACTGTTTGCAATTTATCAATCAAAATGTTTTCTCACTGACTACAAAACTTTTGAATTTTACAATAATCGAATATAGTTAATCTCCAGATTTGCCATACGTATCTTTGTATAAATTGTTGAAATGTACCATTCGCAAATGTTAACGCTTGAAAAAATTGGAAAACACTTGAGATATCAGATAAATTTGACAGACATGTAATTCGTCTCAAAATAACAGAAGACAAGCTTTCACCCCATTTCTGTCTATTGTAGAATCTGATGGCTTTGGGTTTTTCGTGTTTATCAGAACATGATTGCCAGCAAACCATACTTCCATTTTTTCGAGTGTTGAGTTGAAGTTTTCTTCAGAAGATATTACCACCGATGTATATTCTGCATAAATAGTGAGTGACGCTAGTATATCGTGTTTATCAATATCGTTCATATAAATGAGGAACAATACTGAACTCAGGATTGAACCTTGAGGAACCACTGAGTTGATAAACCATAACATTTGATTATGGAGCCGTCGACAATATCAGTCAACTGTTCGAATGATTTCACAACATTATCGGCCAAGCGTATCGAAGCTAAATATTAATTATCGATGTGAAGATGTTCATTTCATCTTCTATATCGGTCACTTATTTTTTGTGGTCACTTCTTATAGTTTTTTCATGTTTTCCCAATTTGAATATATTTCTCATCATAATCTTTCGTTGCATTCCTTGATTCTTGCCGTTTATTTTTATTTCGTTCAAATATTTTAAATCATTCGAAAACCAAAGTAGAGGTGTTTTCCGTAACTTTCAGGGAAAAAATATGAAATATTTCATTAATTTTGTTTTGTAAAACCATACCACCGCCATATTGACATTTCTTTGATTCAACACAACACTCCAATTTGCATCTCCTACATTTTATGTTATGTTTCTCAATACTAATTAAATATCTAGAGGTATATAGTTGCATATTCCGTATTATCTCAATTTCATTCTGGGAATTATGTCCAATAATGAACTATTTTTCTTGGTGGTTTTTTATATCAATGAATGATGAGTTGTTCATATCGAGGAATTCATTTATCATTGCCAATTTTGAATACATATTCCGAAATAAGTTTTCTTTTAGGGTATATCGAAGTTAGCAAATATATTTATGTTTTTTTTCAAATATTGTTTATTATTTGTGTCAGCTGAAAAGTATTCGAGGGTTATAGTTTGGCTTTTAATAAACTTTCAATTATATCTACTGCCCATTATTCAAGATATTTTCCAAGATATTCAAGATATTCAGTGATTCGAAAGATATCCATCTTTGTTCCATATTTGACCAGAACATGTGTGCAACTCTTTGGCCAAGTTCGAGAGAATTCGCTATAACGATATTGATTTGATGCTGCAGTGTGATTGGTCCTTCTAATTCTTCGAGGAAAAAAATTATTCGACATGAATGACAAATTATATATTTCCACGAATATCGTTGAATCTATTGCATATTATCCGTATTCAGATATAATTTCAATAACTCACTGTGAGACAAATGTGAAAGTGTTACGAAGCATTTTTTTCCAAGCTCCATTACTAAGAACGGCTAACCAAAAGTTTGAAGTAACTGTGGTACGTCCCTGTCTATTTGGGAGGTTCAACATTAATTATAGATTGGCAACAAAATAATGCCCCGTTTAGAAAATAAGTGTAAATATACAAAGCTACTGGATCGATCACAAAACCGAGCAAAAGGAAGTCTAATACCTTTTGCACTGTACAAAAAGACCAAAATTATTTTCTGACTGTTTTTACTATGAGAGTAGGGAAATGTTGATTCATCTGAGTAAAAATGTAGCAGAGCTGTCCCAAAGCACTGTGCTCGTAAAAGCACTCAAAGCCCTTTTGTGCTCGTAAGCACTGGGCTCTCGAGAACTTTTTTGAACCAATGCTTCGAGCATTTCACGAAAAGACTTAGTGCTTAGAAATCCCGAAAAGTGCTCCTGAGCACTTCAGTACTTTTGAGGGCCGGGAAACTGTTCCCCATGGGTACATGCGATTTTTGACGATTTTTTTTCGAAATATTTTTATTTAATATGCTATGTTAATGTGTTTTGGTTCCGATTCTATTTATAATTGGTATGTGTGAGTTTTTGGTAACGCAGATCATTATTTTGTTGGAAAAAATCAGGTATTCAAGATGGCAGTGGCTGACGTATGTTCTATCATTGCTAGTCCGAATCTATTCAAAATTGATATCTGGAGGTTTTTGGGGCCGCATATTATGATTTTATTGTCAAAATTCAAGATGGAGGGTCCAATATGGCGAACGAAATCTATTTATTAATTAAAATAATGATTTTCCAAAATTCGATAATTCGAGGAGACAGCTTCAAAATATTCGATATTATATGAATAAAGTTTTCATTTTGAAGTGTACTAGCGTACGAGTCGTATTTATTCCACACCAGTTCATTCAATGCCACACTCATAAATAATATATCATAATCCCCCCCTCATTAGGCATGACTGCATAGACAAAAAATTCGAACATTAAATAGAAGTTTTTCACTTAAAAAAAAATATTTTACCAGTGAACCTTCAATAGAACCAATTATGACAGCCACAATTTCAGCACAAACTGTCGTAAAACTGCTGAATTTGAATCATTGTTTGGGAATTGACACCGATGGGTGCAATGTAATGTTGGGTGAACCTGAAGGCGCCATTAAAGAATTACAGCAAGAATTGAAAAATGCTCTGAAGTGCCCATGCAATAATCACGCATTCAATTCATTTATTCCGCATCAATGAAAATTAATTACGAAAGTTTCGTGATACAAGGTGGATTGAAAGTTCAGCGATTCAAATGAAGTTTTCAAATATCATCAAATCCCTCAATTCAATATCTGATTGGGGGAGAGATTCAGCGGTAAGTTTATATTTTTAATCAGGAGTATTAGGACTTACAGTGAACTCAAGCAAAAATTTACAGACTCAACCCATAGATAATTCCAATTCAAAAGGAGGAGGGTAACGATCATTTCAACAAAATTTACAAACAAATATTTACGAAATGTTAGAGATCGACATCACTATGCCACGAGTGGTAGGTGAACAAACTATGAGTCCAAATATACAATGTTATCGAATCACTGTCTATTTCCCTGTCCTTGATAGTATCATAGAGGATTTGAGATCAAACAATGAAGCTGTGTTCTATTTTTCAAAAATTGTACCTTCCATCTGCTTGGAACAATCACATGCACATCTAGAAAATTGTAGAAACAATAAGGTAGCATTTTTGACCCAATTGATTGAAAATGGATCTGAAACTTCTTCGTACAGCAGACTAACATCAGAACTGGAACTATGGGTAAATGAATAGAAGAATTGTCATGCCTGATACTGGTTTCCATTCATTATTGAAGTGTGATAAACATATTTTTTCTCTAATTTATTCTATTCTACAGATTTGAGTTACATTGCCAGTATCCGTCTCTTCGACAGATCGGAGTTTCTCTTCTTTGAGATTAAGAACCTATATAAGATCAACCATGTCGGAGAATCTCTTAACAGGACTTGCCTTGTTGAATATACATCGGAACATACAAATTATTATAGATAATATTATAGACCAGAGTCGGTTCCTATAAAGAAATAGAAAATAGAATTTCAAATTTGATACCATATTCATCCATTATAATATGTTTTTGTTATTTTATCTGTTTAGTTTTTTATGTATTTTTTGTTAGACATTCTCTTGTTTTTGATTACCTGTTTTCGTTTCGAAAAATATTTTGTGTATTTTTTTTTAAGAATTAAATATAAATGCTTTCAGAACGTATATGACATTTTCATAATGATAAACCCTCCCTCCCATTGGGATTTTACATCACATAATTATTCTATTCCCATTGCTGTTCTAGATTCAATTCGACCCAAAAATCGAAAAACCTCTTTTTTTATTTGGACCAAATTGTTTATTACAACAATTCTATATCAAAAAGTTACTTTAGTGTCTAACAGTCCCACCCATTTGAGAAGTGCTTTGTGCCTAGTGCTCGCTGAGTCCAACTGGTTTTTAAAAGCGCTTAGTATTCGCGAGCATTTCAGAAATGAAATGGCTTAGTGCTCCAGCTCGGGAACACTTTTCGAAAGTGCTTAGTGGTCAGTGCTCAAATCACTTTTTGTCAGAGCTCGGCACGGCTCTGAAACGAAGTATGCTTTTTCATAAAGGAACAAAAAAAAAGCTGCTTTCCGGTCCAGTTCTTATGTGGAGAGAGGGTCTTTCTTTATACGGTTTTTGTACGACATTTCTTTAGAATCCGGTGGATATAAAAAACGAAATTTAATTAGGATCGCTCTCTTCACTTTCGTGTCGAGCACAAACTCTTTTACTTTCCATCCGGGAGCGAACCCTTTTGGCTTCCGTTCCGAGAAAAAGTTTGTTATTCTCCAGAACAAGTGATTAAAATCGTTCTGCGAGTCGCTAGTCAAAGAAAACAGTTTTCCGTGAAGCATAAGCATTCATGCAAAAACTTTGTTTAAGTAGTGAGGTAAACGTAAGTGAAACATTGTGCTTAAACCTTTGATAACCTGTGAATCTGATTGGGTCCTTAAGACACCTACCTAACAATATTGCCCTATCGTATATACTTTTCCCCCACAACCGTTAGTGAAACATTTGTGTTTAAACCTTTGGTAACCTGTTGATTTGATTGGGTCATCGAGACACCTTCATAATGATATTGCCCTGTTGTATATATTTTTTTTCCAATGTGTTTGAAAACCGTTTGAGTTTATCAGGTTGGTGAAACGCCTGATTGATTATATTGCGTGCATTTTGAATATTTCATGAAAATTACGATTCAGCTGTGCAGAATCGCACAAGTGTAAAATATCCCAGTCCCGTGACTTTCACCATAAATCAATTCGAGCATTATTTGTTCTTTCGGATTGATTTATGTCGTGGGGCTTTGTTGTTGAACCAAGAATATAGATGGAGAATTCCTATCACTACGATAGCAGGCAGTCTCACCAATTGACCGTCGTTACTTCATTCATTTTATATTAATCCATTCATTTTATATTAATTGACAATACTCGGCAGCATTTGTTCCATTTCTGACTTTGGCAGGTATTTAGAGTTTAATAGAATTCGATTGAAATAAATAGCGAATTTGACATTTTGCATCTATTTATCTGCTGTGGAATTTCAATATCCTATAGCACGAGATCGACGAACCATTCGAGATCATAGTACCTGATTGGGTCATCAAGACACCTGTACAGTGGCAAACCCTAGTGAAACGCCTATGGTAAACATTTATCCTTTCACCAGTGTGTAAATCATCAGTCCGACCCGATTTCGAACGAACTCGGCCAAGGGGTTTTGAGAATAGCGTGTCGAGTGTGACAGAACACTCTCTCGTTGACTGTACACACGTCAAATCCTAATTCCACATTTCCTTCCCCCCATAATAAGTTTACAGTCCACTTATCAATGTAGTAGCCACTTGAGGAATAAACCAAGACAACAAACAAGTATTTTACTCCACAACGCATCATATGGTCCGTTCGAGCCGCATAGTTTTCTAACTTGAAAAAGTCAAAGTGTTGGAAAAAGCAAGAAGCAAGTCGAAGACAGCAACCAATCCAAAACACGCATAGGAAACAAACGAAAACGCCGTGAGTTGCCTTCCTATCCCACTCAAATCATACCTATCATCACAATTTCCGAGTTATTCCTGTCATTTGATACAATACACGTCCATACATAATAGCCAATTTACAACACTTTAAATCAAAACGTGCTTCAATAAGAAGTCAATTATCTCGATTCATGAACTACATTGAAGTATTCGACGAGATACTTCATCAATCTATGAAGTTGAAACTTGTTTGGAAAAATATCGAAATCTTATTGAAGAATTTGAAGAAATTCAATGTGAAATCGAATCCCTCTCAAATCAATCCACAGATGAGGACAAAAGACAGGCGTTTGAAGATAAATTTTTTAAAACCATTGGAAATGCAAAAAAACTCATTGCAAAACTGCAAAATATAAATCTTTCGGAAAATGACAAAAATAGTGTTCATTCTGTGATTCAATTTGTAAGTCAACCAACCGTGCAATCAAAGGTAAAATTACCAAGTATCAATCTTCCTGATTTCCATGGTCATTATAACCAATGGTTAACTTTTCATGACACCTTCAATAGCCTCATTCACAAGGACTTGAATCTTTCTAACGTTCAAAAATTTTATTATTTACAATCCTGTTTAAAAAAATGAAGCTGCACAAGTGATTCAGGCACTAGAAATCTCCAACGATAATTATGACATTGCTTGGTCTATGCTGAAAGAGAGATAAGAAAACAAAAACTTATTAATTCACACTCACGTCAAAACTTTATTTGAAGTATCGCATATGAAAAATGGATCCTCTTCACAACTCAGGAAGTTACTGGATAACTTTAACAAGAATATACGAGCTTTGAAATCATAAGGTCAACCTACCGATACTCTTTTAATATATATTTTAACATCTGAAATCGACACCACTTCTAAACGGGAGTGGGAAGAATATGTCAAAAATAATGATAAGCCTACAGTTAAAGAACTAAACGAATTCCTATCAAAACATGTCAATTGTTGGAAACAGTTGAAAATAAATCATATGAAAAGAAAAACTTTTCGAAAACATTTAGCCGTGAAGAAAAATCATCAACTCATATTTCGGCCCGGAAGGTTTCTTGTTCTTTCCGTCAACAAAATCATTATAACTCACGTTGCGATAAGTTCAGAAGTATGTCAATTCCGGATAAAATTTCAGAAATAAAGAAATCAAGATTATGCTACAATTGTCTGAGACTAAATCATACTTCGAAAGAATGCAAATCCAGCGGTTGCAAAATTTGTAATAAAAAACACTTTACGCAACTTCATCTAAACGGAGCTGTGCAAGGTCAAGTAGATCGCAACCCAACAATACCCCCCTTGCAAGCAGAAAACGCCACTAGCCCCAGTACATCGCAACCTGTCACCCCGACACAAACATTATTGCGCAGCACAAACAACACGCACAGTGGCGTGCATCAAATTTTATTGGCAACTGTGCTCATAAACATTAGTAATTACAAAAACAAGATGATTCAATGCAGAGCTATGCTAGACAGTGGCTCGCAGTCAAGCTTTATTACAAGTGCTTCAGCTAATAAATTGAAACTACAAACTGAGAAGCTTGGTTCTAAACAACATTTCAAGTCAAACAAAATTCATATTTCATTCCACCGACGGCAAATACTCATTCGAAAAAACATTTCTGATAATAAACAAAATCACAGAAAAGCTACCGCAAATTTCTTTCGACATTTCTGAGTTGAATAGTCCATCAAACATAAAACTTGCTGACAGCCCATTCAATGTTTCTGATTCCGTTGACGTTCTCCTAGGTGCAAACGTTTTCTTCAAAATTTTGAGCAACAAGCAATTAATAATCAAGGGTGAAAGTCTCATGTTACAAGAAACTAAGCTCGGCTGGATTGTTTCCGGTCCGACTATTTTGAATTCAGATCTTCCATCTCATCAAAAATCTATATGTCACTTGTCAACAATAAATATTGAAATTCAGAATCAACTCCAAAAATTCTGGTAGTTGGAGGAAGTGAAACTAAAACACATATATTCTAGGGAAGAAATAGAATGCGAAGAGCATTTCATTAATACGTTCAAACTCGACGCCACTGGGAGAATACAAGTTTCTTTGCCATTGAAATTCAACAATGAAATGCAAGGTTTCTCCGAAGAAAATGCAATGAACCGATTTCATTATCTTGAGAAACGTTTCGCAAAAATAACGAATTCAAAGAGAAATACGTCAAATTCATGAAAGAGTATGAAGAACTTGGGCACATGACGCAGATCGATATCAAAAACGAAAATACGAAGAGTCCCGAATATTATTTACCCCATCACGGTGTAATGAATGAAAACAGTACGACAACGGAATTACGTGTAGTTTTTGATGCTTCGTGTAAAACCACGACTGTGTTGGAGGTGGGGCCAACAATTCAACCTGAGTTATTTGTAATAGCTTTGAATTTTCGTGAACACAACGTAGTTTTCACTGCAAACATTGGAAAAATGTATCGCCAAGTTGCCATAGCACCTGAAAATCGTAATCTTCAGACAATCGTCTGGCGTATTGATTCATCCGAAGCAATCAAACATTACACTCTCAATACTGTAACGTACGGATGCGCATCTTCAAGTTTTTTGGCTTGTAGATCAGTCGTGCAAGCAGCTATTGATAATAAACGGAAATATCTCGCAGCAAGCGAAATAATAAAAAATGTTTCTATGTCGATCATCTAATTTGTGGTGCTCCATCTATCGAGGAAGCAATTAGTTTAAAAGATCAAATAAATCAGATATTTCTTGAATCAAAATTCACTCTACGCAAATGGACATCTAATAAAGATAAAATCGTTATTGATGAAAACTTCCATCATTCCGATGACACATATGTTTTACCAGGGAATGAAAATATCAAAACTCTAGGTTCGGTCTGGAACCCTAATGATGATGCACTCATGTACAAGACAACATTAACACAATCCAGTATAGTTACCAAACGAGTACTATTTCCCGAATTTCCGACCCGTTAGGATAAATAGGGCCAATAATTGTTGGAGCAAAATTATTACTGCAAAAACTTGATTGGGACGAATTAGTTCCATTGAAATTACGTAATAAATGGTTCAAATTCTCTACAGAACTCGAACAGCTTACTAGCATACAAATACCGCGACATATTTTGATTTCTAACCATGTGAAAATTCAATTCCATGGGTTCTGTGATGCGAGCGAAATAAGCTATGGAGCATGTATATACGTCCGCACGACAGACATACATGGTATTCACCATCCGATACTTTTATGCGCCAAATCTAAAATCGCTCCTCTAAAAAAGATTTCACTTCCACACTTAGAATTGTGTGGAGCCTTGCTGCTGCTCGTTTAATGGAAAAATCCAAACAAGCTCTTTCTACGAATAATGCTGATACACTGTTTTGGTGCGATTTTTCTTCGGTCATTTCTTGGATTTCCGCACAACCTTGTATTTGGAAAACTGAATCTCATAAATGGCGACATATACCAACCAAACAAAAGCCGCAGACATATCCAGAGGATGTGAACACAAAGAATTATCAAACTCAGAACTTTGGTGGCGCGGACCTGAATTTCTGATGTTAGATGCATATAACTGGCCGGAATCCAAATTCGAAACTCCAGAAGAAATTCTCGATAGATGCAGAGAACGAAAAATCGCTCTACACTCGTATAATCCAAATCCAGTCTTATATTCGGATCAATCTATTTTCGATAAGTTTTCAACATTTACGAAATTACATCGAGTATTTACATATGTACTCGCGACGTCCTTTTGTTGAAATGCAATATCAAATGAGATTCCTAGGAATGGGTGCTTAAATGCGCACGTGCAAGAGACAAAATCAAGAAAAATGTATATACACATACGTATATATACGTATACACATATATATATATATACTCGGCTACGAGTCAGAGAGCCGGTCGTGAGTAGATTGAAAAAAAATACATATTTGGGCACCACTAACTTTTGGCAGTAAAGTTAGAAAACTCCCGGATGTTTTGGGACCCACCCTGTACACTCAACTTTTACTGTTGGTATCCATATATCAAAAATCAAACAGAACTTTCTACACAATACTTTACTTGAGTATCAATCGAAGATAACATTCGGTGAAATGACTATTATTAAATTGCAGTATATGGTCAAATGATGAACATGTTACATGAACAACCCCGATATAAAGGGATAGAGATTTTGATGAAATCAGTTTCATATAAAAAAAAAATTAATAATAATGAGACCAGAGCAGCATATGTCGAGGCTAGAGGCATATGCAAAGAGACAATAGAATGCTCAAAAGATGCCCACAATGCCAAAATAAAATCAAAACTTGCTGAATGTCCTAACGGATCCCGTTCATTTTGGTCTTTCGCCAAAGCTGTGGGAAGAAACTTCACTTCTAGCTCATTTCCTCCTCTAACCAAAGAAGATGAAACACTAGCAACGACTGCTCAGGAAAAAGCCAATATCTTTGCGCACCTATTTGCTGGAAATTCCACTCTGGATTCATCGGGAAAACAACCCCCGAACATAACACCTATTGATAGTCACATGCCCGAGATCACCTTTCGCCAACGTACTATCAGAAAGATTTGCTGGGTCTCAACACCAACAAAGCCTGTGGATCTGACGGAATCCCGCCGATTGTTCTCAAGAAATGTGCCCCCGAACTAACACCTGTTCTTTGCAAGTTGTTCAACCACTCTTACAATTTGGGGGTATTTCCGTCCAATTGGAAAATTGCAAGAGTACAGCCAGTCCCTAAAAAAGGCAAAAAGGCCATACCTAGCAACTACAGACCTATCGCACTGCTATCTATTATTTCAAAGGTCATGGAAAAAGCCATCAACATCGAGCTCATGAAATATCTGGAAGACTCAGGAATTGTCAACGATAGGCAATATGGCTTCCGCCATCAGAGATCAACTGGTGACCTGCTCGCTTACGTCTCACATATATGGCAGCTATCTATTGAAAAGTATGGAGAAACTTTAGCTGTGGCATTAGATATCTCCAAGGCGTTCGATCGAGTTTGGCACCAGGGACTCCTCGCCAAGCTTCCGTCTTATGGCTTGCCCCCTCAGCTGTGTTCTCTGCTTGCTAGTTTCCTCTCAAACAGGTCTCCATGTAGTGGTCGATGGAGTTTCATCTGACACTCTACTCATAAATGCTGGTGTTCCGCAAGGATCTATTCTCGCACCAACACTATTTCTACTTCACACCAACGACCTGTTGAAAGCAACTTCATGTCCAGTACACAGCTTTGCCTATGATAGTACCCTCCATACCGCTTTCTCTTCCAGGGCCCCTATATCAGCCCGTGAAACCAGAAATGAACGGGGAAGAAATGTTAATAATGTAAATATGGACTTAGCAACAATTCTCGAGTGGGGATCTAATAACTTGGTAGAATTCAATGCAAACAAAACACAAGCATGTCTTTTCTCTAGAAAAGCCGATCTCACTGTGCCTAACATAACTTTGTCAGGAGTAACCATACCACTGAAGTCATCCATATCGATGCTTGGTATTACTATCAGCAATAACCTTTCCTGGGAAAATCACGTGAGGTCCATTGCCAAAAGTGCATCCCAAAAACTTGGTTTTTTGTTTCGTGCCAAGAGCTATTTCACCCCCACTCAGCTGCTTATGATCTATAAGGCACAGATCCGACCTGTCCTGGAATACTGTTCCCATATTTGGAGCGCGGCACCTAAACATATCCTGAGGCTATTGGATTCTGTCCAAAAAAGGGCAATTCGGTGATGCCTCGCTTAAAAACTCGCTCACTTGTCTGGAACACCGTAGAAAAGTTGGCGATTTGTCTCTATTTTATAGATATTTTCATGGGCGATGCTCTTCTGAAATATCAGCAATCGTTCCTGCTTTGGCAGTCTCTTCGAGATTAACCCGTCAAGTTCAGTCATCACACCCCTTCGTGGTCACTTTGGAGACCTGCAGAACATCACTTTCCAAAGACGCGTTCATCCAACGAACAGCGAGGCTTTGGAACTCATTGCCTAGGGAGGTGTTCCCCGAGGCATACAACCTCCAGAAATTTAAGAAGAACACCAACTCCTACCTTCTTTCCCTTGGTTCCTACGATGTTCTCTGAACATTACAGGATATCCCTCTTCGTGGGAACCAGAACATAAAAATAATCAGGTATACCAGATATGCGCATATGAGGTTCACATGGATACCTGTGATATATTTATGGTGGTACACACCATCTATACTCGAATACGAAGGTCCCAAGTGAAGAATAATAACTAGATATATAAAAAAAATTATACTGAATCAGTTCGTAATGCTAGGCTTATCTGTAGGATCCTTGGGGCTCCACCCAAGAAAAGAAATCCAACGAAGACACTCGAAGAAGCTTAAGTACTCTAATCACTCGGTGGTATAACTACAAAATGATGTTCAGTTTTGTTAACTAACGTCCTTGGTCACGTGAATGATTGATAGTCAGCATCCAACCTCAACAGACATCTCATCATACGAATAGGTTTCACCAGGTACATAAGTCATAGGCGACAAGAAAATCATTGAGGGTAACCAAAAGGGATACACGAGAACCCTGAAAAATGAATAGTGCATGAGAAAATGCGAGTACCCAAACATTCCGTACACACGGATACAGAAACTATAATGAACATACCTCTGGATGAGGGTTTGCATCACCTCAACTGAAAATCTTGTAATGGATGCACCGTTACTGATCGGCGAAATTTATGAATTTCAATCGGTTGAAAATAAATCCTTCCTAGGAAGATAGTTCCTCCTCCAAACAACAGCAGAATCGGTGTTCACCAACAAGAGAACTGAATAATCAGATTCGCAGAATCATTTCCCACTATGTGGCTGAAAATCATTTCAGAGAAATTCGCGTAACTGTTCAAACAACTGAAAACACAATGGCCGGAACTCAACTGCCCATCTCCAATATTCCTATTTTCGTATCACTACAAATTCCATCGATCAAAAACCTATTCAGAAAAACAATATATCGATAAATATTTCGAATTCGAACGATCGATAAGTGAATGCATATGCCATATATGGCCTACGGCCTCCAAACAGCGAATTAGTTCCCTATGATAAGAAGTAGATCACTCATAAACTGATGACAGTTCTCAGAATATCCAACAGGTTGTTCTCGGAACCCCTATTGTTTTGTTAAATTCATTACGAGGAAGAGGTCTAACAATACGGAACGGAGTATTATAAAATGAAAAATGAATCGATTATAATGAGTTCAGATATATTGTTGTAACGAGACATTGAACCGTTACAAATTCCACCCATACTTCTTCGAAATTTTCGTAGAAAACTTCACATGAGTAAATAAAGAAAAATAATTAAAAAAGAATATGTATATACAACAAGTGATATCCTACCAGCTATCCGCGATGCATCATTATCCATAACTTATTTCGGACCTGGTTTTAAATTTTTGGCATACCAGCTTCCACGAAACCTGCCATCGGGGTCTTTGAGCTCGTACGCCCATGGTGAAACCTTTTTAGAAACTATAAAGGGGCCCACAAACTTATTTGCCAGTTTAGAAGAATAAAATTCAGCTGCTGCATCAGACTGTACAAAATTTTTACGATAAACTTCATCGCCGACTTCATATTTTACGTCTCTATGGCGAAGATCATAATAACGTTTATTCTTTTCTGCTGCCTTCAACAGTTCACCTTTGACCTCCTTATACAACTGCTGTAAAGGTTCGCTTCGATCACGTGCCAAAATTTCTTGGTAAACCGTGAAATCCCCGGAAGCATCAGGCACACCAATTTCCAAATTCATAGGAAATTCCCTACCAGAAACAACAAAATATGGGGTACGCCCCATAGACTCATGTACCTGAGTTCTGATCGCACATGCAACTTTAGATGACATTTTATCCCATTCTTTATGATTTTCACTCACATAACAACGATTCATAGTCTCCAAAGTTTTATTGACCCGTTCAGTTGGGTTTGCCTGTGCGTGGTAATTGGCAGTGAAAATCTGATTAACCGCATAATTAGCAAGCAAATTCTCGAACTCCTTGCTTCGAAACTGACTACCATTATCGGAAAGTAGAAATTTAGGTGGTCCAAACATCAAAAATAAGTGATCTTCCACAGCCGTACATACTAACTTCGCGGTAGAGAAAACTTGCTAAAATTATCAACTATTACTAAAATAAACTTAAACCCACGATTGGACCTAGGAAGAGGGCCTATCAAATCACAACATACTAACTGGAAAGGTCTGTCTACAACCCTATGAGGTGTCAACAAACCGGTCGGCTTCCGCTGTTCCGGTTTGTTTTCACAACATACCTTACATCTTTTAACATGATAAGATATACCTGCCTTCATTTCAGGCCAATAGAAATGCTGAGATACACGCTCGAAAGTTTTGAATACCCCGGGGTGTCCAGCCTGAGGATCATCATGACACTTCAACAAAATGTCTTTTCGTTTATTCTTAGGAATAACGAGCTTCCAATCGTCATGAAAATCCAGACCAAGAATTTTTTTGAACTGGACGTACTTATAGAGTTTGGAATCAGAAATACGCCAAGTTGGAAAACGTAGGGGATTGCTATCAACGTCGTACAACATTCGGGCATACCATTTATCACTTTTCCCGAGATCCAGATTGATAGCTATACCCAATGCATCAATGATAGGAACAGTTTGGGAAAGCATGTCAGGCACGACATTTTCCTTGCCCTTACGATGAACAAGATCGAATGAATATTGCTGAAGTTTCAAACTCCACCTACCTGAGCGTCCCGTAGGGTCCTCAAGATTGTTGAGCCAGCACAGTGACCAGTGGTCTGTTACAACGGTAAAGTGGGTTCCCTCTATATAAGGTAGGAGTTTTTCTATACTCCAAATCACAGCTAAACACTCCCGTTCAGTACTGGAAAATTTTCTCTCCTGTTTCGTGAGTGATCGAGACAAATAGCTGACCACCCGTTTGCCAACCTCAGGATGGTTTTGTGTCAGCACTGCTCCGATACCGTATGCACTTGCATCTGTCTGAACGATGAATGGTAAATCAAAATTAGGGCAAGCCATCACAGGGGCTGATATGAGATGTTCCTTAACCTCTCTTAGCGCCGTTTCCTGGCGAGGTGTCCAAACAAACTTGGCATTTTTCTCCAAAAGTTCAGTCAGAGGCTGGATGACCGATGAAAAGTTGGGAATAAACCGTCTATACCAACTAGCAGTACCTATCAAACTGCGGACCTCAGAAATTTTGGATGGGGTAGGAATTTGTAAAATTACTTCTACCTTGCCAGGGATGAAGACCATTTTCATCTACAACATATCCCAAAAATTGTAACTCTCTTCGACAAAATTCACACTCCTCCTGACTGAGAGTCAGCCCAGCAGATATGAGTCTCTCAAAAACCATAGACAATATTTTTATGTGCTGCTCAAATGTTTGCGTGGTAATAACTATATCATCAAGATACTTGAAACAAAAAGGCTCAAGGTCGACACCTAATACACAGTCAATCAACCTTTGGAATATAGCGGGGGCGGTATTCAACCCAAATGGCCACCTTTTGGATTGAAAGAGGCCCCTACCGGAAACAGTAAATGCGGTTATAGGGCGAGAGGACTCCTCCACTGCAATTTGCCAATAGGCGGACTTGATGTCAAGGCTGGTGAGATATCTAGCGTCCCTCAACTTATCCAGAATATTGGAGTTGGAAGGAAGGGGGTATGCATCATGTTAGGTAACCCTATTTACCTTCCGATAATCTACACAAAACCTCCAAAAATTATCCTTCTTCCTTACCATCACAATAGGACTACTCCAAGGATTTGAAGAGGGCTCGATAACATCCTTTTTGAGCATATCCTGCAACTCCTCATCGATATGCTTCATCAGGGCCGGCAAAACAGGGTAAAAACGCTGTTTAATAGGCTCACCATTGTCCAACAACTCGATTTTGTGTTCAACTACTTTTCCCCATGCGAACAAAACAATCATTTACCAATTTGTCCAAAATTTTGACCTGATCTGAAGTCACCAATTCACGAGAATGTAAAGCTTCTACCGCATCAATGTCGGCAAATGTTCCATTCACCTGAGTGAATTTCCACTCCTTTGAACGAAGATCTAGGACTATACCCATACGCACCCAGAAGTCTACCCCTAAAATGAGGGTGTGACTGAGATCAGGCACAACTAATATATCTATAATTTTCTCCAAATCTTTCAACCTAACCGGAACATGTAAAACACCTGAACACTCACACTTATCTCCATTACACTTGATACACTGGTCCTATCCAAAGTATTTAAACCTATATCTTTGAGGAGTTCCCATCCTTCATTACCCAAAATAGTGTGGCTAGCACCTGAACCTAATAAGCCTAAAAGTTCTTTATCAAAAATTGAAACGGTGACATAAGGTCTATCATCTCCTTGAGCATGAGAAAGCACAAAGTCTAAAATGCATTTAACTGACCTGAAGTTAGCAGAATTGGTATCACGGGACGTGAGTAGGTCATTTACTGACGTCCCTCCCGGTAGTTTCCCTGTCTTTGTCCAATACATTTAGGGCAAGTACGTTTTGTCGCGTTAGGATCCAAAACAATATCTCTTTTGGGGTTCTTTGCATGCTATGGAAAGGTGAGAATCACTACCACAATTCCAACACCGTCCATTCGAGCTATTATTGCGAGAACCATGTACTTCATGTCCTTCCCTGCTACTACCAGAAATTGAGGAACAAGATTTGTCTACATAATTGCAATAACTCGGCTACGGTATGGACTTCGACTAAGCTCAACTGACATTGATAGAATGGAGTGATATTTTGAAGTAAAATTTTCAACCTAGGATTTTCACTAACAGATACTGTGAGACATGTTATTCATTATGGCAATATATATTCCTATAGATTCGTTCGGTCCCTGCGTTCGACAACTGATCTCCTCAAATAGTTTATCATTGAAGTTGACTGGTTGAAATTGTTGTCTCAACTCGTCTACTAGTTCGGACCAGGAATTCAATTTTGACCTCATAGATCTATACCACAATAAAGCTTGCCCGGTAAATATATCGGAAGCAGAAGCAAATAACTGCTGTTTTGTTACATTCCTAGATATACAAAGTTCCTCTACATTCTCCAAGAAAGCGCTCAATGACATTTTGCAATCTCCACTGAATTTGTTCAACCCCCATTTAGCTACAGGAATGGTCTGAATTGACACTGAAGAATTATTTGGAGTGGTTGGGAAAACTCTGCCATGTACTGATGAATGATCATCATCAGAGTTACTACTTACCGAACTGGCACGGCTTGATGAATGTCCTGCCTGTCCTATCATGCTCAACTGCAAAGGGATTTGTGAATTTCGTGAATCTCGTTCAAATTTTCTTGTCTTCGACAATAAATTCGACTTCAATTCTAACAACTCAATCGGCAGAATCGGTATTCACCAAACAAGAGAACTAAATAATCAGACTCGCAGAGTCATATCCCCTATGTGGCTGGAAATAATTTCAGAGAAATTCGCGTAACTGTTCAAACAACTAAAAACACAATGGCCGAAATTCAACTGTCCATCTTCAATATTCCTATTTTCGTATCACTACGAATTCTATCGATCAAAACCTATTCAGAAAAACAATATATCGATAAATATTCCGAATTCGAACGATCGATGAGTGAATGCATATGCCATCTATGGCCCACGGCCTCCAAACAGCGAATTAGTTCCCCATGATAAGAAGTAGATCACTCATAAACTGATGACAGTTCTCAGAATATCCAACAGGTTGTTCTCGGAACCCCTTATTGTTTTGTTAAATTCATTACGAGGAAGAGGTCTGACAATACGTACCGGAGTATTATAAAATGAAAAATGAATCGATTATAATGAGTTCAGATATATTGTTGTAACGAGACATTGAACTGTTACATACTCAGATTCTTACATAATATTAATCCCAAAAATAAAAATTTAACCGGGACACTTACAAAACACGAATTGAACGAATCTCTCAAACTACTGCTCAAGATGTCACAATCGAAACAGTTTCATCACCAAATCTGAGCTCTGAATTCCGGAAAAATTATTTCAAATTCTAGCAAATTGCTCTCTTTGAACCCATTCATAGATAGCAGTGGATTACCTCGCGTAGGTGGTCGTCTGAAACATTTCACTCTTGAATATGATATAAAACACCCTGTACTGTTGCCTCCGAAACATCCACTCTCATATAAATCGATTGAATATGAACACAAACTCAGAAACAAATATTGGATAATGAATGGTAGGAATGTTGTGAGAGGAGTCATTTACAAATGTATCACCTGTTTCAGAGCTGAACCAAGCAATGTCATACCAATGATGGGAAACTTACACAAATCCAGATAAGAGCCTGCATGTCCTTTTTCAATCAGTGGCGTAGACTATGCCGGACCTATAGTGGTAAAAGACGGGCTTCTGGAATCTCGTAAAATAATAAAAACTTATATTTGTATTTTTGTCTGTTTTACAACAAAGGCCGTGTATATCGAGTTAGCCGGCGATCTAACTTCTAATACATTTTTAAATTGCTTAAAACGTTTTGTATCAAGGAGAGGATTATGTTCAGATCTATATAGCGACAATGGTTCCAACTTTAGGGGAGCGCATAATGAATTGAAATCTTTGATAAAAAATATTAATAAGGCTACATTATGGAGCAATTTTCGTGATTTCCTTTTGAAAAACACTATTACTTGGCATTTCAACCCTCCATTCGCTCCCAATCAAAGTGGGCTTCGGGAGGCAGCCGTAAAATTGGCAACGGTCATTTGCCATTCGAAGGCCTGTATACGGTATTGTGTCAAATTGAGACAGTTTTAAACTCACGTCCCCTAACGGCGCTCTCTAGCGATCCTTCTGACCTCGTTTCTCTAACCCCTGGTCATTTCCTTGTGGGCAACTCATTGGTTGCCATTCCACAAACAGACGTGAGCGATAAACCTGGTCATAGACTGAGTTTGTACCATCGACTACAACAAATGGTTCAACGCTTTTGGCAGCGTTGGTCGGCTGAGTACCTAACAAATCTCTAGCAGCGCTACAAATGGAAACGATGCGAACCCAATCATATCCATGTTGGAGATCTAGTGGTCCTGAAAGAGTCTGGACTGCCCTCGTTGCAATGGAACCTAGGAAGAGTTGTGGCGCTCCATCCTGGTAATGACAAAGTGATCCGAGTTGTGAGTGTTGAAACTTCAACTGGTGTTTTCAATCGAAGTGCTATTAACATTTGTGTTTTGCCGGCAAGAGACACAGAGACATGAAAAAACCTTTATGCTAAAACCGCGTTTGTATTGTTGTTCATAATTACTTGTTTGTTTTCTTTTGAAACTGATAACTTTCAAGGCTGGCGGGATGTATAGTGGCAAACCCTATTGAAACGCCTATGGTAAACATTTATCCTTTCAGTAGTATGTCAATCACCAGTCCGACCCGAGCTCGAACGAACTCGCCCGAGGGGTTTTGAGAATAGCGTGTCGAGTATGACAGAACGCTCTCGTTGACTGTACACACGTCAAATCCTTATTCCACATTTTCTTTCCCCCATAATAAGTTTACAGTCCACTTATCGAAGTAGTAGACACTTGAGGAATGAGTGTTTTACTCCACAACGCATCAACACCTTCATAACGATATTGCCCTGTTGTATATGCTTCTCCCCCACAGCCGTAAGTGAAACATTGTATTTAAACCCTTGATAACCTGTTGATTTGATTGGGTCATTAAGATACCTTCATAACGATATTTGCCTGTTGTATATATTTTTCCCCAATGTGTTTGAAAACCGTTTGAGTTCATCAGGTTGGCGAAACGCTTAATTGATTTTTTTGCGTGCATTTCGAATATTTCATGAAAATTACGATTCAGCTTTGCAGAATCGCACAAGTGTAAAATATCCCAGTCCCGTGACTTCCACCATGAATCAAGTCAAGCATTATTTGTTATTTCGGATTGATTTGTGTCGTGGGACTTTGTTGTTGAACCAAGAATATAGATGAAGAATTCCTACGATAGCAGGCAGTCTCACCAATTGACCGTCGTAACTTTATTCATTTTATATTGATTGACAATCCCACCATACTCGGCAGCATTTGTTTCATTTCTGACTTTGGCAGGTATTTATAGTTCACTGGAATTCGTAGCGTCCTGGTACTCGATTGAAATAAATAGCGAATTTGACATTTTGCATCTATTTTGCTGCTGTGGAATTTCAATATCTTATAGCGCGAGATCGATGAACCTTTCGAGCTCATACTACCTCGAGTAACAATGTCAGGTGTCATCGAAGGTCACAATATGTCAGTTTTTCTAGCTGCTCAAGTTGTGATGCATGGTGTGAAGGGGTTTCTCCCCCTATTATCGAACTTTGGCGCTTTTCACTATTCTCGGTTTTCCTCGGGCGTCACCTTTTGGTTTATAGTGGAAAAAGCCACTTTTGCTCCGGGCAGTCTCAGTAAAGAAAGACACTCCAGGGGTCAATATAGTCGTGACACTGTAACAGAGCCAGCAAGGCAGGCTTTAATTGCCTTTAACTGGGTTTCGAACCTGGATGGCGACTGCGCACTGGATGTTTAAATTCTACTCAAAATAGTCAATGAAAGGATACTAAAAACAGGATAAACAGGTATATTAATAATATATCAATACAGTCAGGGCGGCTGTAGTCAGCCTCAAGTTATTTACAAACAAATAAACGACTGCCAAGTACTGACTAGCGACACGAAGCGGAGAGGGTGTGTTAACGTAGGCGGAGTACACGTTATAACCATAAGCTCTTGTAAAAGGGGGGGGGGGTCGTACGGATTCGTATGAAAGCTCAAAAATGGGTGCGAGGCAACAGCGGGTATTAAATGTGAGTTTTTAGGAGGAGGGGTCGTACGGATTAGTATGCAAGCTCAAAAACGGGTGCAAGGTAACAGCGGGTATCAAATGCAAGTCTCTACGGACGGCCAAAGCGACTAATTTCGAATAGCAGTGCGTAATGCTCCACGTGGGGCTGGCTTATCCTATCCTGCCTAGCTTTTAGTCTCCCTCTCTGTCTTTCCCTGATCAAGACACGCCGGAGCGCAGGAAGCTGAGACGTGAGAAATGTCTACCCCTTCTATGCGACCTCCAACCGTGTTTACTAATCTCTTTAAAACCGACACGCCGGAGCGCAGGAAGCTGAGACGTGAGAAATGTCTACCCCTTCTATGCGACCTCCACCGTGTTAACTTTATTTTTAACTTCTACTAACGACACGCCGGAGCGCAGGAAGCTGAGACGTGAGAAATGTCTACCCTTCTATGCGACCTCCAACCGTGTTTACTTATATCTCATACCTCTGAAAACCGACACGCCGGAGCGCAGGAAGCTGAGACGTGAGAAATGTCTACCCCTTCTATGCGACCTCCAACCGTGTTTACGAATATCTTATACCCCTGAAAACCGACACGCCGGAGCGCAGGAAGCTGAGACGTGAGAAATGTCTACCTCTTCTATGCGACCTCCAGCCGTGCTTTTTAATTTAGCCAAACGTATCACATTACTAACCTGCTCTTGTTGTGAAGGAAACTAAATGACTCACCGGATCCAATATACTGGTCTGACGGTCACGGGCTACGTGGTGGTTCGTATCGGCTCTCAAACACGACTAACATTATCAGCGCCGCAGTAAAGTGAACATGGGCCTCTGACGGCTATGGTTTGATCATGCGCAAATCACACCTGGGGTACTTACAAAATATTTCCGATATACAATATTCACCCAAACTCCGATCCCACTCCTTTGGCAAAGCTCGGGACGGTCGTGGACTGCTTCGGTCTTTGGCTCTCACTCTGGATACCAGTCGGACGCGTGACTGCTTCTGCTGGACTCGGCAAGCTACTAAAACTTTGAAATATGTCGGAACGGACCTACAGCCGGCTTCCCCCCTCTTTTCCGAATACCTCTCGACCGACTTATATGCGCGCACCGTTTTGTGGACTCTGTCGATTGAGATACAAATTATACTTTCACAGAATAATTACCCAGCTTGTAAAATCCTTCGTGCTGTGACGTCAGCTCGGTGCGTGCGTCTCTGTCTCGACTCAACTGTACTTGGTGGCTTCTATCGGATGACTGAATGTGTTCCGCCTCACTCCTTGTGGAATTCCGGGAATCCTCGTGACGTGACGTCACTCGGTAGCGGTGCTTTTGGCTCGCTGGACTGCTGTCTGGGGCTTCTATCGGATGACTGAATTCTCTCGTCGAGTTTGATCATAGCCCAGCTTGTTTTATAAAAATGTTTTCTCGAGAGTCGATAGCCGGCGCAGGTTATACTCGTGCGTGCTATTTTAGCTACGCCTGGCGTTATTCGCGTGATTTCCGGAAGGCGTTTAGTCTGTTCATTAGGATATATGTAATCCACGGATTTATCACGAACACGAATGGCATTTGTAGACCGATTAATACTGTCAAGCGGAGTTAAATTCGTTACAGGGAGCTTTTGTCTGATAAATATAGCGGGAAAATAGTAACTTCGTTACAATGGCTGAACGAGAGCAGTTAGCTCGCTACCAAATTAGATCCCAAGTTACATTTCTTTGGTTTCCTCAAGATACTTGCAGAGTAAAGTTTTTCATCTTAGAATGTCAATGAGACTAATATACAGATATTAGGGCTTTTTAATTTAGGATAAAGTTCCTGAAGGTGCTTTTATAGGACACTCAAATTTTCTATGTTAAAGTATTCATGAATCTAGTAAGTAATACACGTTGATATCTCGTAGGCAAAATCCTAGTCATATAATTGCTTTCGCTAAGTTGGAACTCAGCTGGGGGTAGATCAGGAGTGTGAGAACACTATAGTTTGGGCTTTGACAAAGGGTGGGTTCATTCCTCGAAGCTCAAAGTAAATATTACGAGTAGCCCGTGAAGTTTTATTTTTATATTGAGACGAGTTTATAAAGTCATGAAATCGAAATGGACAAATTTAATTTCTACGCATACCAGAAAAATCACTTTCTGAACTTAGATTGTGAAAAATAGGAAAATCGGTCTCTGGGGCGACAAAGTAAGATAAAGTGAGAAATCTCACAAAGATTGAAAATTATATCTTGTTATATGTGTTCTATTTCTATAGTGAGTAGAATATGATAATTGTTGAAGTCTCCATGGCCTGTGTAATAAATTAAAAATGGTGAAAATTCATCAAATTATTTTATGTTGGTGACAATTCAACTCATGTATAAAAAATCGCATATGCCACAGTGCGATTGTCAGTTTGACCGCGGCAAGAGTTGCTGCGACTTTTACAGCGACAAATGCACTGGTGGTTTTTTCACTCATTCATTTGTTCATCAATTATCGCGGTGTTGGTTGCCAAAATAAATAGAGTTTGCATTGATATGTTTCTGAATTTCTTATTCATCAAATTGTGCTGCCTAATTACACTCGATGTTTGTATTGATATCGGGTAAATTTGTGTTGTTCAAATTCTAAACTGTTTCCTTTAGCAATTTGATTCGAAAAACTGTCAACCTAAAATCGCTCCACCTTCGGTGTTGCGTTTTTAATGGTTGGCGGTTTTCCTCGTCTGATTGCTAGGCAACAGTTTCTCATCAAACAACCCAAATTAACCCGATAAAATACAAACCTCTCCTGCAATAATTATAAGTGACAATTGTAAGCTTCTTTTCATTATTGAAAGTATAAACTATATGATCAGAACAGTGTTTGAATTGAGATAAAGACAGATCTGTTTGACTGTCTGTGCAACCGGATTTCAGGTCCAAGGGCTGTAATTGAAGGCTACAGACCTTTGGAGATTTCAATTAAGTCAAAAAAATCAGACCCCTGGTCATTTCGTATCTCCGTCTGTCGCTACCCCTGGCAAGTGGAGTAAACCGCTAAAAAATCTGGCGCCCGTGGGTGAAAGTTGAGCTGAACATAGTTTGAGAAAGTGTCTTGGCGTCATACATAACGTAACGATTCTGGGGATGATAGCTATTATTCCCGTTCCTAGAAAATCGCTTTACAATAGAATAGTGAATATAGTTTGGAATCAAATTGTTGTTGAAAAATCATACAATTATCCAAAACCCTGTGGGAAAACTTCTTATACTCCTTACTCGAATATTGAAATTGAATTCATGTATTCATAATCATAATACCCTGAAATTTCATCGAAGAAAAATCCATAGTCCTCCTGATTTTACAAATAATGTCTATTGATTATATCCATATATCGCAAAATCAATGATATCACTATGTGTAATACAATCAGAACTCCACTGACTGTTTTTGAACTATAAAATAAATAATATTGATATTCAACTTTTTTCCATTACAGATGCACGTTTATTCGTATGGATTTTTTTCGAAGTAGCTCCACAGTTGGGCAATATCATTCCATTATACCGGTTTGGGTAATTCATTGCAATTCAAAAGTATTCTTCATAATTTGGAACGTAAATATGATTCATTCCCTTTTCCACGCTAATGAGGATTCATTTATAGCCGTACGAAAAACAATTTCAAATTAAAATTGCGTTAAACTCGGGACTACATCATATCAAATATGTTTCATGTATAATGATTTCCTTCGGTTCTATGGCTCAAACGTTAAGGAATATTCATTTCCGCATCCAGAGGAAATGTTATTACAATTAATGATAAGAAATCCAGTTGATAGAAAATACTTTCATATCATTCATTTATTCATGAGTGTTTCATTCACCTAGTGTATTCCTTGAAATAATTTCGAGAGGAATCAGAGAAAATAATTTTGAATGGATGAAGTTTTGCGTGATCCCTTCCAAGCACAACTTAAAAATGGGCATTTTCCGCTAGTTCGTATCAATTGATATTTCAGTAATTATCTAACCTGCAATCAGTAGGAGATTTAAGCCAGTTGTGGGTCTCCCCCCACCACTTTGACGTCACGTGTGACCTTGAATGGTTGCAGGTGTGCAATGTGGTGTGTGTTTGACCTTGAGATTTGACTTTGAGATTTGTCATTGAGTTTTGATATTGGGTTTGGTCGACTTTGAGTTTCGACTACAGTTTTGACCTTGAGTTTGACCTTGAGATTCATAACAATAAGTTTTGACTTCGAGATTTGACCTTGAGTTTTGATGTTGGGATTGTTTCGGCAACCTCGAGATTTGATCTTGATTTTTGTTTGGTTGACCTTGACTGAAGTTGTGGTGTAGGCATACATATTCTGTGTGTTCATGACCTCCATGAATCCTTGCACTCTCCAAGCGAGGAGGGCGTTTATCCTGTGGGAGAGCTGAGAGTGAACTGCAAGTATTGATAAGTGCGCTGAATGTTAGGAGAATCCCCGCACAATACAGATTGCGCATCGCATCGGACTTGTTGTGGGGTGGGGATTTATCATTGAAATTTTCCCAGGAGAATAGTATTTCAATCAGTGTCTCCCCCAGTGAGCTATTGAAAACAAGTTGCTGAAATGTATTTGTGTGATTGTGGTAAAGATTTCCTCAAGTGATAATCTACGTCGGCATCAACGGAAACTTGCCAGAGAGGTCCTTCAGTGAAACGGTTAATTGAACAATGGCGATGACTCACCACCTGCCCACTCTATACATGTAATTGTTGTAATGTGATAATCCCATATTGTCAAGTCAACTCTCACAATAGAACACTCCACTAGGACGAATTCATGTGTTCACTTGGGTGGTAGTGGAACATCCTTATTAAAAATGCATTCAAATGTCGAAGTACTAACTACAGAGTATCTAGTGAGAATATGTATACTGAGTACACCCTTTTTTCAATGATATCAAGCATGAAGTACTCGAGCTATTGGAAAAAGAAAATCAAACTGCACAACTCCATCGAGGTCAACATGGAAGTGTTTGGAAGTTATATCATGCAAACCGAGGAATTAACAGACATGAAATCGTTCAATTCTCCCAATCATATAGCAGATCGATCAACTGATTTGAATGGATTATTCGATGCGTTTCGTGACATTATAATTGCCCAAAGTACGGAGTTTGAGGAGCGTGATTCAGGTTTGTAGTTATAGTTGTGTGCAAATGATGAAAGGTTTAATAAAAGTTATTTTTCAGGATGGAGTTGAGAAAATTATGTTCCTTGAGGTGAACATAAACAAATACAGTCCACTTGGCGGATCCTCATACATGAATCTTCCCGAATTCATTGAGAGAAGAAAAGGTGTTGTCAACATAAAAAATGAAGACCAACGCTGCTTTGCATGGGCCGTGACATCTGCATTATTTCCCACAAACAATAAAGTGTCGGAGGTATCATCCTATCCACATTATGAGACTGTCTTGGATGTAACAGGTATGGATTTTCCAGTAAAATTACGTGATATAAAATGTATGAGTATTTGAATGATATTTCAGTCAATGTTTATGGTTTGGACTCTAAGATTGAGAATAAGAGAGTCAAATATAGAGGTGACTGGGCCCTTGCGATGCTCTCAGAGAAAACTTAGAGACATGTCGATTTATTGCTTATCACAGATGGGGGTGGGAAATAGTCATTATTGTTGGATAAAAGATCTTTCAAGATTGGTGTCAAGTCAAATTTCAGCTCATGAACACAAAAATATTTCTGTGATGGATGTTTATTGTACTTTTCGAATGAGCGATTACTGTTGCGTCACTAGATGCATGACTGTAATCATGTATGTACAACAGTACCGCAAACTGATTTCAGAATAAATAAATTTGGGAAAATGGTTGCCGGTAATACTTTGATGTTTGAAAATTTCGAAAGACAAATGAATGTACCTTTGTAGTATATGCAGATTTTGAATCAATTCTGAAGCCTATACAAACCTCCAACGAATCCCGAACTCGCGTAACGAATAGAACCTTCCAACACGAAGCTTATTCATTTTGTATCTGACAAAATGTTCTTTTGATGATAAATTACCAGAATTTGTTTCATAAAGAGGTGCTGATGCGGCAAGGTTTTTACAATGCGAATAGAAGAAGATTTGAGAAATATATATAATAATCATTTGAGGTATGTCAAACCGATGAATAAACAAACCCCAGAAGAGGAAGGGAATTTCATAATACCACCACTTGTGGTATATGTGAAAAACCTTTCACAGAAGGGGATTTAGAGTCGAGAACACTCCATCTTACGGGGAGAAAAAAGATATCCAGCAGCGCACTCTGCCTGTAATTTGAATTTCAAAATACCAAATTTCATCCCATTATATGCCATAATATGAGTTATGATTGCCATATGTTCATTAAAAGAATTGTATGAGGAAAAGGATAAGGTTGATGTTATTCTCCAAACTGAGGTAAAATACATTTCGTTTACAAAACATCTCTATACACATAGCTATCAAAGTAAAGAGGGAAAAATTAAGAAACATTTTTGAAAATGAGATTTAAGATAGCTTCAAGTTCATGTCAAGTTCATTGGAAAAGTTGGTTGCAAATTTGAGTGATAGCAATATGTAGAGATGTTGAATTGTTTTCCCGATGAAAGAAAAATTTAATTTAATGAGGCAGAAAGGTGTTTTTCCCATATAGTTTTGTGGACAACATCAATAAATTGGGTCATCCCAATTTCCGACAAAAAATCAGTTTCATGACAATTTGAATGAGGAATATGTATCAGAGAAAGATTATATGAGAGCCGAACGTGTTTGGGAACTATTTGACTGTAAGAGTCTTGGAGAATATTCGGTATTATATTTAAAATCTGATGTCCTACTACTGTGTGATATTTTCGAAATTTTAGACGGATTTGTTTAGATACATATAAGTTGGATCCAGCTCAATATTATACTGCACCTGGATTATCTTGGGATGCAATGTTGAAATATACAAATATTGAACTTGAACTGCTACTGACATTGATATGATACATTTTTTCGAAGAAGGCATCCGTGGAGGTATTAGTCAATGTAGCGATAGGAAGCATATAGCAAATAATAAGTTTCTGCCTGATTTCGATCCCAATGAGCAATCATCATTCATTTCATATTTGGATGTTACAAATTTATATGGACATAGAATGTCACAAGCATTACCTACATCTGATTTCATTTGGCTAACTCGAGAAGAAATCACAAATTTAGACATAATGGCTGTGGAGACAATGATCCATATGGATATGTCCTTGGAGTTGACATACATTATCCTCAAAATTGCACGATAAACATTCAGACCTCCCTTTTTTTGGTAGAAAGTATAGTGCCATCAAATTCCAAAGGCAAGATTCCAAAATTGATTCCAAATTTGAATGATGAGCGAAAGTATGTGGCTCATTATGAAAACTTGAAACAGGCCGTCAAAATGGTTTGATTGTTATGCATACTCATAGAATCCCAAGATTCAAACAGTCATGTTGGATGAAGCCTTAGGTCGATCTCAACACTCAAATGCGTAATAGATCTAATAATGTCCGAAAGATTTCTATAAGTTGATGAACAATGCAGTTTATGGCAAACGATGGAGAACGTTGACAAAGAATCGATGTGAGGCTTGTTACACATTGGGAATGCCCATAGGAGTATGGAGCAGGCGCTCTGATTGCACGACCAAACTTCAAAAGTTGCACAATTTTCAGTAAAAATTTCGTTGCTATTCAAATGTGTGGAGTGAAAGTGTATTATATCAAACCACTGTATTTGGGATTCTGTACTTTGGAATTATCCAAGACTGTAATGTACGATTTTTACTATGGATGTATGAAGAAAGAAGGAATTCGGTCAGGATGCTTCTCTGCTCTACACTGACACAGATTCTCTAATTTTTGAAGTAAATACCGACAATTTTTATGAGTCCATCAGCACCAATATAAATAGATTTGACATATTTAATCACATTGAACATAATGAATTCGGCATACCTGTAACAAATTCAGTCTTGGGTAATTTCAAAGATGGGTTTCCCAATGATCTAATAATTAGTGCTAAAGCATGTATGTCAATCTCGCAGAAGTAAAGAGATCCAAAGGGGGTGACGAGATCTGTGATATTTGACCGTAGTCGACCAGAAAATTGCCGTGGTATAAGACCGCTCCGCGGTCGAACGAAAACAAATTGTGTTAGAGGATTATATATCTTTAGATCTTGTCACAACAATGTTCAGTGTAGATTTGTCTATATATATAGAAGGATGGGCAGCAATGTTATAGACAAATTGGGTAGCAAAAGGAAATGTACTGATGCATCACCACCACCACGGATGTCACATCGTTTCGAAGAAAAACTAAATGTGGTTAAGCAGGAAATTCTTGAAGCCACAAATACTAGCATGCGATCATTGTTTGAAGATATATCTGAAGATGTGTTGAAGTTACTGCAAAACAAAACTATCCATCTCCAGACCACTTTCGATGGAAAATATGATGATCTATGTGAAGGAATTGAAGAGGTGGAAAGAAAAATTCATCCACTCATGGATGCAACCGTCCATATGGAGACCATCACGGTGTGAATCTACCAAAACAGAGATTATAGACCAGAGAAACATCTTCCTACCAAATCGAAGGATATCTGATTAACCATTATTGAGTGTTCCCACCGCCTGGTTGCCAACCCAACATGTGATTGAAGATCCTCAGTATATGTGAAAATATATGATGTACTTGAAAATAATGATGACGTCTTCTCATGTGAATTATTTGGAAGAAATAAAAAATGAAATAAATGAAGCTTGAATGTTTTATTTTGAATTTGTTGGAATATGCTCTAACTCTGGGTGGGAACTTTGTTAACATTTATTGGCATTGTATCAGATTAGATTAGAGTGGGCTAATGCATGATATAGGAAATATTACCATTTGGGTTTCGATAAGATTTGTGGCTGGAGAGTAAAAAAATAGATTATGTAATATGAGAATTGCAATATAATATGAAAATAAAATACTCAATGAAGTAACTCGCACCCACCCTGTAGTACCAATTTTACGAATGTACCTTCCAACATCTACTTCATTAAGTCAGAGAATCGACACAGTTCAAAATTATCAATTTAACATCATTCAAATTAATTTCTGAAATTTATCACATATATCGCGATGTGCCCTAAAGAATTCTTTTTAATTGTTGAAGAACTAACTTTCGTTTGATATTCAGATTCATTCTTTTCCAGCTCTACAATTCGTTTCTTCTCTTCACAAGCTTGTCGACGGAGTTCGTTAGACGCAATGATCAGTTCATCATGTTTTGATCTTCTTTGGATCAATTCATTATGATCAACAGATGACATTGCGATACCTTGCTCCATCTCATGCATCATCTCCCGCAACTGTTGACTAGGGATAGATAAATAGTCAACCATTGAAGACGATGATGGATTAGACTCACTCACGATTTCTATCACCCTCCTTCTGGGAGGCATTACCATTAAAGGTCCTGCCATGAGTCCAAAATTATTCGGAACAGAAGATTTTTTCGGTTTGACAACCATAGAGCGAGCCAGAATCGGTGTTGCAGTGGCTTGTTTGATGGTATGTTCAGGTAATACATTACACACCCGCCTATTCAAGGTGGGCCGTGGAGTAGGATGGATTTCATCCCTATACTTCTGTATTACCGATTTTTTGGCAGACCCCTTTGACTTTGGGGGGCCTTCGCCTTTACCTGCTTCGTGGCATGTTGCTTCTCTGCTGGAGGTCGATCGACGAAATCTTCTCCTGAATCCCGTCGTGGACGTTTTGTAGTAACCTCCACTGGTGCAGTACCATCCTGAATTGACATGGGTGATAAAAGTATGGGAAGTGGCATTGGGGCAAATCGTGTTATATCGAAGGAATCATTGGGAACAATACCCTGCTCATGAGATAGTCCTGCCACACCATCCTTGGGAATATCTCGTTCAGGTCGAGCTGCAGCCAATATATTTACAAGAGTCAGTGTAGCAACAACATCCTGAGATCGAGTGGAATCCTTCATGATCGTCGGAAAAAAATCTGGAACAAAACTGAAAATGTTAGATCGATACCAGCGAGCAGAATCGGAAGAATGATTGTTTCGATACAGCACTCGTAGTTTTATGGCTTTTCCCCACTTCTTGAGAGGAGGAGTCCATGTAAAGCGCATGCACTGGCAATATGCAGGATGGCTGATGTTTACACGCCTTAGGCAAGTGGATGTCTTGGGGAGGGGGTATGGAAGTTATTTCTACGACTCATCTTCATATTTCGGTATGTGTGAGTTTCTTGGAGTGGGATTGAGACCAAAATCATATAAATTGAATCCTGCAACGGTAGGACTTCATTCGAAAACTTGTATCTTGTTTAGAATTATCAAAATGTGTTTTAAACGTGCCGCTGAACGAGTTGTCAACATGATGGAAGAATTGAATATTCAAGATAAAGCGGGTTTCATGGAAGAAGAAGTAGAAGCAGAAGCAGCAGAGGGGCGCCACTCTCTACTTCATCAAGTATCAATTTTCAAATATATTTGGAAATCAAAACATTTATAAGTATATATATGGGACCACAATGATATATCATAAATTTTAAATTTTCTACAAATATTCGATTTTACTTGAAAAAATGAAACATAATGCTATATAGGTTATACTATACATTTATTCATCAATCACATAATCTTTGATGGAATATTTTCAATCTATGAACGGCATTCAATATTGGATCAATAATGTTAGCAGCTTCATTTATTCTTCTTCGGAATCTCATTCGATCTGCTGCTACATATTGCCAATACATTCTTCTGGCATGTTTATGAGCGTAAGTCCAAGTTACCAAATAGTAGGTTTCATTAATATTTTCATTTATCACTACTCACTTCATAGTGATCTACAGCTGTGTGGTCTGAATCCAACACAATTCAAATGAAATGATTACATTGAATATCATATATATATATATATATATATATATATATATATATATTTCGTTGAAAATTATCTCCTGACACAATAAAGAAAAAAACATTTTATTTTATTTTATTTCATTTTATTTCTATTTATATTGTATAAATAGAAATAAATATCCACATCCATAGGGATATAAAAAATCTATGGATTCATCCGAGTCAACCTCTTCATCCGATTGCAGATATATTGTTTCGTCCGAGTCATAGTTTGAATCTTCTGCAGCTATATTGACTTGAAGATCTTCTTCTTCAATGGGCACTCATCGCTCCAAATTATCGTCCCATATAATGGTCGGTTGTTGTCGTCTCCTTCCTCGCATTTCTCTCATTAACTCTTCTATAGTCATCAAAGATGAACTAACATGATTGTCCTGGATAGTTGCACTAGCCGGAGGATTTGGTGTAACTTCCTGGGATTGCGCTGGACCAGTTGTCGAGTCAGCTGCACATATAACTTAAGACATTTTGGATGTAAGTGAAGCAATGAATCAGATGCAATTCAATTTAAAGATATCCAATGAGTGGGAGAATACAGTTAGAAGTGGGGGGAGTACCCTTTCCTAAATACGAGTGTAGATGGGGGGAACAGTGTCGAAAGTACATGTATAAAAGGTGACACACATGCCTACTACAACACATTGAAGTTTCAATCATTTGGTTTGAAAGTACCATTAAAGTTATTGAAATGAATACCACTGAAATATTCTGTCAACTTTGTTGCGTGATGGCACTCACCAGCATGTGACAAATGTTGCAGTTCCAGGGCTGAACCAACGTGAACATTCTACCGCTACATTGCCAGATGATTTGGAACATTTTGATATGGATGAGATTCTTATGATGGCAGACGTACCAACAACAAATGGTGAATTGGAATCCAATATTGGAATGTCTCAATTATTACCAGCCTGTGCTTCACCCCCCATCCATATCACTGAAAATAAAAAAGGGGAAGAGAAAGTGAAACGAGTGAACAATAGGAGGAGAAATACAGTCGACGTTGCCGCCATGAGAGCTCCAAAGTCTACTTCTTCCAAGGAAGGTCAGAGAAAAGCAATTCAAGGACATCATCATCATCTTGTACACCAGATTCCCTACCAATGTCACTATTGAATTTGTGGATCTTTCATCCTATGGCCCCCTACAAAAATGTGTAGGAATGAAAAAGTTGGTGAAACGAGGCATTCTAGAAAAAAAGGCCGTCCTTGTTCAGTGTGGCGGAAAAGATCGAAGTTTGCATGAGAAAATGAAAACCATAAGCATACTTCAAGAGCGCATTACAACCATGGAGAGAGAATTGACAACAGTTCAAAATCAATATGATTATCTGGTAACTGAAGGTGATGTGGAACGACAAAATAATGAAGATTTACGCAAGAATGCAGAGTAGGAGTTGAAAGAACTCCAAAACCCAAATGAAGCTGTCATGATGACCTACAATAAGTGCATAAAAGACTTGAACAATGTATTTCATAGAAAAATCGAATTTAAACGGTTTTCTTCACATAAAGGATTCAATATAAAATTGAACCAGAGAAAGGTAGATCTCAGGTGAAAAACAACTACTTTCCTGGCAAATACCACGCAGAACGTTGAATGATATTCACCTGAAAATCCATGCATACTTCCATATAATATCAATGGACATTGAATGCAAATGTTTCTTTCTGATAAGCTCGATTATGTTTAATTTATGTCGTGTTCACCTAACAATCCGCATACCGGTTTCAGGCTTCTTGGCCCTCATCAGTACGGAGTAGTCAACCAGCCAAAGGTGCAAAGAACTCTGGCTGAAGGAGACACAACGTAAACAAACCATCATCGATCTTGTAATACCTATAGGTACGTCCGGAAAAGATAAACTTTAACTGGAGGTACATAGTGACAGAAAGAAACATATCGAAAATCTCCCACCTCGATAGGTTTCTAAATAAAAGATTCCTTCTCAGTAGGAGTGGCAAGCCCGTCTAGCATATAGTGAGAGATAAGTGCCATGTGAAGTGGAATGAATAGAAAAATCGAATTTAAAACGGTTTTCTTCACATAAAGGATTCAATATAAAATTGAACCAGAGAAAGGTAGATCTCAGGTGAAAAACAACTACTTTCCTGGCAAATACCACGCAGAACGTTGAATGATATTCACCTGAAAATCCATGCATACTTCCATATAATATCAATGGACATTGAATGCAAATGTTTCTTTCTGATAAGCTCGATTATGTTTAATTTATGTCGTGTTCACCTAACAATCCGCATACCGGTTTCAGGCCTTTGGCCCTCATCAGTACGGAGTAGTAACAGCCAAAGGTGCAAAGAACTCTGGCTGAAGTGAGACACAACGTAAAAAACCATCATCGATCTTGAACACCTATAGGTACGCCGGAAAAGATAAACTTTAACTGGCGGTACCAGTGCAGAAAGAAACACTCGAAAATCTCCCACCTCGATAGGTTTCTAAATAAAAGATTCCTTCTCAGTAGGAGGGAAGCCCGTCTAGCATATAGTGAGAGATAGTGCCATGAAGTGGGAATGAATAGAAAATCGAATTTAAACGGTTTCTTCACATAAAGGATTCAATATAAAATTGAACCAGAGAAAGGTAGATCTCAGGTGAAAACAACTACTTTCCTGGCAAATACCACGCAGAACGTTGAATGATATTCACCTGAAAATCCATGCATACTTCCATATAATATCAATGGCATTGAATGCAAATGTTTCTTTCTGATAAGCTCGATTATGTTTAATTTATGTCGTGTTCATCAACAATCCGCATACCGGTTTCAGGCTTCTTGGCCCTCATCAGTACGGAGTAGTCAACCAGCCAAAGGTGCAAAGAACTCTGGCGAAGTGAGACACAACGTAAACAAACCATCATCGATCTTGTAAACCTATAGGTACGCCGGAAAGATAAACTTTAACTGGCGGTACCCAGTGACAGAAAGAAACACTCCGAAAATCTCCCCACCTCGATAGGTTTCTAAATAAAAGATTCCTTCTCAGTAGGAGTGGCAAGCCCGTTAGCATATAGTGAGATAAGTGCCAGGGGAAGTGGAATGAATAGAAAAAACGAATTTAAACGGTTTTCTTCACATAAAGGATTCAATATAAAATTGAACCAGAGAAAAGGGAGATCTCAGGTGAAAAACAACTACTTTCCTGGCAAATCCCCGCAGAACGTTGAATGATATTCACCTGAAAATCCATGCATACTTCCATATAATATCAATGGACATTGAATGCAAATGTTTCTTTCTGATAAGCTCGATTATGTTTAATTTATGTCGTTTCAACAACCATACCGGTTTCGGTTTCGATGTGGGTTAAAAACCAGTTCAAAACCGGTAAAACCCCAAGTAACAACCAACGTTTAAACCTATGTCCCGGAAAATAATTTAACGGGTACGATGGAAAGATGCTCCCACCTCGATAGTTTCATGAAATTCCTTCGATAGGTTGTAAGCCTTAGCTATAGTGAGGTAAGGCCATGAAGTGAGAATAGAAAATGAATTAAAGGTTCATAAGGATTCAATATAAAATTGAACAAAAGTGATTCATAATAAATGATCGGATAATTCAGGAACTGAATATATTCACCTGAAAATCATCTGCAAATTAAATATTCAACTGAAATCCAATTTCTTCTATAATCAATTGACTATTTGATCGATTTCCTAATAAGCCGATCGTTATGTTCCTATATCGGATAGTCACCACCAAAGGTCAAAGACTTCCTCTAGCACAAGACAACAATCCGGATTTTCTTGTGTCGCCGGAACAGATAAATCTTTCCGGCGGTACCTAGGGAAAGCAAGATCGATGATCCTCTTACTGTTTCTAATCAAAGTTCTTGCAGCCTTTGGCGTCGTTAGCATTCCGTGAGAAGGCCAGAAGCGAAACCGGTATGGAATTGAGTGAAACGGATTTCATTCAATGTCAATTGATATTATATGGAATATGCATGGATTTCTAGGTGAATATATTCAACGTTCTCGTGGTATTTGCCAGAAAAGTTGTTTTCACCTGAGATCTACCTCTCTGGTTCAATTTTAATTGAATCCTTTATGTGAAGAAACCGTTTAATTCGATTTTTCTATTCATTCCACTTACTGACTTATTCTCTCACTATATAGGGTTGCTTTCAGGATGGCATTAGTTAGAAACCTATCAGTAAAGGGAATTCGAGTGTTTCTTTCGTCACTAAGTACCGCCAGTTAAAGTGATCTTTCCGGCGTACCTAAAGGTGTTAAAGATCGATGATGGTTTGTTTACGTTAGAATTCACCAGAGTTCTTGCACCTTGTGGTTACTAACTGATTGTTGGGCAGAAGCCTGAAACCGGTAGCATGTTAGTGAAACGACATAAATTAAAATAATCGAGCTTATCAGAAAGAAACATTTGCTTCAATTCCATTGATATTATATGAAGAGCAGGATTCAGGTGAATATCATTCAACTTCTGGTATTCAGAAAGTAGTTTTACCTGAGATCTACCTGATCAATTTATATGAATCCTTTATGAAAAAACCGTTTATTTTATTTTTCTATTCATTCCATTCAAATGGCACTTATCTTCAATTATTTCTGTATAGTGAATAGCCTTTTTGATTGTTTTAATTAATGAATTTGAATTGATCATTTTGGTAAATGATTTTTTTGTGTCATGCAGACCTGCGAGCAATTCGAAATACAAAAAGCTTTAAAGAATAAACTAGTTTATTATTTCAAAACTGTTCTCATAGAAATATTACAAAATGGCTTCTTGTGATCCATGAATGTGTGGTCATATGAAACCGGTATGGGGTTGTTAGGTGAACACGACATTCAATTCAATGTCCATTGATATTATTGGAAGTATGCATGGATTTTCAGGTGAATATCATTCAACGTTTTTCGTGGTATTTGCCAGGAAAGTAGTTGTTTTTTACCTGAGATCTACCTATCTCTGGTTTAATTGTATATTGAATCCATTTATGTGAAGAAAACCGTTTAAATTCGATTTTCTATTCATTCCACTTCACATGGCACTTATCTCTCACTATATGCTAGGACGGGCTTCGCCAATTCTACTGAGAAGGAATCTTTTATTTAGAAACCTATCGAGGTGGGAGATTTCGGAGTGTTTCTTTCTGTCACAGGTACCGCCAGTTAAAGTTTATCTTTTCCGGCGTACCTATAGGTGTTACAAGATCGATGATGGTTTGTTTACGTTGTGTCTCACTTCAGCCAGAGTTCTTTGCACCTTTGGCTGGTTGACTACTCCGTACTGATGAGGGCCAAGAAGCCTGAAACCGGTATGCGGATTGTTAGGTGAACACGACATAAATTAAACATAATCGAGCTTATCAGAAAGAAACATTTGCATTCAATGTCCATTGATATTATATGGAAGTATGCATGGATTTTCAGGTGAATATCATTCAACGTTCTGCGTGGTATTTGCCAGGAAAGTAGTTGTTTTTCACCTGAGATCTACCTTTCTCTGGTTCAATTTTATATTGAATCCTTTATGTGAAGAAAACCGTTTATTTTCGATTTTTCTATTCATTCCACTTCACATGGCACTTATCTCTCAATGTATTTCATAGTGATAGTGAATAGCTTCATTTTTTGATTGTTTTAATTAATGAATTTGAATTGATCATTTTGAATGTGCAAATGTATTTGTGCGAGTTGTGTGTACATGCAGAACACTGCGAGCAATTGAAATACAAAAATACTTTGAAGAATAAACTAGTTTATTATTTCAAAACATTACGTCATATAGAAATATTACAAAATGGCATTCTTTGTGATCCATGAATTGTGTTCATTAGAAAAACCTAACCATTTGACAAAAACTTTTTGGCCTTTCCTCTCCAATATCTTCTCGACTAAGTACACGTCAGGATTTTGAGTTTTCTGCAATTCAGCTTCATAGAAGCAGCCTTGAATTGGCTTCTTATCCATGTCTTCGAGAATGTTTGTTGGTGGATATGTGCTGTTGACTTTGACGACTTTGAATAATTCCGTGGTGGAGTTGGCTTCATAACCCTTTTCGAATAGATTTTTATACTTGCTAATACGAACTATGTCATTCACTCGATATTTTGGCTTGATTTTCATCATCTTCTTTCCTTTTTTCTTCTTGATGATTTTCAACTTTGTAGTGGTTTTAACACCTAATGCACGATGTTTCGCATGGTTATATCTATGCGTTATGATCGGAAGGATTTTCAACCATTTATGATTTCCATTCATTGAAAACTCCTTATAGATCCGAGTTTTGATTGTTCGAATTACTCTTTCAGCCATAGATGCTTTTGTAGTACTAAAAGTGAAATAATGTTTGTTATTTTTTCGCTCCATCAATGACGAAAAATTGCTATTGTAAAATTCCTTTGATCGCTTTGCACATGTTTCGGAGAATATTTGGCATCTTCCAATACCATCTCCATGGCATCAGTTATATCTTCACCGGTTTTTGTTCTGACTGGTTTTGTCCACAAATATTTAGAGTAACAGTCGATGACCACCAAAATGTATCGATAACCTTCATTAATTTTGGCATAAGGTTGAAATTCTGCCAGATCTATTTGCCACAAATCTCGTTTGCCTTTGACGACAGTTGATCTCCTCTGGAAGTTACGACGAGCTGGCTTATGTAACTCGTCCACAATATGACGTTTGATATTATAAGCCATTCTTATTCTTCTTCTCTGCTGATATTGCAATGATGAAGTGATTGTTCAATGAAGTTGTATCAATATATAATACCTTCTTGACGTAGCTCCTTTATTATTGATATGATCTCATTTTCATGTCCTGTATGACCGGATGCTTTCGAAGCAATAAAGAGTCGCAAACGATCCACTAACTCTCTAGGTTTATTCCAGTATACATTATTCTTCGGTTTCGATGTGAACACTTTCTGTAACTTTAATTTTTTCATTCCTTCGCCGTTTTGATTCAGAAGTGCATTGGAAATATTTCTCGATTTCAATCGTGGCTTTATGACTTCTTGATATTTCTTTGATTTTTTATATCTTATTCCATTTTTGACTTCTTACTTTCTGTACAATGCTTTCGTAAAATCCAAAATTTCGATATATGTGTTTCGAATTTTTGCATCACCAACTCCAGGCGGTTTTTCGAGGAATATCAAGTTATATAAATCTGAAGTGCCAGGGTATTGACGTAATTGCATAGTATCATCCCAGAAGGAAATATTTCCATCATCAAAACGGACTTCTAGATTTCCCATTTTTAGTGTTTGTGTTGAAGGATCTACCCTCACACCATAATTCGCATCATTTGCACTTTTGCATTTCTAATATTTTGCTAATGTTGTTTCAGTCTCAAACCTTCGCTGGAAGATTCCAAATCTCGTGAACTCGTCATTGATGGAGTGGGTGTTTCGAATAGGGTGGTTGCATCTATTTTCTCGCCATCCACATCTTTGATGGTTTCATTATCAATCCCTGAAAAAGATGTATCGCTGCTGAAAGAGTGTTTTTTTACAATTCGAGTGCTGGTTCTAATGGATGGTTCTAATGGATCGAGAAGGTGTAGACGGTTTCACAATAGCAGCAGAAGAAAGAGCATTAAGTGGTTTTGTGATGGGATCATAAAGTTTTTCAAGTGCAATCTTTTCTTCCACATTTCCACTTTTGATGGAATTCAATTTTTGTCGAACAGCTTCGGTCGCTTGAACTAGTTGACGTTTCAAATTCATTTTGGTTTCTACACATTCATCTCGCAAGAGATTAATTATTTCGATGACGAGTTTATTGTAGTGACCTTGACGGAGTTCGATGAATGATTAAGTCTTTTCGAATTGGGATATCAAGGATATATGAAACTGTCAAATCCTTTGCGATATCGTCCATCACATACTTTTCGATCCTCATCAATGACAAGGAATCCATACTGATCATCTCAACAATTCACGCACAACATTTGAAATTCTTTGAATGTGACATAGGGCGAGACGTGATCAGAGAAAATATAATGTAAGTTCATCTCGTCTTGCTTGAATATGACGATGAAGTTGGTATTGTCACGCACTAGCTGTTTGGGAACTCGTGAATAGGTCTGTGCAAGATAGAAGCAATCAACATCTTTATGGCGTCCCATACAAAAATATGATCGGATAATATCCTGCTTTTCACAAATCACGTCATCAAAAATGAAAACTGAATTTGGTTTGGCATCAGAGGGTTGCACAATGTCTGCATTATTACTGAATGTGAAGAAACCCAAACCTTTTATTGGCGCTAACACATTGCGCAAGTATTCATATTTCGGTTGATTCAACGACTTTGAATAGAGATAAACGTTTGCCAATCGCAATCCTCGTGGATGTGTCAGTGGAAATATCATGGCATTTGTCTTTCCGCAATTTGATGGACCGATGAATAGCGAGCAAACAGATGATGGTAGTAGTGGACCATGTCTCAATGAGTTCGCCCCATTTGATCCAGTCCCGATTTTCTCATCCAAATTATCTACTGCAAACTCTTTTTTTTGCTTGACAATGCTCATTGTTTGACGGTTCCACACTTATCAATGCAAGATGTGTGAGATATGTTTCATTCAAATGTCTACCACCACACGGAGCAGACGTAAAAGCAACAGATCGAATAATAAAAAAAATCGAGGATTTGTAAATACTTCCCAAACACCTTCAAGAAGATAGTGATATTTCAAAATATAAATATTGCTATGAACATCATATGGACAATGCAAGTGTCGGAACACCAAATTCCAGTGATGTGAATGACGGACCCATACTTCGAAAACTATTTTGTTGTTATTGCACCATCGATGATTGTAACATTGGCGCCAATAACAATCAAGTTGAATTGGGAAACACAATGCCGCCGAGGAAACGAAGAAAATCATATCACATGTGTTGTGAACAACAATTAAATGATTTGTTATCATATGAATGCAATCAGTCATGTCACGAAAGTTTGAGCTACAAGCTGTTGGATCCAGTGTCTTGAGTACAGACTTCTACCCACCCATTGAGCTGGACTAGAATAGCCGTTATGGATTGGGGCTTTTGGGATTCTATGGATGCAACACAATCCACAACATCACAGAAACAAACAACTTGATAACTTTCAGTTCTAAACGTGATATAAAAATACTAAGTGGCGCATATGAGATAGGAGAAATAAATGCTGTTATCCAACGAGAACTTGAATTCCACGTATTTCATGGCGCGAAACATGATGACACCACACTGGATGAATTGTTCAGCCTTCGAGCAAATAATAATACATTCAAATGTATGATGCAATCAAAGTATGTGGTGAACCTGAAACATAAAATCTCAATAGCATACCTGTTGGGATTCGAGAAAAAACAATCCAGTGCGAATCGCATGCATGAATCTACATATCCTGTGAATATTGTACCCGTGAGACTCATTCGATTGGATTGCAATATCATTTCAGGATCATACATAAATGACGAAGAGAATCATAGTCTTTTTTCATTTGATGTTGATGTTGAGACGGGTTATAATATAACAAAAGAGCCAAACAACATTATTTATATGCCCATCAGCCCGAAAGGACGTCAGTTCATGGACAACATTACTCTGCGCATATTGGATCATCGAAATAATCTCATTGATTTTGGTAGTGTGGAAGAAATAGTTGTCATATTGGAATTGAAGAAATTACAATAAAGAATGTAATGGGTTTTTGCTACAACAAACGACAAAACAGTGAATACGAAATATATTCATTAAACAAAGATCGTCATCCATCAAATATCGTCAAAAAGAGAAGTTTTGCCAGGAAGAAGGTCATTCCACAAGTGTATGCTGGACGGCAAATACATAAATTGTCAGCGGGAGATCTTAATTTTCTAAAATCTATTGGACTCAGAATTCGACAATAAAATGGTACTCGAAGCAAACAGTGACAAGTTGAATATTTTCAATGAACCAGTGGTCGATCATTCTCTCATAAGTCTGCACCAGCATACCTATAAGCCGTACGGATCACTATTGTTCAAGAATTCAGATGAAATCCGAATTGCAATCAACAATCAAGATGTAATACTCGACATTGCCGACAGTTTAATTGACATTGAGGGAAAATGCCAACCAAATGAAGTGAACAAAGTATGCTAACTTTCCAACAATGCTTTGGCATTCCTCTTCGATGAGATCCGCTATGAAATGGGTGGTGAGCAAGTTGCCGTTGTTCGAAAACCAGGCATAACATCCACAATGAAGAATATGGTTTCATTTGGTCAATCACACTCTCACATGCTTTTGACTACTGGATGGGGACTTTCCGACACAAAACAACACATCATTGATGCACCCAGTCATTTATTCAGTGGAAAACTTCCTCGCTCGCTCGCTCATTCAAGAATTCATATATTGGACACGTTGATGCATCTTTGGAAATTACAAAGATTGAATGGAAAATAAAACATGTTGTGCCCGATGACAAGCAGAAGCCCAAATTATTCAGTGGAATAAATAAGAGTGGTCTGAATGCAAAAATCAAGTTAGCTTATCGTATGTGGGATCTTTATGAATGACCCTCATTGCGTAGCACATCTTCAGACATATGGGCAATAGAAACAACCAACACTTTGGAAACACCTCGCTTCATAGTTATTGGCTTTCAAAGTACCAACGCATCCGAAAACAGAACACTGGATGTGACAAAATTCATAAATGCAGACATTAATAACATCCGAGTGTATTTGAACTCTGAAGTCTACCCATATGAGCGTTGGAACCTCGACTTTGATGAAAAACTATTTCTTCAGCTTACTATGCATATGAGGACTTCCAACGTAGTTATTATGACAAAGATATGAGTGAACCCCTTATGGACCTTGAGGCATTTCAACAGAATCCCCTGCTCATCATTAATTGTTCACATCAATCGAATGCTAAAAAATCATCTACAGTGGATATCAAGCTGGAGTTCAAAACAAGAAAAACTAAATTTCCAGGCAACACCAAAGTCTATGCACTCATTATACACGACACCTACCTGACTTACAATGCATTGGATGGCTCTGTTCTTAATTCACTTTGAAATGTTCAATATTTTATTCTTGTACTATATCTGAATATTTTTAAGTATATCAATAATGTTTATGTGTAATGTTAAAATAAATGAACAAGATTCTGTGAATATATGTTTATTTCATATCAAATATCTACATGATCATATTCATCATCATATTCATCATATAGTTGATATTTCTCGATGATGTCTCGGGTAGGACTGGTAAAATGGTGTGGAGAAATCCTTCCAGATCCAATTTGATCATTTCTTCACAGAACTGTGGTATGTTGATGGCGCCTTTACTGAATTCCTTACAAATACTGCACCCTTGTCGTACTTCTCGGATAAATGTGCACATCTTTGGATTTCATCTTCATCGAAGCAAACATTCAAATCATAAACTGAAGCATGAAGGGCATCTTGACTCAAGGCATTCAAGTAGGAGTTCATTCTCTCGATGGCTGTATTGATGTCCACGGCTTCCTTCCAACATTGACTCGAAAAATGCATCCACATATTGAGAACTGAAACGAAAAAAAGGATTGTTAATATATTCCATTGATATTCAAATAATTTCACTTACATGAACAAAATGTGATGCTTCAAATATATTACTTCTACACTGAATTTTATTTTCTAATGGAGAAATATCTATATTCAACATAAAATCACTATATCCTAACTATTAACATATAAACGATATTGTCATTCAATGAAGTTGAATTCCACTAGAGGTCGAGTTCTGAAACCCCCAAATATGTTGTATATTTGAAATCTGAAGCATTTATGCAACTGACACTGTCCGCATCGAATTCATCTGAAATACTTTTTGACAACCATGATTTGAATAAAGTATCATTATCATCACGTAATGTCATCAGAATAGATCTTCCATATCGGGTTATACAAATCTTCATACAAATTATGTTGAAAGCTTTACCGATGGGTAATGATGATATTGGTCTTTGTTCAGAAGCTCCTACCCTATTTTCAATCATTGAAGAATTGATTCTCTTCAAATCCACATCTTTTGGAAGAAAAGACATATTAAGACCTTATGAAAAAATATAGATTATTTCACTTTATAAAAAATACACTCACTGAATTGAGAAACTTCTCGTACTCTGTATTCACTTTGATGATATCTAACATCTGATTTCTCATCAACGACCTTACACATTTTCATGAGAGACGTCCCCACCCCATTTCCAGTAGATGGGAGTGTGGAGGTCATTGCGCACTTGACCATCAATACTCCTAGTTCACTCTCAGCTCTCTCACAGGATGAACGCCCGCCTCGCTTGGAGAGTGCAAGGATTCATGAAGATCATGACCACACAGAATATATATGCCTATACCACAACTTCAGTCAAGGTCAAACAAAAAAATCAAGATCAAATCTTTAGGTTGCCGAAACAATCCCAACATCAAAACTCAAGGTCAAATCTCAAAGTCAAAACCTAATGTTATGAATCTCAAGGTCAAACTCAAGGTCAGAACTGTAGTCGAATCTCAAAGTCGACCAAACCCAATGTCAAAACTCAATGACAAATCTCAAGGTCAAACACACACCACATTGCACACCTGCAACCATTCAAGGTCACACGTGACTTCAACGTGGGGGGGGGGAGACCCAGAACCAGCTTTAATCTCCTACTGCAATCCACCTTCGAAATATTCATCGGGTACTACTGCATTGAATTAAAAGAGTACACAAAAATTAAATAAACCGCAAATCTTCTGACTAAAAATGGAACCATCGCTTCAAATTTCCCTGAAGAATATTTCAGACAGTGGAAATGTCATTATGAAGGATGACAAATATTTTCAAACGATATATTTTCATGTGGGGCGATTATTTTGATCAATTTCTTCTTGTTTATGTGATATGTGAGTATAAACTGAACACAGTTCATTAACATCTGTTTTTTTATTGATAGTTTTTTATTTCTTTTTATTATTGTGGACCATTTCTGAGGAAAGTCTTTTTGTTAGGTCCTTTTCAACATCTAAAACTCTTGAATTTTGATAGTCAATAGGATGATCTCTGTCTATAAAATGATTTGGCGAAGCACAAGATCTATACACCTCCTGCAATCACTTTTATGACCTGCGATTTTATCTTTCAGATTCTGTTTGGTCTGATCGATGTACACTTGATCACAATCTTGGCATGGAATTTCATAAACGATATTAGATTTAAAAAAATTGGTACTGGAGTTTTCAATTTGGAATGGTTTTCAAATTGGTTTTTGCTATCTAATATTTTTTTTGGTGTCAATTCTTGAATGTGAGGAAGACTTTTGCAGTATATTTGATTGTTATTGTCATTATTCAATGAATTGGGGGGTACTGAATAATATTTTATTATTCAATGAATTTGGGTAAGAATTCACAATAAGTATAATTTTAAGTTCTTTCAAACATTCCATTCTTAAAGAAGGATGGGTAACTTTTTCAACTCTAGATTTCATATTAGTAATCATTTTAACTTCAATTTTTGTTGGATGATACGAATGGTTATTGATAAGTCCGTTACTGTTAATTGGTTTTCTATACCATCTTGGGATTATCATGTTATTTTCTGTTCTGATCAGTTTCATGCCCAAGAATGGATCTGAGTTATAATTTTCTTTCTCTACCATAATTGTATATGTATATACAAGGCATTTTTTCTCCATTGAAAGGGTGGGCGGCCTATGGACAATCGTTAATTTCATATATTTCGTCATGTAACATAGAATAGCCCTGTATGGGACTGTCGTCAGGTAAAAATAAGAATGATATGACAAGAGTGACAGAGACCTTGTCAAGAATCAGCTCTCATGTGAAAATTGTACAAATCAACAGAAATAGCAGTAAAGCATTGCAGTTTAACTACGTTCATCATTCACAATCAATTCCATAAGGGTGGTCCTTCAGCAAACCACGTAGAAACATTTTGAACCTTGAAATATGTGTTACGATTTGTGATATCAAAAAAATAACTCGAGAGAATTCTGAGAATCAAAATGTATTGTATAATGCATTACCTCATCATAGATCATATATACTACATATCTTCAAATAGTATTGAAAAAAAAAATAAAAAAAAACAGAAAGGTCGGTGAACAATGATACAGCAATTGACTAATCAAACTTAGGGCGCATCTTCAGACGGTTGACTGGAAATCAGTATATCGCGCAACAAATGTAGAATCTGCAACAAAATCTTTCATAGAAATTGTTGATAATAAAATCTCAGAATGCAGCTACAGAAAAAAATTCAAAGAAAAAAAAAGGAAAATATGGTTAACAAACGGAATAATAAATTCGATAAATACCAGAGACAGCATGTTTCAAGAATATCTTCGCAACCCAAATGACCAAAATTTGAAAATTGTACTTCAACTAGAGGAATAAATTGAACAGTACTATAAAGAGAACAAAAATAACTTTTTACCGGAATGACATTGGAAAAAGCAAAGGTAATAACTCAAAATTATGGGAAACTGTGGGAGAAATCTGTGGAAAAAGAAAGGCAATAAGTAAAATAACACATATAAATAGTGAAGGAAAACCCACGAATAATATTACTGAAATTGCTGATAGTTTTGATGACCACTACATTATTATAGGCAGAAAATTAGCAGGCGAAAAAAAAATTGACCCAAATTATGAATGCCCAAGCAGAAATATGAATAATCACATGTCAATGTTTTTATTTCCCACCGATCATACCGAAATGAAATATGTGATCCTATCCTTGAAAAACAAGAAAGCGGAGGGGTTCGATGGAATGAAGGCTGAACTTCTAAAAAATACAATCCCATTCATCATTGAACCTTTAGTATATTTAATAAATAAATCTTTCACCGACGGTATTTTCCCATCCATGCTTAAACTGACACAAGTAATCTCAATATACAAAAATAGCGATACAAATTGAGTTATAAACTATCGACCAATTTCTTTGATCACTATTGTTGCCAAAATCTTTGGAAAAATTATAAAAATCCGACTATTATCCTACCTCAAAAAATATAACATCCCTTCCTGTAGACAGTATGATTTCCGAGAAGGTGTGTCGACACAATATGCTATCCTAGATCTAACGGCTGAAATGTACTCTGCTATGGATAACAAGAAGGCGTCTTCATAGACCTGTCAAAAGCTTTCGACACGGTTAGCCACCCACTCCTCCTCAAATCACTTGAAAATGTAGGTATAAGAGAAACCACACTGAAACTGTTCCGAAGTTACCTGCTAAACAGGAAAAAATGCGTCAAAATTGGAAAACACAAAAGCGATTACAAGAAAATAGATTATGGTGTCCCACAGGGAACCATTCTGGGCCCAAGTCTGTTTAATATCTACCTCAATAACTTGTTCTCAATTCCAACAACAGGTAAAATATCTACATATGCTGATGACACAGCCATTTTTTATGAGGACACAACCTGGATTTCCCTGCAAAATAAAGTAGAGATGGATCTTGGAAACATCGAAAACTGGTTTTCACATAGACTCCTCACAATAAATTTCAGCAAAACGTACTACCTACCAATTCATGCTTCTGCACGTTACTCACCATCTTCTACTCCCCTTAATGTGTCAAATTCTTTCACCATCACATCTGTAAAACAGATCAAATATCTCGGCATTATTATAGATGACAAGTTCAAATGGGATTCCCATATGATATACGTTATAAAAATGCTACAATTTCTGATGCATCGTTTCTGAGTCCTACGAGATATGCTAGATAACAAAACACTCATAACATTATACTTCGCTCTCATTCAAACGCATATTACTTATGGGATACTGACATGGGGATCAGCTGAAAAGACCACTATGAATAAACTGATAGTGACACAAAAAAGAAACCTTGAAATAATTTTCAAAAAAAAAGAACTCATCCAACAGATGCTCTCTATTTCGAAACGATTATATTTGACTCCGTACAGCTCTTATTTTTACATACTAATATCAAATGTTTCAAATCAAAACAAAACATCCTAGAATAGAACACGAATACAACACTCGAAATAAACAAAATAATTTCAAAATACCTCACATGAATAAAGCTGTAGGGCCAAATAGCCACAGCTACCTGAGCCTTAAACTATTCAATACTCTACCAAATCAAATAAAAAGTTAAAAAAATCAAAATGAAAACAAAAGAAGATTGAATGACTACATCACTAGCTTGCCACGTACAGAGATACATAAATTATTATATTCCTAATCATCCCAACAGAAACATTTTTCCGTTTTTCATATAAATATCCCCTATGACATAACAATTTTCCAAAAATGTGTCATTTTATTATATCGTGAATGTAATTTTATCTGAAGAACAAACAGTTCATATATATGTTTATATTAATGTAAGTGTATAAAATTGTATATTTATGTTTTCGCAAACACCTAGTGTTAAATATTAATTCTGTATTTTATTATTTCACTACATGATACATTTTTACTTCTTGTTTGTAATTTTCAGTCACACACAAACTGGTAACAGTTTATGTGACTTCTTTCGTTCAATAACTTATTCTCTACTTCTGCCTATGTTTTTATATTTTACCTGAAGTTAATGAAAAATAATTGAATTATTATTATATCACTGGAGAGTATGGAAGCAGGTTAAGTGAAAAATATAACATTCAAAAATTCGAAGAACTCAAACGCAATGAAATAAATAAAATAAAATTCCGAAACCAATGGTTGAAAAACACAACAGATGATCTATTAGAAATACAACAAATCTTATCTCTGGGCCAAAATTCAGTGTCAGCCCAACTAACAAAGATATAAGATTAGATAGAACTCAATTCACTGATATCATAACTAATTTTATCAATAAAAACCATGAAACTAGAGACCAACTCACGAAGATTTCTTGACAAATGTAGAATATTCCTCAAAGAACACCCAGAAATTTGTTCAGTTGATAGTGATAAAGGTAAAATAACAGTTATTATGTACAAATATGACTATGAAAATAGGAATAAATTATTATTGAATGACAAAAAATACTATAAACAACTAAGAAAAGATCCAACATCAACCTTACAACAAAAAGCTACCAAATTAATAACTGAAAACCAAAAATATTATAGACTAAACAACTGCCAAACTTTAGACCAGGAAAAACACCGTAGCACCAAGATTTTATACCCTCCCCAAAATACATAAGCCCACATTATCAATGAGACCATCAATAGATTCACCAGATAGTAAAATAAATAAATATATGACTAACATTCTGATTGATTCTTATGATATAAATAATCCTTACTATGTTGAACATTCATTGAAATTTAGTGAATTCATAAACGATATGTCCCTACCAGCAGATTATGTCAAGTTTAGATGTTGTTTCACTTTTTACTAATCTTCCAATCGATTGGTGAAGATCAGTATCGGAAATATTTCTAATCACTGTAATTTTGACAAACAATCTTTCATGAGTGTTATTGACTTCATATTCGATTCATCCTACATGGTATTCGAAAGAAAAATTTCATGAATAAATTTTTGGTACTCCTAAGGGTTCTTGTGTATCACCGATTTTATCTAATTATGTATTAGATGATCTAATTGGTGAGTGTCTCAAAAAAGTTAATTTTGATATTTCCTTCATTAAAAGGAATGTTGATGATATCATTCTTTCTGTTCACTATCTACAATTTGAAGAAGTTCTTAATATATTCAATAGTCATCCAACATATACAATTCACGGTGGAGAAGAAAAATAACTCAGTTGCATTAGTGGACATGAAACCAATCAACAGTAAAAGACTTATCAATTACCATTAGTGTCATCCAACCAAAATTAAAGTTAATATGATTACTAATATGAAATCTACAGTTGAAAAAGTTACCCATCTTTCTTCAAGAATGAAATGTTTGGAAGAACTTAAAATTATTCTTATTGAAAACTCTTACCCAAATTCATTGAATAATAAAATATTATTCAGTACACCTCCTTATACCAACTCTCGAATACCAAATTCATTGAATTATAACAATAAAAATTCAATCTACTAGAAGAGTCTTTCTCACATTCAAGAATTGACACCAAAATTGATCAACTTACTGAAAAACGAAAATATTATAATAGCAAAAACCAATTTGAAAATCATTTATAATCTTCATTCCAAATTGAAAACTAAATTACCAAAAAAATTTAAATCTAATATCGTTTATGAAATTCCATTCCAAACTTGTGATCAAGTGTACATCGGTCAGTTCAAACAGATGCTCAAAGATAGAATCGCAGGCCATGAAAGTGATTGCGGAAGGTGTATAAGATCTTGTGCTTTGGCAAATCATTTTATAGACAGAGATCATCGTATTGACTAACAAAGTTCAAGAGTTTTAGATGTTGAGAAGGACCTAACAAACAGACTTTTTTTTTAAATGTCCCACATTAATAAAAAGAAATCAAAAACTATTGATAAAAAAACAGATATTAATGAACTGAGTTCAATCCATACATACATATTACATAAACAAGAAGAAATTATTCAAAATAATCGTCCTACATGAAAATGTACTGTTTAAAAATATTTTGTCATCCTGTATAATGAAATTGTCACTGTCTGAAATATCTTTGAACAAAAAAAAAACAATGTTCTTCAAACTCTTTTTAATTTTCATGTTTGGTAAGTAACCATTTATATTATATATCACCCGTTTTTTGTTTATACAACATTGCAGATAGTGTGAAAGTGGGAAATTATTGTTCGAGAGAAATCATGAAAACACATAAGGTCGTGGGTGCCATGCCCACTTGGGGATGCTGTTTTTCTTCAATTTAATGATTTGTCCATTATACCACAATTTCCTTTTTTCATTGTAGATAGTCTTGAGAAAGAAAATAAAGATTTTCGAAAGCTCGACTTGATAACGAAGAATATAATTTGACTGCATTCAGTAGATGGTTGAAGCCGCCTTTGGCACTCCCCCCCCCCCCAGCCCCCTAGCCCCTTCCCCCCAATTGCAGCCCATTGCATTTGATCATGACCCCGCCCCCCAGTGTGACCTTGAGATGGGGAGGTTTGAAGGTCTTGGATCATTCACATTGAAGTGCCCTTTGGGTATATCGTCATAGTGGGGTGATTGCATGACCTTGTGTGTGAGAGAGATTTATTTCTTGTTGACGTTGTAACGCTAGTCGATGAGCAAGTGATTGTGCATTCATTTCAGTATGCACGAGCAGAGAGTGTGATGCATGGCTTTTGATCCAGCATCAACGTCGTTTCATGCAGTTGGCATTCAGCCACCCTAGCCGTTGAGATGATTCATCTATGCAATGGGGAGTCGTTTTGCATGGCCTTCGAACTGGCATCAGCGTCACAGGTCTATTTTTCATAGTCTTCAGCCACCCTAACCACCGAGATGATTCATCAAGGGAGTTTGCATGGCCTTCGAGCCAACATCAACGTCACAGGTCTATTGATTTTTCAGAGTGTTCGACCACCTTCGTCGAGATGATTCATCAAGGGGCTTTGCATGACCTTGGACACTGCGTTATAGGATTATTGATTTTCCGAGAATGTGTATTATGAAATCGAATCAAGTGAGAGGGGCCGAGCACATATTGACTTGCATGTTGACCTTGTTTGTGAGAGAGCCATTTCATGTAGGTTGAAGTTTGGTAGATTTGGAAAATGAATGCAAAAACTTTTTTCAATTCGACCTTGACTCCTTATGTGTTGCAAGATTAGTTGGAACGTCTTCTACAATGACACTCTGTGTGGTGGGAAATTTGTTCCCTATAAAATGTGTGTGTGTGAAATCGTTGTTAATCGGAAGTTTAATTATAGTCAACAAAAGAATTACATCAACTAGAAGTCAATTCAGTGAGTGTATTTTTTCATCAGTGGAAAAAATTAATTACTCAGTGATTGGGGCGGAGGCCAAAAAAAATTTTGGTCAACGAACAATGTCATCATTTCCGATTAATCAAATGTTCCAAATATATTAGAATGAATATGTATGGATTTGATATGTGACACAAAAGTTATATGAACTTGGTTTGGGCAACTATTGAGGGAATTAGATTGGACTTTGATAATGACACTATTATTGAAGGTTTTGGTTCATGGTATTCACTGATATTTGAGATATGGAAAAATATGAAGGTGTATTACTCGATTGGTGAAATTAGACTGACGGTCAATGATGGTGCTATTATCAATTATCGACTAATGTATGGATTCACTTCATTCTATTCTACGATATTTTGACGTAGACAATATGATGTGGTTTTTGGAATTTCTAGATTGTGAGAATTGAATTGAAAGGGTTCAGCCGAAACTTAATAGTGTATAGTGATATTTTTTACGAAATAAGAAGTTGGTTCTCGAATCGAAGTAGTGCGCTATGGGATTTCAGCTGAAGATTACTATTTCGTTGTTTTTGGTTTATAAGATTTTTGATATTTGACACAAAAATATGAACTTGGTTTGGGCATTTATCAATTATGAGGAATGATGTTGGAGCTCAGTAATGACACTATTGTTGATTGAAGGTTTTGGTTCAATGATATTTGAGATGTGAAGAAATGAGATCTGAGATCTGGTAATAATTTGTTCACGATTTTGTAATTGTTTTTTCAAATTGAGATCTGGTAAAAGTTTGTTCATGATTTTGTGATCGTTCTTTCAATTTATGAGATTTTTGTAATAATTTGTTTATGATTGTATAATCGTTTTTTTCAAATTGAGATCTGGAAATGAATTGTTCATGATTTTTTTTCATCAATGAGATTTTTTGTATTGTTTTGTTACTGAATGAGGTTTTCGTGAGGATAATGATATATTTCAATTTATTGTCTGGGGGGTTTTGAACCGAACTGCGATAAAACTAAACGTAGTTGGAAGAAATATACATCGTGAAATCAAGCAGTTATCCGGTCATCATCCTGGGAATAACCTTTTTTCTGGCCACCAGCTTCATTACCCAGGTGAAGTCTATGATAGCATATGATTTTGATAACAAAGACTCTGGAATATCGGCGGTTTCGATTCGCGATGTCGTCGAGTGTCCCGAGATAAACACTGCTTACTTAAAGTTATTCAAAGGGACGAAATATCTCTCCAACACGTATGGACTTGTTTGATAGAAGTAACCCGTTTAATCTCCCATTGTGGCATACATACCCATAGTTCGGTTGTGGCCGGGGGTCATGAACTATATTTATCGTGTTGGCGCAGAAGAATGTCGCAGCATACATCGTTACCGAACTCTGAAGATCTACCAACAAAATATTGGCGGAATAACAATGAATGGAACTACGACAGCATCTCTGACACTTGAGGGGGCAGTAGATTCCGATGGAACGTGCGAAGGATCCAAGTACCATGAAAATGGACAAGTTTGGAAGGACGTCGTTATTATTGCAACTATTGGAATTCAGGTAACGGATTACCTAGCCAAAATGAAATTGGATGAAAATGAAGTTTGATGGGTGGCGTTGTTTGCCCATTCTTGAAAGGATACTGTGTTGACACAAATCTTGGGAAAACAACATGAGAGGTCAGTCCTCTACGAACTTGCGAGAAAAAACTCAGTCTTCTCTATCACGTACAGGCTGAAAAAATCAAGAATCAGTTCACCACAGAACAAATCATCGTTGTTGAAGATAACACTGAAGTATTTGCAGCTACTTTATCAAAAAAGTATATTTATGTCAATTGGAGATTTGGCGAACCGAACATCCTAGGATACTTGTCATAGAAGGAGAACAGAGAAAACATTTATCTCCAGAGATATAATATCCTACCACATAATGCCGATCTGATGGCCTATGTGAATAGCAAGTTTTTGTATGTAGAACAAGCCTATACTCGCAAATTGGACTAATTATATACCGATACGGTTCATCGACGATGTCTTATACAGAGATATTCTGCGGACCCGTCTTCTGATGACGCCATTAGTGCCAAGTACCCTAAGCCAGCTTGTAAAAGAGGATGGAGGTTATGTAGGGTGAGTATTGGGCGAAGTATTGTATATAATGAGATGAGTAGAACGCACTGTCGCCATTCGCCGCACGGAAAAATGTTTTAATGAGTTGCCTATAGTAGTAAACAATGCATCCAAATTTATGGCACCAGTGACAAGGATAATTCAAACACATGCGGAAGAAGTGGACAGTGATGGATTGATGCCCCCCTTGTACCTTATAGATGACCAGTGGATGGGACTCAGCCCCTACCACACTATGAAGAAGGCTCCCGAAGGTCACCGGAATCCAATCTGAAATTGTCTCTTTACTTCATACAACCTGTCGGAACTTTGAGAATTCACACCCAGGAAGAAATGAGCAACGCTCGAAGGATTCTCACATTCGAGAACGAGAGAGCGTCTGGACTAGAAACAACTGGTCAAGGGTTCTCCAAAAAAATGAAGGAACTGGCTCACAACACTATGCGCCAGGTCTGGGGGTGGTTTACTGACTAAGGACTTTTCATGAGTGGATTATTGGGATTCTATGCCATCTTCGGAATTCTGAAATATGGGAAAGGAGTAATACTGAATGCGATACAGCTTTATCAGACTCTGGGATGTGGAGTTATGATACTGGCCAGCTTGTGGAACAATCTCACCATGTGGGTGTCTCATCGACATCACCAAAAAGTAGGAAAAGCGAAAATTGACCCCGTAGTGGACCAACCCACTCAGCTGAATGAAGTGACAACCCAACGTATTTATCCAAATCTATCGCACTGGACTGAGCAGCAAGACGGCGAAGGTGCTAAAAACATTTTTTCCAGGAAGGATGAAAAGTGAACATTCTTCGTATTTCCGGAAATTTGGACTATTTCAATCACATGTCGAGGACGACACTGACTCTGTAACGTGCGTGGCAAAATAATAAAATGAACTGATCAAAACTTACTACTGAAGCCGCATTGTGTCGAACATTGAAAAAAGTAGAGACAATAATGTTATTCAATTGAAGAACCCGTCATTATGAGAGGAGTGAGACGTAAGCGGCAGTCCTGGGATCAACAGAAGGCCCCTATCGGAGGTTATTCCCTCATCAAGAGACTGCTTCAAACATCAGACATCAAAGTTTTCGCGTGTGCAGTGCAGTGCAGTGAAAGGAAACGCGAAAAAAATGTTCGAACCGGAAATCAAATTGTATAAGTAGCAAAGTCTCGATATTATGTATTCATGGTATATTAGTTTTTTTTTGTTATTAGATAAAAGTTGTGGCACCGTGTGCACAAAACTTCTTCATTGGGGGGACTGATATAGTACCCTGTACAAACGAACTCAGTTCATCACATATTTCGTTCAGCAAATATTTTCGAGTGAACGATTGGTAATATATTCCAATAATTATCTCGGTCAATGATATAAGACACTTTTGCCCAGACACCTGCAGATACAGAATCGTTAAATAATTGTTCAGACTGCGACTTGATGAAACGATCAATGGGTTATTCATAACGATAAATAGGACCACGCAAGGCAAAAAAAAATATAATTTTTCTCGTTCGACTGAGAAACGCTGAGGAGGAAACTTCAAGATGATCAATTTTTGCGTGGGATTTATACAGATCGTCATTGGAGGGATAATAAAATAAAAAAATACAAACGCCATTGCATTAAAGGCGGGGCTGTGAGAGAAAATTTTTGATTGAAAGTTGGGCTTAATTGAGCGTTTTGGAAAATAGAGGGAGTGAATATTATTTTTGGAGGCGGGCAAGGGAGTCAGTCAGGGTATGCGAGATCGGACGGTGAAGTGGGTAATATGGAGACGGCGAAAACGCGTCAAGAGTTTAAGGCGAGGTTGCGTTGCGAGGCCCTGATTAAGGGTTAAGTATCGTTTTGGTGTTGATTAGTACACGCGTGTGTTTAGCGTACAACCCGCTACGGAAAATAGTGACAGTGATCGTGCATTGGAAAACAATTCGTGAATTCAGGGATTTGATGAATTTTCTGGATTATCTGCCACTGGTTGGGGAATAGCAGCTCAGCACACAGGGTAAGCGATTTGAAGCTGTATGTTAATGTAACTGACCACTTATAATCTCTGGGGGGGATTTCTTTTCAATTTTGATTTTTACCTGAGTACGCTTTTCGCAAATGAGAATAATCGATACAGGGTACTTTTCTTTCTGTAGCCGTGCCAAGAATCGAACTTGGACTATCTGGACATCAGCAAGCGCATCTACGCTCACGGCCACCAGCCCAGTGTGTTTTGAAAGATTGCATAAGGAAATGTTTTCTTTCAAATGTTGACAGTAGAACTAAAAGGAAAAGCAATGTGTACATGGTTATAGATGGTATATTTGAAATATCTTTGGAAATACAGTTAGTACAGTAAAAACATCTGAGAGGTGAATAGAATTCAAAATATAACTCAATCAATTTAAGAAAACGTTTGGCTTTCCGTAGATTGATTTCATCAATAGTCAGAGAAAAAACTATTACACTTACGCTCCTTTCCAATTTCAAAAATATAGGATAAACAAATGAATTCTCAGTTGTGTTCTCAGAATATCTGATGTAACTACACTTCCCTAGCATCAATCTGAGAATTTGGTTTGGGGGAATGATGTATCCGGTCCTTAGTTGATGATTGCCCATTTTGATGTCCAAATCACTTCTATTGATTTCAGATATAAGTAATGGGATCTGGTTGAATAGGAAAATTATTTCCTCGTTTCTCCCCTATCGAATCCCCATATGATGTAGCTGAACATATTACTGGAGTATCACTGTAAAAAACATAGGAGGGTGCACTGTTTGTATAGAAGGATATTTTCATCGGTAAAAATCGGGACTCAACAGATTTTGTATATAACCCTCCATCATCCGGGACTTTTATGAATACCTCTTTCTACTATTGTATCGAAAGACTGAGAGAGGACGTTGTGAAAACTGTTTCAATAGTAGCCAATGGGAATATCAACTTCTTATTTAACCAATAAGTGACCATTATTGTGTATCAATTTTTTTCTATTTCTCCTTCATGTTATTTTGCCACAGCAAAGTTCTCACAAACATAACAGGGCTTCCTTTCCTAGTGCCAAAATTAGGAAAATTCAATAAAATGAGGAATATGTTATCAATATGGCATACCGAAGTTCCGAACTTCTACTGAATAATGGAATAGAACTCGTACAGTAATCATACCTGAAATATGTGACACAGTTATAATTTAGGATGTGAAATGAACAATATCAGGTTGCAATGCTATCGACGACGCCAGATCGAGCTAGTTTTAATATGCGAATTCATAATAATTTTATGTTTTTCGAATGAATTCATAATGATATGAAGTCTAATCATAGAACTGTCTTTAGTACCCAATGGAAAACCCATGCGTGGATGAAGATATATGGTATATATCTCAAATTCTTAGTTCAAAAATTATGAGAAGGAATCAGAACAAAATTGATTTCATGTGTAATGCAGAATATCTATATTCTTGAATATTCTGGAAGAACATTCATCGAGTTCTTCGTCTGAAAAGAATCTCTTGTTGAGTGGATGGAAAACTCACTACCAAGGTTTCTCTCTCAAGTTCGGGACTACACGGGGCTTGTGGCTCAGTGGCAACAGCGTTGATCTTGTGTCGACTGTTTCCACCCGGCTCGGGTTCGAATCCCGCAGCTGGTGAAAAATTTTTTCAAGGTCCCAAGAGTGGTTTCGGATCCCACTATAAAAGGTAAGGTCCCCGTGATTTTAACTCGTACAAGTTTTCATTAACTTCTGAGGGTTGTTCAAACAACTAAGAAAGCGGTAAAAAAAACAAAAAAAAAACATGCAAAATGAATCCCCTAACATTTATCTAAGACTTTTCGACTTGGGGTAATATTGTATTTGTCCTGTAGTTGATGTTTGTCAAGGATCAGGTCCATATCTCTCAAATTGCTTACATATATATGTGATGGGATCAGGTTTTGATAGGAATGTATCCTGTCACTCTTCTACACGGTTGTTATGAATGGAAAAAACTAAATACGGTTATCAGGAGGACTCTATATGCAACGATTCAGGGTGCTGAGTATTCACAACAAATATTCGTAGAGTTACCTTGTAGAACCATGTGCGGTTATCCATCGAATGTAATCTGTCGATGCATTAGCCAGGGATGAAATTGTTATTTTATGAATATTCATCGAATATACACCTTTTGTATATGTTACAGACTTATGTCGTATAAATTTGTCCTCAGTAAAGTGAAAGTAAAAAATTTGTGAATAGTCGAATAACACATCGGCAGGAAAAACTGTATGTATACAAAAATGTATAGTAAAAACCCCAAACGAAGATTACTATTTATTCTATCCAACACGAGGAAAACAAAACCAAATAAAAACGAAATATACTCGGAATATCCACAACACTACCTATAGGGTGAAACAGTGGCTCAACTAAAATGCCTGAAGCAGATAAAACGAGCAAACAGATCTATGATGAAATTTTGAAAAATAGGAACGAGATGAAGAATTACATAGAAGCAAGCGAGACTCGACTACAACTGAAAATTGAGGAAGTAAAAAACACAGTTACCGAACTAGAAAAGGAAAATTACAAACTCAGAGAAGAAATAGAGTTTCTCAAAAGGAAACAAAATAAAAAAAACATAATAATATTTGGATTGAATAAAAAGAAGGAAGAAATAACACCGAAGAATTTGTGTACGGAACTCAAAGGGTTACTTGACGTGGAATTGAACGAAAACGATTTCAGTGATTGTTACCCATTGGGAAAATCGGATAAGTGTCCCATTAAAATTGAATTTTTGTCGAACCTCAAAAAAGACACGTCCTACAAAATTGCAAGAAATTAAAAGGAAGGAATATTTCCATTGCCCACGATCTAACTCAAAAGCAGAGGAGTGACAATAACATTTTCAGGAAACATCTCTTTCTTGCAAAAGAAGATAAATACGAAGACTGCTACATAAAAAGAAATAAGTTATTCGTGAGCGGTTCGTCATACGAAGTAGATGATTTACTGCAAAGGGAATATCAAATGGTAGGAAATCCAGAAAAACCAAATAGTGCTCCTGCGACTCCAACCTCGGAAGAAAAAAGACTAACAAAAGAAAATCCTCAACTTACGGCAGTTGACAAATTACAAGGAACCCCAAAAGCTTCGACCAATAAAAAAATTCCGCATCCGAATCAAACTATCCAAGATGGGATAACCAAACCAAGAACACGCTCTGTGAAATTAGGTTAAACAACATTTTGATTGTTTCCTGTCCCATGAACCCCTAGTTGTTTTGTTTTCTTCCCAACTACTTATGCTGATATGAATAGACTCTTAGTTGTAATGGAACAGTACATCCGAGAATTCGAAATAGAAACAATAGAAACTTTTACCCTACAGGATAACAATGAACTGAACAAAATTTTAACAGTGAATGAACATCTTAAACATTTTACTATTATCCACAATAATATCCGAAGCATCAAAAAAAAATTCGATGGATTTAAAATCTTCTTAAATATTATAAACCCAAAGAATGATTGTATCGTATTGACGGAAACATGGATTATACAAAACCCTGAGCTTTATAACATTACAGGATATGACTTAGTATATAATGAAGGGAGGTTGAATCAAAATGATGGTGTCTTATTATACATCAAGTCTACATTTAACTATACTTACCAAATAATTCAAATAAACAATATTAAGCCATAAAAGTTGAAATCAACTACAGAAACAACAGAAACATAGTGATAACCGCTGCTTACAGATCACCCTCTACATATCCAAAAGAATTCAATAAACATTTGCAGGAATACTTACAAAACCATGATAAAAATAACGCCGCATACTCTATATTCATTGGAGATATTAATATCGACATTTTGAAAAGCGAAGAACATTGCAATGAGTATCTCAATACATTGAACGAAGTCGGATATATATCAGTAATAAATAGTGAAACAAGAGTCCAGAATAATAGTGGTTCCTGCATTGATCATATCTTCATAAAAACCGAGAGTTACATATTAGAGCAAATCATTCCCTTAATAATTCAGAGTAATATCACAGATCATTATACAACTGCACTTCAGATTATACTTAACCAGGATGAACATGTGGCAACTAATAAAGATACATTCAAAAATATATTGATCACGACAAACTCCAGAATACGCTACACAACATCTCTTGGAACCCCATATTTTCTACAACAAATCCAAACGCTGGAACTAATGAATTCATAGATATCCTCACTCGAGCCATAAACGATTGCACAACCGTAAGGAGGGCCAAAAGAAGAAACACAAAGATTACACCAAGGATAACAAATGCTCTTGTTAAATCAACAGATACGAAAAATAAACTCTTCAAAAGTCTCCGAAACGATCCCCATAACTTGTAATTGGAAACAGAATATACAAAGTATAGAAATAAGCTCACAAATTCAATTAAGAAAAACAAATTCGACTAATACCAAAAACAAATCAACTTAAATTCAACCGATGCACCAATGTTATGAAAATAGTTAAAGAAATAAGTAAAACCAAAAAAAGTAAGCGCAACATGAAAACAATAAAAATGAATCGGGGGAATTGAAAGATGATAAAAAGCAAATAGCCAATGAATTCAACACTTTTTTCACCCAAATAGGTAAGACAATGGCAAATAAAGTGAAAAACGACCCTAATTACAAACCACATAGAGCAGTTTCTGTGAACTCGTTTGTGTTATTACCAACCGATAATAAAGAAGCTGAGAGCATCATCAGTGAACTTAAAACAAAAAAATCTGCAGGTGTAGACGATATCAAAGCAGAAACTATTAAAATAATTTCTACATATATTCTAGAACCTCTTACATACATTATAAATGTGTGCATGGAACAAGGTATCTGGCCCAGAGCGCTCAAGGAATCAACACTAGTACCAGTTTACAAAAAAGGAGATGAGACAGCGATCACTAATTATAGACCGATATCTCTAATAACGCATCTATCGAAAATTTTCGAAAAATTTTTTAAAAAAACGGTTAGCTTCTTATATATTTAAATATAGTCTAATATCGAGTATGCAGTATGGTTTTAGAGAGAATATCTCCACCCAAGACACGTTGTTGGCACTAACTACGAAGATTTCTTCTGCTCTGGATGGGAACATGCCAAGTCTATGTGTATTTATTGATCTGTCTAAAGCTTTTGACACTGTAAGCCATAGTCTTCTCTTACAGACATTGGAAGATATTGGCATCAGAAATATGGTGGATGATGTGCAAAGTGATCAAATGCGAATTGAGTATGGAGTTCCTCAAGGGACTGTTTTGGGCCCAATCCTTTTCAATATTTACATCAATGGCATGTTCTCTATCAGGAGCAGTGGAGAAATACTAGGTTTTGCTGATGACACCGCAACATTTTATAAAGCAGACACCTGGCAAGAATTGAAAAACACAAAAGAGACAGACCTTCCTTCGATAAAAAAATGGTTAGAAAACAAATTACTTACTGTCAACCTGCAAAAAACCTACTACCTACCTTTCAGCTGTAATCGGTCCAACACGCCATCATTCGATAGTATCACGGTTACCACAATGAGTCAACAGTATAGAATCCTGCCTGATTTTTTTTTTAATATCTGGGAGTAATAATAGACACGAATCTCAAATGGGATTCCCATATTAACTATGTCTGTAATAAGTTACGTATGATTCTCTACAAGTTCAGATATCTGAAAGACATATTACCTTTCCATCAGCTCAAAGTACTGTACCATGCATTAGTTGAGAGCCACTTGCGATATTGTATAGTCGGATGGGGAGGGGCATTGAAAACACATATTCATCCTCTGGAAATACTGCAAAAAAGGTTCCTCAAGCTGATTATGTCCAAAGACTATAAATATCCATCTGAAGAACTATTTCATGAAGCACATGTATTCGATATTCGTCAGCTTTTTTATAATAATATCAATATAAGATACCACCGAGAAAAACCTATTAATTCAAACCTACCTAATCATAATCACCTAACTCGAAAAAAACACCATCACAAAATCCCACAAATGCAAAAATCTATTGGCCAGCGGTCATACCAATATATGGCTCCAAAAATGTATAACTCCATACCTTTCCATATACAAAAAATTGATAATTTGATTCTATATAAGAAAGAGTTGAAGATCTTCATTCACAGCCAACCTAGGGGAAAAGTTGCCGACATGGTTATGTGATTTTTAATTTTAAAACCCTATACTCCGAAACTTTAGTAACGTTCTGAAATGTCTTGTTTAGTCCAGCTCTATATATGTATGTATCCATGCGTGTATTTATTTGATTCATTCTTCTTTTATTCCTTCATGTCCACATTTTAATCTCATTTTGAATTTATTTTTAACACCTTTACTCATAGTATACTATTGTAATCATCAGTCATATGTGTTTCATTAACTTTTAATCCTGTGCTCTTATTTATTTATTTATGAATAATTTTATTTAGTATCGTGAGGAATACGAACTACATTGTTTTGTTACATATACTAAATTTTAATTATATTTAGTGCATGTTGTTTTATAACATTGTGTTATTATGAACTTTTTAACTAGTTATTTTTGTACATTCATTTAATCATATATTTTCTTAAAACTCCCTATTTTTTTTGCGAAACAAGTGTTCTACACTTATCGTTATGATTACTTTATTCATTGTAACCATCTTAAATTGTATTCATATTGCCAATAAAGTTTATTACATGTCTCCTATTGTTGTTGTTGAACACAATCTAGTATTTTCATCAACTTTACTGATTTTTACATGCTTTATATTAGCTTCACTTGTATGTTTGTTACCCGCTTTATATTAGCTTCACTTGTATGTTTGTTTGTTTGTTTGTTTGTAACCGACTCCTTTGGGCGCAATTTTGACCCACTTCCAGACGTCCGAATGATTTGAAATTTGGCAGGTGTACATAATTCCGGTGACAATGCATTGAGAAATTTTTGTGTGGAGAAAAAAAAAATGGCGGCTCCAATATGGCGTATGAGTTTTGTGATTGTGGTCCGATTCGCTTCAAAATTGGTATGTGGGGGTTTTTGGGGTCGAATTATGATTCTTTTGTAAAATTGGAAAATTCGAAATGGCGGCTTCAAAATGGCGACGAGTTTTGTGATTATGGCCGATTCTCTTCAAAATTGGTATGTGGGGGTTTTTGGGGTCGGAATATATGATTCTTTTGTAAAATTGAGAAAATTCAAGATGGAAAATTCAAGATGGCGGCTTTAAAATGGCGGCCGAGTGTTGTGATTATGGTCAGATTCTATTCAAAATTGGTATGTGGGGGTTTTTGAAGTCGAATATTATGATTTTTTTGTAAAAATTGGAAAATTCAAGATGGCAGCCGAGTGTTGGGAGTATGGTCTGACTCTATTCAAAATTGGTATGTGGGGGTTTTTGAAGTCGAATATTATAATTTTTTTGTAAAAATTTGAGAATTCAAGATGGCGGCTTGAAATGGCGGTCGAGTTTTGTGATTATGGTCTGATGCTATTCAAAATTGGTATGTGGAGGTTATTGGGGTCGAATATTATGATTCTTTTGAAAAAATTGAAAAATTCCAGATGGCGGCTTTGAAAAGGCGGCCGAGTTTTGTGATTATGGTCTGATTCTATTCAACATTGGTATGTGGGGGTTTTTGGGGTCGGAGATTATGATTACCTAATTTGATAAGATTATTCCATTTTTTTATTTGCAAAAAAATAATAAAAATTATAGTTCAAAAAAAACTAAAAAACACGCTTTTATAAATAAACCACACTAGAAAGTAGGAAATAAATAATAGTTTAAAAAAACTAAAGAACACGCTTTTATAGAAAACCAGACTGAAAAAATAGAAAATAAGAAAAAAAATGTATTTTATTTTGAAAAAAGCGTGGGGTGCATGGTAACAATAATTATAAAGTACATTACACACCGAGGCGATACCATGCACCCCACGCTTTTTTCAAAATAAAATACATTTTTTTCTTATTTTCAATTTTTTAGTCTGGTTTTCTATAAAAGCGTGTTTTTTAGTTTTTTTAAAATATTTTTCATTCATATATTTCTTGATCTTGCAAGACTTGTGTTGCCTGAGATAGGTGGCATTTTATAAACATTATCCGGGAGCATGGAAGAGAACATTGATTCATTTTTCTATTTTGGTCTCGGCCCATGGAAACACAGACATGTCCACTGTGACTCAATATCGATATCACCATACTTATTTGTATTCTTTACGAATAATATTGATATGTGTTCTTTGAAATTATTATTAATTTTTAATCTTTATGATCAGCAGTGTAATTTGTTTCTTGATGTGTTATTGCTGATATTTGATTATCAAATCGAAATATGTGTGAAACATTATGATTCGAACCATATAGTAACTGAGCCTTATTAGCAGAAATGGCAATTTTCGTGGAAATTATGAGGGTCTTTTCCACACAGTATGTTAGAACAGGAGATATTCAGTGAACGTCCTAGGTACAAAACAATGTCAGAACTATGTCCGAGTTCGGACCCCTTCCGCAAATTGACATTCCAGAATCAATACTCCTGGTAGAACCAAAAATCACTTGATCAATGGAAAAAACAGTAGCACATGCCAAAATAGTAAAGTCCTTTATCATATTGCTCTGTTTCATTATAGTTAGTTCGTATCCCTTTTTGAAATATAGCAAATGTAGGGCAATTTTCCGTTTCTCAAGAGTGCTTACTCCCCTCGACAATACCTGAATGGTGGATATCGAAAAAAAAAACAGACTTAACGGGTTCAGTGGCTCAGTAGTAAAAGCGTTGAAGTTCTGTCCACTATATTCCACCAGATATAGGATCAATTTCCACTGTCGGTGAAATTTTTTTCAAGATCACCAGAGTGGTTTTGTATCACAATATGATAGGTACGGCCCTGTACCTATCTGTTGAATATTCAAATCAATATATGCCATTCTATGGCAGGAAAGGTCATCGATTTTGATGAATCGGCTCACTATGACGCATCAAAAATGTCTGTATTGAAATGAAAAAAAAAACAATTAAAAATTTTTCTTTTTTTGGAATTCGATAGGTAGGGCTAGCGATATTGGATATTGATTTAACGAACATTTCTTTTGACGTTATGGTCGGAATGCCCGAGGGAAATTTCAACCAAAAATTCATCCAAAACACACATTAAAAATGGCTTTCTGCAAGGATAAAAGTAACAAAATTGATGGAATCAGCGTTGGCATCCTGTAGACAGTGTGATACGTGGAATAACTGGAGGCTGTGTGATTTTCAAAAATTGAAACTGGTATGATACTGTTGCAATCTTCAATATGCTATACATTCTGAGCTCATCTCAATTTTTCTTGAATCCTTGGAATAAATAAATTCTCATCTGAAGATCTAATGGCCATATGGAATCGAACGAAAGTAGTGAACAAGGGTACAGTGGATATGTCTGATCATCATGTCTGATAGTTCATCATTTCGAGGTGAAGAAAATTCTAGAGGGCTAGATGGCAGAAAAGATTATTGTATCGGAACTTCAAGTATTTCCAATAAAGAAATATCATACCTTGATTTTTTTATTATTCACGAGACAAACAATATATATCCTGAAGTTAAACTTAGGATAACCTCATTAAATTTCTCGACAACAATGTTATCATAAACATCGAAATGAACCAAACCTATAACGATTACGAATAATATATATAAAAGGGACAAAGCAATACTGAGGTACAAAAAAACCTATATACAGATTTTGGACATATTATGAATAGTTCCGTACAACATATTCCTTCGCAAGGAAGAAAATCATCTCACTCAATAACTCCGACTTACAAAGTATTGAAACGTATTGGAAAATGATAATATAATCGCTCACAAAAAAGCAGAAATTCCTTCTCACCTCAAAGATGTCCATCATGTTAACGATTTCTTCTGTCAATGACAAGAAACTTTGAGTATTTTTATGAATCCGACTTTGAATTGAAAAATTATATATTTAAATTGAAAAATTATAATTGAAAAAATTCCGTTGTTTGTGACGGGTTAAGTATCAAAACGCATTTGTTATGGTGTCCCCATGTTTTTTTCACATAACCAATATCATCAACTTCTGCTTTGAAAATCATGTTTTTTTCTTCCTGATGGAAAGTGGTTCGAGTCATTGCTGTGCCAAAAAATGCAATGCTGAAGAATTCGAAGATTTGCATGAGATAGGTTTGCTCTAAAATTATTAAAGCATTTTACCTCCGTTCCAAACTGGTTTCAGAAAAAAAAGCAGTTGCACAACAGCCCTGTTGCAGATAACTGGAATTATCATCAGGGTCAGCAATAATAATTGCTCATTATGTTAGATTTTAGCAAATCATTCGATACCATGAATAACGATATTATGTTATCCTTGCTTGCTTGTATAGGACAGTCGAATGGAGCAATTTGTCTTTTTCGGGATCAATTGTCAACAAAAAACTGAGATTTGTAATCGGAAGACGCAGAGTCTCAATTTCTCCCTATTAGTTCTGATGTTCTTCGAGAATATATTTCAGGTCCATTACTGTTTTCTATATATACAAGTCGATTGGTGACATGTTCACAACATTATGGAGTTCATGTATATTCCGAAGATACTGTAACGAAGTCACTATTTTTGCGCTATGTTAAATAAATATAAGCTCAATGTAAGGATTTAAATTCATCTCGTCGGCAATAATAGGTCTAAAAATACCATTCGTGTTTGTGATAAATCCGTGGATTACACCTTACCCGATAAATAGGCTAGACACCCTTCGCCGATGCCGCGACGCGTGTATATGAAGTACGCGCGAGTCGAGAAAGCAATTTTCATGGAGCCAGCTGTGCTATGAACAAACGTCGTCGAGAACATTTAGTCACCCGATAGAAGCCAGAGAAATCAGATCGTTCGAGCAAAAGCGCCCGCTGCCATCTGATATCATCCGGCCGACGTCACATCACGTGGATTGCAACCAAGGAGAAGTTCACAAGCTGGGTAAATATAATATGCAGAATATAATTTGTATTTACATCGCCAGAGTCTCCAAATCAGCGTGCGCCTAAACTCGGTCGGGAAGAATCAGCAAAAGAATCATTAACTTACCGAGTCTAGAACGCGACCGACAACTAGCATCCGAAGTGAGAGTCGACTACCGAAGTAGCCTATCATCGTCCCGATTTTTGCCGACCAGCTTGCCGAAGCAGTGATAGCGGAACAGACCGGAATTTCATAAATATCATCTATTAGATTAAAGGTATCGAAAATATTTGTAAGTACCACTGGTGCGATTCGCGCATAATCGAACCATAGCTGTCAGAGGCCCATATTCATTTTGATGCTGCGCTAGTAATTTCAGTCATGTTTGAGATCTGCTTAGAATCACCACGTGCGAATATCGATAGACCGCGACCGTGTTGCCAAGTGAAATAAAACCGGTGATTAATTTTATTTCCTTTTTAAAAATGCAGTTCAGTAATGTGATACGCGTTTTGCCTTTTCAAATGCAAATATTCGAGTGAAATAAAAGATAGAGATAGAAAGCACGGGCGGATGTCGCACTGAAGGGAGAGACATTTCTCGCGTCCCACCTTCCTGCGCTCTAGCGTGACTTTTCAAGAGAATATCAGATTGAAATAGAAGTAGTAGGGAGCACAGATAGAGGTCGTACTGAAAGGGTAGACTTTTCTCGCGTTCCACCTTCCTGCGCTCCAACGTGGCTTGGTGGGGGGAATCCAAGAGTGAGATAAAGATAGGAAGCACGTGCGTAGACCGCACTAAAGAGGTAGACATTTCTTGCATCTCACCTTCCTGCGCTCAAGCGTGGCCTAGGGGTAAAAAAAAAATTGGGTATGGTCACTGAGGGGGTAGTAAGGAGTAGGGGCTGAATAGATAGAATGGGAGTATATTGGATACGGTCACTGAGGGGGTAGACATCTCCCACGTCTCAGCTCCATACGATCCAAAGTAGCAATGAGTAGGGACCAAATAGATAGCGTGGGAGTATAAAGACTAGTCCCAACTAGGAAGTATAGGTTGAGCCATCCTCCACGTGGAGCATTACTGCTACTGAGATTGGTCGCTTTGGCGTCCGTAAAGCTTGCATTTGATATCCGATTCACACTACGAATAGTCAGGATCTGTCGCTTTGCACCCGTTTTTGATCTTGCATACTACTCCGTACGATACCCCCGCTTGAGCTTCTTGTTTGCTACCATAATAATTCCACCCCGCTTGCTTTGAAACACCCTCCCCGCTTTCTTCGTATATAGTGCCTGTATTCCTTTGGTAAAAAGATAATTTACCTGTTTATCCTATTTATAGAATATAGTGTTTATTTACTATCTTGAGTAGAATGGGATCATCTAGTGCGCAGTCGGCAACCAGGTTCGGAACCCAGTTGTGGGCAATTGAAGCCCACCTGGCTGGCCCCGTTATATTGTCACCACTATACTGACCCCTGGAGTGTTTTTCTTCACTGACACTGCCCGGAGCAAAAGTGGCCTTTTCCACTATAAACTAAAAGGTGGCGCCCGAGGCAAAACCAAGATTGGTGAAATGGGCCAAAGTTCGATAGAAGGGGAAAAGACCCCTCACAATACCTTACAGTACTTACTCGTTCGTCCCGGATGAGAAAGATTTTAAAATATTTCTGCTTGACAAATAATTCGAAAAAAATACAGTTATTATTATTTGGCCCCAATAATTACAGAAATATCATCAAATTAAGAAGAACTGTAACGGAGTAGCCTTTTAATGGAGTAGCCTTTGTTGGGAAAGACAGAAATCTGAATATTATTATAGACACTGATCTTCGGTTTGAGTCTCATATCAATAAACATACATGGAAAGCGTATTCGTCTCATATATATAGCAACATGAAGTTCATAACAAAAACAAAGCTGAAATCATCATTTGGTAAAAACTTGTTTTATCCACATCATGAATTCTGGTGATATTTTGTATGCCCCAAGTCTCACTGCCTTCAGTGAACAGATTCTACAAAAAATCATGTCTGAGCCTTGAAACCAAACCCCCCCGGTATCATTCTGTTGATAGAATTTCTGTTTGATTCTTCTTTCTTTCGTGTGATCGTCTAGACCACAACCACTTCTAAGGTAGCATCACTCTGGTAGAGTGCCTGCCATCCATCTACTTGCAAAATTTACTTATTTTTTTCGGTACACAGCCTTATATAGTAGGTTTTTTTTTTGTCGGCACGCTTTAGGATACAAAGTTCTGATCAACTGAAGAGGAATGAAAATCAAATTGATAAGGGACATATGATGAAGACAAGAGTTACAATATCTACCTGTGGTTGAAAATGAAGTCAATAATTTCACAAGACAATAACAGGGATCATAGAATTTCAGCTTTTGTTGTAATAGTCTACTGTTTGAATGATTATTTGTTCAACATTGTAAGATTCCAAGTACATTTTAATCCTTGGCAACCAGCCTTGTCTCAGGAATATATCTGCATAGTCTACTTCAAGTAATCCCCAAGTTATATTTAAATTCCAAAATAACAGATTGTTGTTAATTTATGTATTCAATATTTTAATCCGTCAGACTGTTTGATAAATAATTAGTCTTGTATCCTACCAAAATTTTCATAGGATTTATTCTCGACAACGTGTGTGAATAGTCCTCTACTAGCCTCACTCCGCCACAAATCAAGGAGTTTGTAGTGACGAAGCCTAGTGACCAGCCGGAATCTTTTTGGGTGCACTCGTAACAAAAACTTTTCATTTTCACGATCACTATTTACGTTGTAGTTTTGGCCAGGATGTAGAATCAGAATTTATTTATTATTTCCATGGTCACTCGTTTGTGTTAAGGTTTTGGCCCAAGCTGTAGAACCGGAATTCATTTATTCATGACAAGAAGCAACATTGAGACAAGGTAAATATACTCAGTTCCTCTATTTCACAATTGTGTCATGGTTTACAAAACCTCTATTTCATTCGATGTTATAGTAATCTGCAGATTAATGTACGCAGAAAAAGTTGACTCCATCAAAATTAACTAAACTATTTTTTTTCCAAAGGTTAGGAAATGGTTTTATCGAATAATTCAAAAGAACTTATATAATCAACTAGTAGAAAAAAATGAAATTGTATTTGGATCTATTATTTTTCTTCGGACCTGAGCTTCCAGTAAGTGTTTGAGTATGAATAGTGGCTTCCATCCTATTTTGTCCTATAACCAGTTCCTGTGGAGGAGAAATATAATAGATATTGGCAACAAGAGCAATGATATGAAACTCCTGTTATGGGATTATCCGAACTATATAACTTAATTGGATAATTGTGGATCATTTTTTATCTCAAATGATAAGTATCAGATTATCAATTGCTATTTTTCGTGCTCTTTTCATTTCATTTCCCATTCGGATAGTGGATCTATGTGTTGTGTGAGAGTGTTCAAGACAGGATTGTGTAGTGACGTGAGAATGCTCGAACGGGGTTTATTTCGGAAATTGTGGTGTTCTGTGATGATGTTCAAACGGGGTTCATACCGGAGCTTCTGGTGTGAAATGAGAATGTTCAAACGTGGTTCAACCCAGAGCTTGTGGTGTGTTGTGATGGTACTCAAGACGGGGTTTGATCCGGAGCTCGTGGTGTGGTGTGATGGTGCTTAAGATGGGGTTCAATCCGGAGCTTGCGGTGTTGTGTGAGAGTGCTAAAGACTGGGTTCAATCTGGATCTTGTGATTTTGTGTGATGGTGCTCAAGACGGATTTAATCCGGAAATTGTGATGTGTGAGAATGCTTCAGACGAGGTTTGATCCGAGTTTGTGAATAATTCAACCATACCAATATCATTATAAAACCCAAATGAAGGATTCATTACTCATGACTTATAAACAATAATATGTGAAATAATTTTAATTTATCAGTCCCATTATATTACTAACATTAAGGATTATTAAAAAAAGACGTTAGTGAAAACGATATGTTCGTATGTATAAAATAATTCAACCATACCAATATCATTATAAAACCCAAATGAAGGATTCATTACTCATGCCTATCAAATAACTTGCCGTATAAATAAGACTTACGGCCAACCTCTCTTTTCCGACCTTCTTCCACAATTACAGTTGTCAAATCGTCAATTAGTAAATAACATTTCAGTTGCAATAAAAATGTATTCAAGTCACCTTACCTAAATAGAATGCCATTGTAGGCGATATTGTCAGGTCCAGGACTTGAGCTGAACTGCCTCTCGACTGATTCTGGGCTCGCTCTTATAGGAAGAAGGCCGTATCTAGGGTTACGGAATTTGTTTCCGAAAATTCCAAATTATCGACTCGAACATGCCAATATTCGAATTTTCCAAATGGATTGGCAATCTGAAACTCACATAAAATTGGTTCAAGATATCTATTTTGGAATTATAACTAGAATAACCAAATTTTGGCTAAAAACTTTGGGTGGTGACAGTTTGTTGACATGTGAAATTCCCGAACAATTTCTACTTTGAAACTCAATTTTCAGATACCAGAGCTCCGAGGGTAGATGAAAGCCATATCAACTTGATGAGAAAAATGTATTCTTCCATTTGCGATATTGAATTGGAGGAGAAATATCATTGGAAGATTGTAGGGTATCGTGGAAGTTGAAGTGGTCCCTACATACTTATGAAGTTTCAAGATTTGCTTTTGCTGCTCCAAAGTTGATATCATTTGTATCAGATTGATCAATATAGTATTTTTTTTCATCTGTGATATTGATCAGCAGATGAATATTATCGAAACATTACAGGGTATCGTCCAGTTGAGTATACCCATGTCGATAATATTCCTAGATTTGTTTTTGCTTTTCCAAAATCGATATTAACTCTGATCAGTTTAATTAATCAAGTTTGCATTTTTATTCTAGATGTTAAATTGCTAGGAGAATATGATTGGGAGATGACAGTGTTGTGTTGAATTACACGCGTTACATTCGAAGCGTATGAATCTCATAAATCTCTGGAAATTTTTTACCGTAAAATACGATTTCCAATATGTTGAATGTTGAATAGTGTCTATAGTTGACCAACACAAAATATAACAAATATGCCCAATGTAGAGTCAATTAGTAACTTCAATTAGTAAATTCCTCTTTCTGCACTCTTTGTCTCGAGCACATTTACGTGCCAGTCTCGTGCATTCACGTGCCAGTCTATGTTCTAGCTAGGAGCAATTCAAGAGTGGTCCAGTTCACTTGTTGATTCTCCTCGCGCATATTTGTTATATTTTGTGCTGGTCGACTATAAAGACCTTTCAACACATTGGAAATCGTATGTTGCGGTAAATTTTTTCCAGATCTGTATGAAGTTTTCAGACTCACTTTGTTCTCTCCATACAGTCCCAGTCTTGTCAGCAGTGGTTGTGCTATTTCATAACTTCAGGTGCAGAAGAGGTGAAGAAACCATCGAAAGAATTTTACGTACTTTCTGTTAGGTTCTTGTCAACGGAAACATTTTCTTGTAGGACCAGATGATGATTCTAACTATCTGCTTAGTAAGCTTTCCTTCTGAATAATATTTCCATCCTCAGTCAATGCCCTGATGTTTTTCATAATTGATTTCATTAAACTAGTTTGATTATGAAAAGAACAATCCCCTTTCCCACTGAAATTTAGGAATTTATGTAATCTAACAAGATCCCAGGTCAAACCATCTCAGTCTCAAACTTGGATTTCGCAGGAGATGGAAAATGTCTCCCAAGTTGAAAAAAATGGGTTATTTATACTCATATTGCCTCCATAACAGAATAATATTGATAAAAACACTTACATATATGTACAGTAAAATCACTTTCTCGTACTGATATACATAATTTCAATATACGCTTCAAGAACTTCCCCTGCGCATCATCATGAATATTTAAATAGATACTTTACATATAAAATCTGCTCTGAACATGACCGAATCATTGAATGATAAGAAAAATCCATTGGGGTATGTCTGAACCAAACTGTACTGGACTATATCAACTCTGGAGTAGAATTAAATTTGCTGTCCGGTAGACAACTACGTAATGGAAAGAACATCAAAGGCAAATCTGAATTGGAAATTTTACTTTTCCGACAGTACATGTGTTCTACATATGGAAACTCTCTCCTCACGAATGAAGTCACTTTACGGAACATCAAGTGATCGGAATTTCATTATTGAAATATGTCAATATGGAGACTTCACGTGGACCAGAACTTCGAATTGAATTTAACTCATATCGCGTGCTCCATCTCGGCTATCCAGAAGTTTACTGACTATACCTGTGAACAATAATATGTTCACAGATCATATCGCTATTTCCACAGATATTATGATGGAAATCGTATGTGTATAGATATTGTATTCTGGCTTTGTGATCCTCAAAATGAATAACTTCCCACATATTGATCTCATACTATATGAAATCCAATGAGAGTTGTGAACAAGGGTACACTGGACGACAATATATTCGATCATCACCCGCCTAAAATCATCGACTCGACTCGACTCCTTTCTCCTAGCTCTGGTGTGCCATAGGGATTTATTTTGGGCCGATCACTATTTTCTATTTATTGAAGTCAATTGGTGGAATGTTCACAGATCATATCGCGAGTTCTACAGATATTACAATAGAAATCATATGCTTATTGAATAAAATTCTGGTACGGCGATGACTGTATTTTATTCATGATCCGAAATTCGAGTCGAGTTTTTTACTCATTACGAAACTTCCCTAATTTGCAATGACTTTGCAGTACCCAGTTCACTTAATTCATGATTGATTTCCATTCTGAGCCAGCTACATATATCTGAAAATAAGATTTCCCTTCGCATAACACAACTGAATAAAACTCATTCGAAAGACTTGAAAATGGCGTTAGTATCACTGGAAGACTGATAAATGGCGTCTAATCATGGAAAGGCGTTAAATTGAAAACAACGTCATTAAGTTTCTGAATTAGAAAGATATGTATGAATAGTCCATCCAATAAAGAAATACTAATCGGCTAGTTTGAAGACAGATTCAATCACCACGTTACACACATTGAAGCATTGTTTATAGTAGGTCGGATGAATTTCAAAGTTCATAAAATATTAAAATTTTAAATGAAATTGAACATTATTACTGTAACAGAGGCACATTGCTTCACTAAACTCAAGTATACACATAAATTAAAACAATATTTGGGATTGAATATAAAAAAAATACACAATACACAGATTTTAGATTTTTAGATTTGAAATCGTAGTGAATTTTTATAAAATAATTATAAAACAATAACTTAAGTGTGAAAGAACATAATGAAAATCATATAGATAATTATTGCTAGAAAAGGCATGGTGAGGCAAGTTTCCGAAAATTTTTCTACTGAGTAGGAGAAGTGGTATAATAGTTGGTTGGTTATTAAATCTAGTGAGTTTTCCACTGTCTCGTAAACGTATATATATATATATATATATATATATATATATATATATATATATATATATATTTATATATATATTTATATATATATATATATATATATATATATATATATATATATATAAATATATATATATATATATATATATATATATATTTATATACAGGGTGTAACTGAATAAGTGTAAAACATTTAAGGAGGTGATTCCTCATCGAAAAAAAGATAGGATCTTTCATATAAAGAAACTTCATTGGAGCATCCCTTGTTAAGATACAGCCCCTTAAAGGGGGTACATAAAATTTGTATAACAATTTTTTCCACAAGCACTGAAAAAGTTACAATATTGAAATTAACCTGACGTTTTGTACTACCAAAAAGACACTTAGCCAGTAATTCATTTGGTTTACCCCATGGTTGTGAGGGGTGAAAAACGCAACCCCTAAAATTTATTTCCAATGTAACTTTTGTCTTATTATTTGTTTACCATTTAAAATTTATTATTGTTTTCAAAAAAAAATTTTAAGAGATACATCGTCATAAATGCGAACTGGATTTATTGTTATTTTGTAGTTAGTACCTGCATTAAACGATTAAAGGGTAATAAACAAAACTAAGTTATTAATAACAAAACACACAACATGTAGAAATCATAGTGAATGTTCAATATGTCTACCTTCAAACATTACGCATGCGTCTAGACGTCGGCGCATTGAGCCACGTATTCGCTCAAATATTCCTGGAGTCTCTCTGATTACCCTGCACGCATCGATGATGCGGTTTCTTAAGTCCTCTACATCGCGAACAGGAGTACGATATACCAAATGCTGTGAATGGCCCCAAATAGAGAAATCGAGAGGATTGAGATCCGGGGATCGAGCGGGCCATTTATGTGGTCCTCCTCGACCTATCCACTGATTTGCATATGTTTCAGTTAAATGCTGACGTGCTACTTGACTAAAATGGGCGGGAGCCCCATCATGCATAAAAAACATATCCCTTCTGACGCCCAAAGGAACTTCCTCCAGCAGTACTGGATGCACTTCTCTTAAAAATTGAACGTATGCCTCACCATTTAATCGAGGAGGTAGAAAATGAGGCCCAATTGAATCATCCCCAATAACTCCGAGCCACACGTTAAGAGAAAACTGTTCTTGATGGCTAGTTTCGACAATAGCGTGAGGGTTTCCATCAGCCCATATGTGGTAATTATGAAAATTAATAATCTTGTCCCGAGAAAAACTACATTCGTCTGTGAATTCTATCGTCTTCAGAAAGTCACAATTTCTTCTAATCATTTCCAGCATCCAATTGCAAAATTCAAGACGGTTCCGAAAGTCTCGCGGTAACAGTGCCTGTACTCGTTGCAGATGGTAAGGGTATAAGAGTTGTTCCTTTAAAATTCGAAATACCGTCATATGATCAACATTTAGCTGGAAAGCAATCTTTCTAGTACTGGTAGTAGGTTGTTCTTCAATCAAATTAAGTACTGCTTCCTCAAGCTGTGGTGTTCGTATTTCTCGATGGCGACCACAATCCTGCGTTCTTTTGTCGAATGAACCATATTCTCGTAATCGTTGATGAAGTCGAGCAAATATTCTATGTGAAGGATGCTGCCGTTGAGGATACATTTCAGCATATCTTCTAGAAGCTTCTAACCCATTCCCTGCGACAGACCGTAAACGTAATGCATATCAGCCATTTCCTCATTTGTGTATGCCATTTTATTAACAAGTGAATTATTAAAGTAACAAATTAAGAACAGAACAACAACACACAATTAGTATTAATTCAATTTCGAAAATTCCCAAACTGACAGCGTCATACCAATTTAATTGTCACTATCGCTAATAGCGACCTACTAGATAGATTAGTTTCGTATTTTCGCATTTATGACGATGTATCTCTGTAGTTGTTCGTAAAATAATGTTTTGCTGCTTACTGGTTTATTTTGGGCAAAAAACCCAAGAGACATTTTTTGTTCAGAATGAAACAGGCTATCGGAAATAAATTTTAAATGGTAAACAAATAATAAGACAAAAGTTACATTGGAAATAAATTTTAGGGTTGCGTTTTTCACCCCTTACAACCATGGGGTAAACCAAATAAATTACTGGCTAAGTATCTTTTTGGTAGTACAAAACGTCAGGTTAATTTCAATATTGTAACTTTTTCAGTGCTTGTGAAAAAAATGGTTATACAAATTTTATGTACCCCCTTTAAGGGGCTGTATCTTAACAAGGGATGCTCCAATGAAGTTTCTTTATATGAAAGATCCTATCTTTTTTTCGATGAGGAATCACCTCCTTAAATGTTTTACACTTATTCAGTTACACCCTGTATATATATATATATATATATATATATATATATATATATATATGGGCAGGGCAGAAGCATACTATCAAAAATTGGGCGACAGTGTTCAATATAGTTTGCATTAGGTATAATCCTGTTTTCCTTTTTTTGTTTTTTCGAAAATGTTAGCTGCAGCAGATGAGTTTCCTAATAATATTACCCCAACATAATTTGTGATTGAAGTGAACTTCAGTGTGGTAATACCACTTACATGTCAATTGACGAATGAGGATTATTGAACTGGACAATTTTTTATTGAGGAGGTCAGTATGGTGATGCCATAACAGTGTATCGTCAAAATTGATGCCAAATTAATTGCTAGTTTGTTCCAGTTGATATTTTGCATTTGTTGAGAATATTATCATTCGATTCGATGATAGTAATTAGATTATATTTATTGTTTGGGGCTTGTGTCCTGGAAGCCTATTCACTACGACCACTTCAGATCTATTGTGTGCGCCCTCGCATTTGTCAGAGATCTTTGTTTGCCTGGCCTTCATCAGTAAACGTCACACTTTGGCTCTTCCATGTATTTGGAGGATTGTGGCCATTTATTTTCTAACTTTGTAAAACCCACTTCCGAAAGACCTTTCCACTGGCACAGTACGTGGTTGTCGTCAGATATAGACGAGTGTGATTGTGATCCTGTCAGATAAGATTTGTCACCAGTTTTACCATAGAGGCAATAGCTCAATTTGGTGGGTGTATACATTCCTCATTATAGTCATTCGAAGTCGACAAAAAAATAGTACTAGACAAAAATCAGAGTCTGAAAAGTATCTCACTGAGGCTTTCAAATCTGGCAACGTTGCTGAAAGAATTACGGATGCCATTATTACAAATTACAATTTCTATGATGCTAAAATAACATCTTTACAAGCTAAGATCCAACTATTGAAATCTCGTAACAGTAATCAATCAAACAATTTTTGGATGATACCCCGAAAAAACTTTTCTCTAGAACAACACGCAAAGAAACATGACATTCGAATTATTGGCTTCAGAGAATCCGATAACAAGAATCCGTCAGTTTGAAGGTTGTGGACGATGTGGTTACTTGATTACTATCGTTTCGGACGTCCATCATCTTAATGTATTTAAAAGGTTTTCACGACGTTTCGAATGCTTGTATCTCCAATCGTCTTCAGGTGAATACTCCTGAAGACGATTGCAGATACAAGCATTCGAAACGTCGTGAAAACCTTTTAAATACATTAAGACGATGGATGTCCGAAACAATAGTAATCAAGAATCCGTAACTTTTGCTGATAAATTAAAAATACCAGTGAACGACGAAATTTTTGCTGCAAACAGAGAGATCATCGGCCATCTTGGAGCAGCCCCAAAATTCATAATCGTCGACTTTGAAAACCCCCACATACCAATTTTGAATCGAATCAGACCATAAACCTAAATCTCGTTCGCCATCTTGGAGCACAATTTTGTTCTATTCTATAACAAAAATTCCATGGGCCACCATTTCAATTTCATGAATTTTGACAGAAAATTCATAATCTCTGACTACAAAAACCCCACAACTCGTCCGCCATCTTGGAGCCGCCATTTCCATTTTTTCTCTAACAGAAACTCTATAATGGATTGTCACCAGAATTATTAACACCTGCCAAATTTGAGCTCAATCGGATGTCGGCAAGTGCTCCAAAAATGGATTACAATTTTGAACCGGAAAGAATAACAGAATGACATACGAACGAAGCAAGTTGAATAAAAGCTTGCAAAAAAAGGAGCTGCAGGGAAAATGGAATATTTTGTGCGAATTGGGCAAAACGGTCACTGATGTCATATTCGGTTATTTTATTGCAGATCAGAGTTTCTTCCATTTACAATTTATTTTGAAGAAAAAGTGGGTTAATTAATTTTCTTAGCCTTTTCGCAACGTACGAGGCATGTACACCTGATGTGCTCGTATCACATCAAGGTATGTGATCCTTTGACGTTTTTCAATTTCCGGCAAGTACAGGGTGTTTCTGTCGGGCATCTAGGAAAGTTTATCTTTAATAAATTATTTTGTGGTCGATCCCTTTTATATAATGTTGTTTTTCTGGATAGGAAGTCAAACTAGTGCCAATCAGAAAATGACCGGGAGTTAAACATTGTAGATCAGATGAGTCATTAGGCAGTGGACAAATTGGGCTTGGATTTGGAATAGCCTCAATTTGACATAGAACAGTACTCAATTCTTCAAAGGTCAACAAGCATGCGACGTAGATGGTATTTGGTACTGTAAATTGCAGCTTTCCACAGTCCTCCCCAATGAGGACTGTAGGGTGGAATAAATAATATTCACTGAACTATACTTTTTCTATTGTCATGATTTTGGAAAAAATCACATAATTCTTTCAATTGGTTATGGGCCCCAAAAAATTTTGTAGCGTTATCGCTGTAAATACTTATTGGATGAAAAAAGTTCTATATGAACAGCTTTAGTGGCCATAGATACAAAAACTGCTATATAACATTCAGTTACAAGGGCTTTACGCAACCTGGAAGATTTTATGAAAAAGGGTCTACACCTACTTTCTCAAAAGGTCTACAAATAGATACTCTATCTTCAGGCAAATCTGCCATGAGCTGATGAGAAGATTGAGTATTAAATCTAAGACAGGTTGTGCAGTTGTGAATGATCCTTTTCACTTGTCTGAGACAGTTCAGCGGCCAATAGGTGAAGTGAAGTTTTGTTGAAAATCTGTTTATTTGATTTTAATTCAGATTTTTATTTGAGAAGTGAAGTATTTGAATCTGTTTCAAAATAACATATAAAACAGCATTAACATAACAGTTGAAGAGCCAGTAATTTTATTGGATGAATCTCTACTATTCGAAATGAATCGAAGCATTTATGCCACTGAATGGGAAAATCTCGTGAAGTAATTATGACAAAAATATTCTTTGAATAACGATTCAGGAAAGATTATATGTGAAGTTGTCCTCCTTTGTTCAGGAATTTCAGCAAGGGAAAATTTATTATTGGACTTCTCAATCTAGACTGGACAGGAATGGTAGTTCATGCCGCCAAATATCAGATTTGATTAGTTTTTGTGCTAACACTCCACGTGATAGGAGACCAGCAGGGTTTTCTAGGGTTTCAACATAATTCCATTGCCAATTAGATGACAGTTCTTGAATTGGTGATACTCTATTCGACACAAAAGTGGACCAAAGTGAAGGATGTGATTGGATCCAATATAAGGCAATTTGGGAATCTGCATGAAAGTGAACCGATGAAAAACACAAGTTATTTTGGAAAAATTTTCTGACCTACTGAGTCAAGTTTGTCAGGAGAATCATGGCACATAGCTCAAGACGCGGCAAGGTGACTGTTTTGATGGGAGCCACGCGAGATTCTGAAGTCACCAAATTACAGGAAATGGAATTGTCCGAGCATATAGTTCGACTGTAAACACAAGCAGCATAAGCTTCCATGCTGCTATCTGCGAAATCATGAAGTTTTATGAATTTTCCTGTCTGAAACCAAAAAACGAGGAACCATCGAATACTTTAGAGAACTCAAGGAGTTCATGAATTCTAGCCATTCAAGAAGGAGTGATCCTTTGAGATTTTCATCCCATGTTAGTTTTGCCATCCACAACTTTTGCATGAATATTTGACCAGTGACTATAACTGGACCAATGATTTCTAATGGATCGAACATTTGGGCAATAGTAGAGAGCTCTATTTGCTTGGAAACAATATTTCGAATCGAAATTTTGGGAACTGAAATTGAGAACATGTCAGTAATATTATTTCATGACAATCTTCCTATTCAATATTCAATTGAGAATGTTTCTCTTTTCAACATGAATACCCCACAAGAGGTTATCTTGACGATGGAAGATTGTGAGAAAAGTTTGTCTTTCAGTCGCAGATGATTCCACATCTGATTTTATGAACATCCTGTTCATATTTTCAACAAACCAAAATTATATTAGGAACATTATCCATATTTATATCATAATTCATGAACTTTTATTTTCACAATATTAACTGCGGAAGTGATAGGAATTAGAATTCCATTTATGTTAATGGAATCCAGCAGAATTGAGGAGAGCTGATGATAAGATTTCTCTAATTCAATTTCCGATTGGCAACCAAAACATCATCGACATAGGTTTGTGCATCAGCAGCAAAAAAAAAATCATTTCCTGAAGTTTTTGCCAATTGAGTTAGCGAACGAGTAGTAAGACATGGTCCACACTTTGTGCCATAAGTAACAGTTTGGAGTTCTATGCATCATAATAGATTTGATTGTGATTGGTGGCAAAGGATACTTCGAAAAAAACATTGAGTTGTATTAGTTCTGATTCACCGATACATTTTTTCAATGTCTGCCTGAAACGTATGGATACTGACGGTTTTTACAAGGGATGTCATTGCGGTATGGTTGGAATTGATAGCCTTCCAGAGTAATATAGTTCAAACACAGACCTGTGGAAGTTTTGCTTGAAACATCAAACACTACACGGAGTTTAGTTGTCTCATGATCTTTTCTAATAACACAATGATGTGGAAAAAATATTTCAGTTCGAAATGGAGCTCATTATTAGGAAATTGAATACATCTAGCGTGATTCAGAGAAACATATTCATAAAATGAATTGAAAATAGGTAGGAATGATGTACCTTTCCTTTTTCTCTTCGTGATATCTATTTGTGTTCTTCAATTTCTGGTACCCGAAGTTGAACCAATGCGGGATTGACTTACTGTCCACCAAATCGAAAAACACAAATTAATATCACGAAGAGAAGAAGGAACGCTTCATCATTCCTACCTATTTCCAATTCATTTCATGGTGCAATCGTACCCCTACCTCCAAAGATTTCAAAGAAAGAAGAGTTCCGATTCAGCTGACTCAGACAAAAATCTAAGGCGAAGTTTTTCTAAGAAAGGAGAGTCCGATGTCGACAAAACTCAAGGCGCATAGCTCCATTTTGTAATTGGATTTGATTTATTGGTTTATGTTTTACTATCATCCAAGTCACTTCTGTGAGTCTTGATATTTTCATATTATATTTTACTGACATTAATAGAATTCCCAAAAACAAGTTCATGCATGGGACATCATATTGATGTTAGTAGTAGAATAATTTTGATCGCTGTGCTGATTTGGTTTTTGGTTTTGGTGTTTATTTACATATATGTGTATAGATGTCTGTATACATATTTAGAGATTTTGCTGCCTAAATTGACTTTGTTTGAGAGCATTTGTGAAAGCAAGTGCAAATAATGTATTAAAAAATGCTCGCAACGCCTCGATTAAGTGAATTTCCAATTGGTTAGAAAATAATTTATACAATGGAACAGATAATTTCATTGTAGAATCTAGGGAGAAAAGTTTACAGAAGAGCTTTACAAAATATTCAGATATACAAGATAAAATCAAGGTTTAAGACGTGAACAACACTGATAACGAGGACCGAAGTATTGTGGAAAATCATTTTCATGAAATAATGGCGAGAATTCATGAGAAAATCCTTTTTCTAAAAACTCATTGAGTTTCTTTAGCTAATGTTAGCGTTATTAGTAATCAAGGTTTGAATTGTAACAAATTGGGGGTAAAACTGCCCCAAATTTAAATTTCTCCATTCACAGGAGATCACCAGAAGTGGGTTCCTTTTCATCAGTTGTTCACTTCATTGATAGAGAAAAATCTACATTCAACAATTATTCAAAAATTTATTAATTTGAAATCATACTTTCGCGTAGACGCTTTATCTTTGATAGTCATTGGAACTGGCCAGTGATAATCTACAGTTGCACTTGAAATACTAGAAGCAAGATATGACAACAATTTAGCCATCATCAATTATCATTCTACAATAAACATAAAAAAGAATTTGAAGTCTTTGAAGAACTTGAATTGCCCAGTAATGCACTGGAATTTTCTTCTTCTGAATATTTCATTGGGTAAATGAGATTTCAATCCTGAGAAATATTGTCAATCTCAACGAAACACAAAAAACGATCCAACTCTAGATGAGTTTTTCAAAAGATTAGAAGCGCAATCTACTATTTCAGAATTCGTGAGTACACACCCTATTTGAAGAGAAAAATCATCTCCTAGATCGGTTAGAAGAACAACCCTCCATATTCAAAATTCCAACGAAAGAAAATGTTGGCATTGCAAAACTCCAAGTCATGACCTATAATTCCTGTACCAACTTTCTCAGTATGTCATTGGAAGATAAGTAAAAATTTTTGAGGTCTGAATATTTATGTTTTAATTGTATGGGTGCGAATCACATGTTAACAGAATGTCAAGAGTGGTAAAAACACCACACAATTCTCCACAATGATAGGAATTAATCAAATTCCAGTCAATTCACGACCGCTCAGAATGGGAGTTATTCATCAAATTCTAATTCCTCGTCCTATGTACCTAGTAATCGTGAATCTGTTTCCAGAAATCCCGACAGCAATCAAGGGTTTTCCCGTGTCCAGACATCCACCACAACAAACAGAGTTATATTTCCAGGTTCCCAGAATGTGGGACCAACTTCCCCAAATCAAGATTCACAAGCTAATATTAATCAATCTCCCACATCAGAAAATTCCCAACTAATTTCTCAAACGGAAACACTCATTACTTCAGCATTCTTTTCCATGAACACTAGCAGCATTAATGTTCTGCTGGCAGCAGCAATAATTACAATACATTCTGAAACTGGAATTCCTGTTCAAATAAGAGCTGTGCTTGATGGAGGTAGCCAAACTTCATTTGTGACTGAAAAACTGATGTCCAAATTGAATTCAAATACCCACGATAAGGAGTTGCAAGGTTTTGGAGTGCAAGTTTTGTTTTAATGAAATGGAAGATAGAGTTATTCATTCTAGTGCCAATCAGTTCAAATGCAAAATAACCTGTAGTATATTGCCATCCATAACGACCAATGTTCCTCATGTACCAATTATTGTTGAAACGTTCCATATTCCTAACAACTTCGTCTGGCTGATTCAGCTTTTGGCACTTCATCAGATATCAATATGCTCATAGGGGCAGATCAATCAATTTTGATCTTTCTCCCAGAAAAAATAACTTCAGGCAAAAATCATCCCAACTTGATAAAAACCCATTTGGGATGGATGGTAAGTGGAATATATCTTCAAATGCATCCAAAAAGAAGTGTGAGATCTTTTGTTCTTCACTCGACTGAACTAGGAAGTGAGTTGAGTATTCAACTGAATGAAATTATGTCCAAATTTTGGGAATTAGAAGAAATTCCTTCGAAAACTCCCTTAATTTCCGATGGAGAGCTCGCAGTGCAAAATTTCACTAACACACATAGGCGACTAGAGAATGGCAGACTCCAATCAACATTCCTTTAGAAAACCCAACTGGAACTAAACGGTTAGGGGAATCTTAATTCATCGCAAAAAGGCGATTCCAAGCATTAGAAAACTATATTTTCCAAATTCCAGACAATAGGCTATCATTCTGGCAGAAATGTGTCAATCTTCAACAACATTTTTGGAAAAGGTGGTGAGTAGCATATTCAAGTAGACTTTAAAATGAACCAAAATGGATGAACTCCCCCTGAGAATCTCAGAGTTAATGATCTCGTCCTTTTGAAAGAAGGACACTTCTGTCAATGAATGACGCTTTTCATGGAAAATATATCAACTTTTATTCTGACGACTCACTGACAAGTATATTTAAAATTTTGTTTTTGTCAACTGTTACTGCCAAAGTCAAAAATACAATATACCAGGTTATTCCAACATTTTGCAGTGAATTCCCCTCAGTGCTAACTTATAGATTAGCACGAATATTGAGCCGGTATAGTTTTCTAAAGGTTGCTTGTAAATCCCATGTGCTGTCTGAACATCAGCAACTCTAACAATTCCGTCTGGCCCATGTATACTTTTTTCACTTTACCCATTGGCCAAACTCCTCTCGAAAAATCTTTTCAATTTATGATGACTAGTTCTACTTCTTCTAGATTTGATTTATCTCCATTGAATTTACTGCGATTTATCAAATCTGGAAGGTATTCACGTAGCCAACATTTCCAAAACATGTCTGATAAGTATTGTAACGAAAATAAACTTAACTTGGTTTTAATAATTTATTTCACACTTAAATCTACAACTTAATTTATATTACGCCACTGTATAGCTCGATCGTATGGGCTCGTTCAGACTGTGACTCTGAGACTCCACTTGAGGGTTGCCTATTTATCTCCGATACAGCATTCTCGATGTTTCGAATTCTGGCAGTTGGCGACCGGCATGTTCCAATTGTTTCCAATATTGACCGTTGTTTTCCGCGGTAGAGCGACTGGATGGTTCTCGAATATCTCCGGGGATGATCTCATCGTTGTCGATGGCAACGCGTGAGGCGACAGGTCCGGCCTAGGTTCGTTACATTGCCCCCTTCTTAAAGACATTTCGTCCCGAAATTTCATCCTTGGAGTGTGACGATATCTGCATGACTCCCCATATCTGCACCGTGAAGTTCGATGGAAGTAACACTCCACGGTCTTCATGATCGGTCGTGGAAGAGGGTTACAGCAAACCAGAATCTTGACGCCGCTGGATCTGAATATCGCCTCCAGCATACTTTTTATGACTCTCCAGTACAACCCATCAATACCACAGGATAATTTTGGAATTGCTAGATCCACCAGATTCTGGTCCACCATAGTATCTCTTAGTTTGGGAGACTCTTCCAGACATCTTCATAGGACGGTTTATCTTGGGAATGCCTCTTGGTAACTAGGTAGTAGATGTTTCTCTGGCCTTTCTTCAACTGTAGCACCCACCAACTTCTGGATTCTGCTCCCGCAGTGTTTGGAGTTGACCAAATTTCTTAGAGAACACTACGGCGATGCCCCTGGACATTCGAAGATCTTCTGCCACACAGTGCGCTAGTGCGTAGTCAGCAGGCACCTCGAAAAAGGTCTCGTGACTCCTCTCTAGTAACCCCATGTAGAACTTTCTGCCCGTTTGAATACAAGGACATAAACTCCTCGAACGTCATATCATCCTCCGGTGGCTTGAGGGTGCGAACTTGGTCATGGTTTCCAGCGTAAGGGGCCAACCTGTTGAAATGGACGACCCTTGGTTTCCCTCGGGGTGGCTTATGGATTCGGTACACAAGGTCGTTCATCCTTTTCACGATTTTATACGGGCCTTCCCACGAGTTCCGCAACTTTGGTGATAGTCCACGACGACGTTTGGGGTTGTACAGCCAAACCAGGTCATCAACCTTAAATCCTCCAGCGTCGGCCTTGATGTCATAGGTCTTCTTCATTTTATCGCTGGCACTCTGGATGTTCAACCGGACTCGTTCGTGGATGTCGTCCATTCTCTGCCGAAGTTTGCTGACGTAGTCCTCTCCCGCAGTGTCTTGTCCTGGCGGTATCCCAAACTTCAGGTCACAAGGCAGTCGCAGTTCTCGGCCCATTATAATACTAGCAGGAGTTTGACCGGTTGACTCGTGTACTGCGGATCGATAGGCCATCAGGAACAAATGAAGATACTGGTCCCAGTCTCTTTGATGGTCAGAGACAACCTTGGACAAGTGGCGGTTGATCGTCCTGTTCATCCGTTCCACCATTCCATCGGACTGCGGATGTAGGGCCGTGGTTCTTGTCTTGCGGATGTTCAGCAGTAGACATATTTCTTGGAAAAGGTTGGATTCGAAATTTCTGCCCTGATCCGAGTACAGCTCCATTGGAATACCGAATCGACATATCCATTCTTTCACCAAGACGTCGGCGACGGTGATGGCTTCCTGGTTGAGCAGGGCATAGGCTTCCGCCCACTTACTGAAGTAGTCCATTGCCACAAGGATGTATTTATTCCCGTGGTCGGATACGGGAAGCAAGCCGGCGATGTCAATGGCGATTCTCTCGAACGGGCTGCCTACGTTGTACTGACGCATCGGGGCCTTGGGTCGTATTCGAGGTCCATTGCTAGCAGCGCATACAGCGCACTTTCTGCACCAGTCCTTGACGTCAGCTTGACAATTGGCCCAGTAAAACCGTTGCCTCACTTTCTGCAGGGTCTTCGTCACTCCCAGATGTCCTCCGGCGACTCCATCATGGATTTCCCGCACCACTTCCTCTCTTCTGTTCCTGGGAACAATTATTTGGTGTCTGTCTTCCCCACCAATATCGGCCTCCAACACACGTTTCAGGATCCCATTGTCCAGAATAAGAGAGTTCCATTGTGCCCAATAGGACTTAACAGCCGGCGAGTAACCGGCGACTTCCTGCCATGATGGTCTTCGATTGCCCTTCTTCCAGCTGACGACTAAGCCAAGGTCGGGGTCTCTCTCTTGGTCTTTCTGGATCTTGCTGTCATTCCAGTTGTCATCCATTGCCGCGGTTCTACAAAGTGTTGCTTCTTTCTCTTCTGCTCGTTGGCAATGTGAGCAATCATCTGGACATGGTCTTCGCGACAAGGCATCTGCATTCTTATGGCTAGTTCCGGCTCGATGTTCGATCTCGAAATCGAATTCTTGGAGTCTCTCGATCCAACGTGCTATTTGACCCTCAGGATTTTTGAACTGTAAGAGCCATTTGAGAGCTGCATGGTCAGTTCTCAACAGGAATCTTCTTCCATACACGTACTTGTAGAAGTGTTCCACTCCCTTCACAACAGCTAACAGCTCTCGCCTGGTTACACAGTAATTGCGCTCTGGTTTGCTAAGCGTCTTGCTGAAATAACCAATGACCTTCTCCTGTCCCTCCTGGATCTGAGATAGGACAGCTCCAACTCCCACGTTGCTGGCGTCCGTATCCAAAATGAATTTCCCTTTGGGTAGGGGATAGCTCAGTATAGGTGCGTTGATCAAAGCTCCTTTCAGCTTCCTGAATGAGTCTTGACATTCTTCGGACCACTGGAACTTTGTTTGGCCTTCCGTGAGCTTGGTCAGTGGTTTAGCGATGTTGGCGAATCCCAGCACATATCGGCGATAGTATGTGCATAATCCAAGGAAACTTCGAAGTTGGTGAATGTCTTTTGGGATGGGCCAATCCTTAACAGCTTTGATCTTCTGGTCGTCCACTGCTACTCCTTCCCCAGAGACAACGTGGCCGAGGTATCGTACTTCTTTTTGGAACAGATGGCATTTCTTAGGGCTCAGCTTCAATCCGGAGTTCCTCAGTCGCAGGAATACTTCCTCCAAGTTTTTCACGTGGTCCTCAAACGATCTGCCGACCACAATTATGTCGTCGAGATACACTAGACACGTGTTCCATGAGATCCCTTCAGTACTGTTTCCATCAATCTTTCGAATGTGGCGGAGCATTACAGGCCGAATGGCATAACGGTGAACTGCCACAATCCTGAGCCGATGGTAAAGCAGTCTTTTCTCGATCTTCCTGAGCCAGTTCAACTTGCCAGTATCCACTCTTCAGATCAAGGGTCGAGAAAATCGTGGAACCAGCCAACGTGTCTAGGGTGTCATCTATTCTCGGGAGAGGGTAACTGTCCTTCTTCGTGACATTATTAAGTTGGCGATAGTCTACACAAAAGCGTGTCGATCCATCCCTTTCTTCACCAGTACGACTGGAAGGACCAGGGACTGTCAGATGGTTCGATAACTCCTTCTTTTCCCATATCGCTGACTATTTTGTCAGCCTCTTCCTTCTTGGCAAGAGGAAGTCTTCTTGCTGATTGCCGGATCAGTCGGGCACCCCCAGTATCGATCTTGTGCTGGACCACATTAGTTCGACCTCCTTTTCCTTGTCCGGTATCGAAGATGTCTTGGTACTTCTTAACTAAATCTCTTAGTTTGGGCTGTTGAGCTGGTTTTATATCTTTGGAAGAGATGGCAACTAATTTTTCTAGTTCTGTGGGCAAGTTGTTGGGTTGGCTAATCGTACCTCGTACACTCCGGATCACTGAGGAAACTGACGAGCAGTGCCCCAATATTGTTCCTTTCTTCAAGGTCACTGGAAAATAATTGACATTCATGACCCTTACGGGCACAAATTTGTCAGCACGCAACAAGGTCTTCCCAAGTGCAATCCCTCGTCCAATTTTCTCATCATGAAGTTTGGGCTCGAACATCACCACGTTTCCACTGCTCGTACTCCCGTCCAGGCGAGCCTCCAGAATGGTTTCAGCCCTCTCAGGTACGCTTACATCTTCAGCCAACAACACACGGATCAACCCCTCACTTCTCCCATGAAGCACCAGCTCTTCTCCGTTGACACGTAGGACGCCGTCTTTGAAATCCAATTCAAACCCTCTGGAATTCATGATGTCCATTCCGATGATTGCATCGTCTTCGATGTCCGCTACAAGTGCCTGATTTCACTTTAGTGCTGCCCAAAATTATTTCAATCGGTAGCTCGCCATATACAGTAGCTGGCTCCCCTGTTGCTGTGCGTAGCTTCAAGTTGTCGGTTCAATCCGTTCCGGTGTTCTAGCAAAGGAAGGCCGAGAATTGTCCTAGTCGCACCTGTATCTAGCAGCATGGTGCAAGGCTCGTTATTGATGAGACCGTCTACGAAGACACCTTTGTTCTGTCGTTGAAGGATAGCGACATATGCGTTGTTAACCGGGGCTTGCGGACACATGCCGACGATTGCCCCTTCTCGTCGACCTTTTTAGTTTTCCTGCATCGGAGTCGATGAATGTTGGACATTTGCTACGCACATGTCCAATTTTGCCAATTCCGGCATCTTATCTGTCTTTTCTCAGGCAACACTTCCTTCATCACTTTTCTTATGGCAGCTTCCAAGTTAGCAGGCTCCTGTGAGTCTTCCTCAATCGTTTGAACTTTACTTTGGCTTTTGCAGCATTGTTTTGCTGCTTCGAATTCCAAAGCGCGTGCCAGTGCGTCTACGAGATGTGTTGGACGAGCTAATATCAACGCTTGTCTGGTTTCTTGGTCACGGAGTCCATCCAAGAATGCCTGAACCGCTAATCGCTCCATTACATTTTCCGGTATGGCTGGATATGCGAGACGAACCAAGCGTGCAATGTCAGTTTCAAATTCTTGTAAGGATTCGCCCGATTTCTGACAGCGATTTTTCAGCTGGGAGTGGTATACGTGTTCCAAATGGGCCTGGCCATATCGTAATTCTAGATGTTTAATCAGCTGATCATAGTCCTCCTGTTCTTGGGCGGTAAGAGTTTGTAGAATATTCGTCGCTTCTCCACGTAATGCAAGTGTTAGTGCTACAGCTCTTTCCCCTGCATTCCATCCATTTGCTTTGGCCGCTGCTTCAAACTGTCGGCGGTAATTTTCCCATGGAGTTTTTCCGTCGAATTGAGGCGGCTTCATGGAAAGCTTTGTTACGTTTCATTTTCTCACTAGATTTACTATCGCTCTCATACCCTAAAGACATACGGTATATACGTGATATTTTATTCATTCATATTCACATTCCACTTATAACTCCAAAAAGGATATTGTCAGAACCAGATATTCCTTTCTTCGTTCCGGTGATCTTTCTCCGGTAGTGCAAAACAAGTGATAATCTACAATAGAGAAGGTGGTGAAATTCGATTATATTCAAAGCAGTGCACAATGTCATTACGTTTATTGTTCGGGCTAGCAAGTACTTGCAGATTGTCGATAGTGATGCCTTCCCTTTGATATCTCTTCGATATGAGCTCATACATTTGCAGATACATGAATCATTCGGATACTAGCCAGACTATGGGTCATTTTATTCCATCGAACCAACTGTGATATGCCCTTCGACTTCAACTATTTCTTGGGTGTACTCAGAGAGGAGCCTAAAACAAAGAATTATGTTGTGAACAATTTGTAGGTTATCCTGTCCAGAATGTTCTGCTTTATCACTGTCAATATTATCGTGATCAGGTAGATTGATTATGGGACTTACCTCATCATTAACCAGCTGGAATTTTCCTCGAAATTCATCTTGGGATGTTTGTTTGGTAATGTCATTTTTCTGAGTTCCTTCATTGAACTTGACGTTTCCAGGTTTGTCACAGCTACCGGCACAGAGTTGCCAACGGTAGATCGGATAACTGTTCCTGAATGCCATTTCATTCCTGTTGGATTTTAATGATTGTGTGTCGTGGGTTAATCTGATAAACTCCAAGGGGTACGGTTGAAGGTGCACTTGGCATTTAATTGGTCTTCAAACCATAATTTATTCGTATCGCGAGAACGCACTAGCGCCAACCTTGGTTGTTGAGAGTATCGTTCTAGTCAGAAGAGCCAATCAGAAGGGTTCTCTTTTTTTCACATAGTTTTGGGAGAGACAGGTGTTCAGAGTGTGGAGTGATGGTTTCCAGAAAGTGGCTCAAGAACGTTTATGATTTTTAACATCATCCTTGAATGGGAAGTGTTTTTGGGTCCACAAATAATTATTTCCCGATGGGTTTGTGAAGTTGTTGCCGATATTTTTGGTGAACCTTCCGGGATTGAACCTCCTAGAGGGATTTTTTGAATCATTCCACTCCACTCCGTACGCTTCCATTTGAAAATCTGTGGAAACTCGCAATCTGTGTGCCAAGGTAGGTTTAACGAATACTGTAACTTTCTTTCGTTTCGATTTCAATCACCAAACTCGCTCTCTTGAGTTTTGGCGATTCAAATAAATTCAAATCTGAAACTCTACATATTCGATTTGTTCATAGGTCATTAGAGCCCATAATCGAGTACGCTCATCCACGGTGTAAAGGTGTTGGACCGCTTAGAACGAAGTTATATTATTGGAATTTGGACCTAAAGAACCCCAAAGGACTTGGGTATGTAAAATTCATGCATTTGGTAGCAAAATCGCGAGATTTGCCATTTACTATGAATTTGGATGTAATTTCAAGAAATTGTTATTGCTATTCATATATGTATAGGGCGAGGAGAAAATATGGTTTTATAAATAGTTTTGTACCAGTGAATAGTAATTGATCAGTTTCGAGGTTCATACTGGGTGGACTTCAAACTGGTGCAAATAGTATTTTAATTATACGGGGTAGAGTTAAATTTTCCTTAATTTTTTTTGTTTCATGGGGGATAATAGTTGCTTTTAAGGTGAAATAAGGGGAATAATCAATGGGAACCCATACAGGGTGTGTCCTTAATTCACTATTGTTATAATTTATTATTCAGAGTTTTATAGGGGGGTTTAATTTGTGAAATCATTAAAGAAAGGAAAGGACGTTTATTTATATATAGGGTGAAGCAAAACTCATCCTAGCTGAATCTCTTGATTTTATTTAATTTGATACTTTGAGATATTTGAGAGTACATAGGTATTCATTTCCAGTTGATATGTTGTTGTTTGGGATTATCAAGTATACGGGGCGGTTGAAAGATACTGAACTGTTTGATTACCATGATTCTATTTAATTATCACATTTACTTTTGCTATTTGCCGAGTTTGGATAAATATAAAGGGGCAAAATATATATTTGCTAAAATATTTCCTGAGGAGGAGTTTTGAATAGTTTTTGTTCCTTCCTCAGGGTTCTTTTCACGAGTTGGATTCTTTCCACGGGTTGGATTCTTTCCACGGGTTGGATTCTTTCCACGAGTTGGATTCTTTCCACGGGTTGGATTCTTTCCACGGGTTGGATTCTTTTCACGGGTTGGATTCTTATCCCGTGCTGGCTCTTGTCACGTGCTGGTTCTTGTCACGTGCTGGTTCTTTTCTCTGCTGGTTTTTTCTACGGACTGGTTCTGTGGCTGGAGATATTGGAGCCTAGAAGGTGAATGACTCTAGATTGTCAAAGCCATTCCGACATACAGGGTGGTCTGCGTAGCCACGCTCCTATACAGGGTGGTCTCCATATCCACACTGGTATACAGGGTGGCCCTCTCAAGCGATACCTTTCCCAGGGTGCTCCATTGGACTACCAGGTTTATGGTCTGAGGCAGTGAGGTTCTAAGGCGCAGGGAGCGCGAGGAACCACAGGTTTTTCCCACACATTTATTTTAAGTTAATATTTGATTTGCTGGGGAAATTAAGGATTATTCTATGGGATGATTTTGTGAGCGGAAATTATTGTGTATTATTCTTCTTAATGGCCTAATTATATTGATTGCGCCTACGCCTGAGCTCACGCGTCGCCTGCGTTCAAACATTTTTAATGGCACTATGTAGCCTACTTTAATTTCTGCGTCAATGCGCTTGTCATGTCGTTATATAGCTTATGCTTCTGTAGTCATGCATATTTTGGGGCTGGAGCTTGCTTACGCTTGCCTGGTTATTTGCTCATCCTGTATTTTTATTTTTATTGGGTAAATTTCAACCACGTCAATTTGTGTAAAATAAATCACCAATAGTACAGTACACCATAGCGGGTTTTTTATTTCATTTAGTTCAACCCATTTGGTAATTTGGGGGTTGAATATCGAACTGGGTATTTGGGACAAAATTTACCTGGCGCCCATAACTATGAATTCACATTACCGAACCACCCCATCTCCACTCGAGTTAGCCCAAAATACCCATCTGTCAGTTTGACAGCTGAGGCCATTACGTGCGCGTCGGATTGTAGGTCGCAGCTTCCCTATTTCAGAAATGACCTTGACATCTTTTATACCCTCTTGAACTTTATCCAAGTTCAAACTCAAGTCCAGCATTGCATTTTCGTTAACCATCTCTGTGGAGGGCGCACTATCAATTCGTTTTTCCAGCTTACTGATCGTTTCCTTTATTTTATCTATCTCCGTGTTCATTCGCTCCCTAATTTTATCCATCTCTGTCTCAACGGTTTCCATTCTTTCTTCTAGAAAATTAGCCACACCACACAATTCTTTTTTTAGGCCTTCTGTGTATTCCAGGCACTTCTCTTCCAGGCTTCTTGCATTTTCTTCCAGGCTTCTTGAATTTTCTAGAAGCTTCTCTTCCAGATTTCTAGCGTTTTTTTCCAGACTTCTTGAATTTTCTAGAAGCTTCTCTTCCAGATTTCTAGAATGTTCTTCAAGTTTTTCTATTATCGGACTCAAATCACCTCCGGGAACTTCGAATAAAAATGTTTCGGGGTCCTCACCTTCTTGTATAAGTCCTTCTGCAAGTCTTTCCTGGAGTACTTGCTTTTCACCCGTTGTTTCCAGTTCCCTTTCCTCCAATTCCTGTTTCAATTCCGCTACCTTCAAGTCCGCAAGGCGCACTTTTCTTGAACACATTTTGTCTTTGACGAGGTATCAGTCTGTTTCACACGAAAAGTTTATCAGTTTGTTAAAAATTCACTTCGCGAATTCTTTTCCAGGGGCCACCAGTCTATTGTCTGTTTCACGCGAAGAGTGTATCAGTTTATATTCCCACGCACAATTGTCCACTTCGCGAAAACCGGGCCACTGTCTATTTTCTGTTTCACGCGAACAGTGTATCAGTTTATATTCCCACGCACAATTGTCCACTTCGCGAAAACCGGGCCACTGTCTATTTTGGGCGTACAAAAAGGTCTATCAATTTATTTTTCTGACTATCCACTCCACGATCACTTGTTTATTTTCAAAATCTCACTTCCGACACCATTTGTAACGAAAATAAACTTAACTTGGTTTTAATAATTTATTTCACACTTAAATCTACAACTTAATTTATATTACGCCACTGTATAGCTCAATCGTATGGGCTCGTTCAGACTGTGACTCTGAGACTCCACTTGAGGGTTGCCTATTTATCTCCGATACAGCATTCTCGATGTTTCGAATTCTGGCAGTTGGCGACCGGCATGTTCCAATTGTTTCCAATATTGACCGTTGTTTTCCGCGGCAGAGCGACTGGATGGTCCTCGAATATCTCCGGGGATGATCTCATCGTTGTCGATGGCAACGCGTGAGGCGACAGGTCCGGCCTAGGTTCGTTACAGTATTGAGAAATCCTCCAATATTTTTTGGATAGGTCTTTTTTGTCAAAGACTCCTGGTGTTGTTATGATGACTGATTTGCCGATGAGAAGATCGTTCCGGCAAATACTGACCGGGTCCTGTGGATCTGTGGAAACATGAGTGAGAGGCCTACTATTTATAATATATTCTGCTTCGCAGAACAAAGTTTGAAGAACTTCTTTAGCAGGGTGTTGATCTCTCATGATAGCTATCAGAGCTCTCTTGGAACTGCTCATGAGACGTTCCCAGCTACCTCCCATATTCAGAGGGGTGGTAGGAATTCCCAATTTATTTCCCATATCATCTATCACAATTTTTATCTGAAATTCATCCAAAGTCTCTGAAAGTTCGCGACATGCTCCTCTCAAATTGCTGCTGTTATCAGACCATCAAACATTTATGGGTCCTCGCTCAGCTAAAAATAGTCTGATAGCCATAATACAAGAGTCCGTACTCAAGCAATGAGCGATTTCGACGTGTATTGCCCTCATTGTCAGGCAAGTGAAAAGGACTCCATAACGTTTAACCAGAAATGGGCCAAAAAAATCAACAGTGGCGGAAAATGGTTTTTCACATTTCATACCCCTTTCTGGGGGTAGTAAACCCATTTTTGGTTGTGGTGGATTTGCTTCCATACGCCTACAGTAAGCACATTCTCGAATAACTTTTTTGACAATCGTTCTGATGTTTAGGATCCTTAATGAGCATTATTTTTGTGAACATGCATAATCATTTTATGTATGAGATGATTCCCATCTAGAATTATGGGTTCCTTTTCAATCACAGTGGTTTCTTCCATATTTATGATTCTGCTAGACCCTCTCATAATATGGTTATCATCAAGGAAGAGAGACATGTTGTGTAATCGACCATTTCTATTTGGAATTTTCTTCGTCAAATTTGACCAATCCACGGGAAAACAGGATGCTTGAACAAGTTTCCACCATTGCCTTTGACTCCATTCCAGTTCTTCGCAAGTTGAGAATGTATGGGGTATATTGTTAATCCTCAAACCTCTTGTGTTTGTGAAGAAACGTTAAATTCGTGCTGTTATGCGGGATTTTATTTCTGGTAAGGCTTTTGACAAAAGTTCGATGATCAAGTCCACATCGGAACTATCTATTATTTCATTAAGAGGCTGTGGAATTTTTGGCCAACTTTGTTTCCTTACATAAATTTTTTTTGACCTTTGAACCAACGGCTTTCAATATTCAATGTTTCGTTTGGAGTGTCTCATAGGCAACCAATGCCATTCAATGCCAATGCCACGGGCAGCTACATACGTTTGAAGTTTCTTCTAACCTTCGAGCCATTGTATAACTGTTCGTGAATCGGACCAAAAATATCTAGCAGCAATATTCATTTTCGAATGTTTCATTACTTCGGAGCCTGATCTCACTCCCAAGACTGCAGCTAGCAGTTCTAACTTGGGTATCGTTGGTGTTTTCAGGGGTGCCACACGTGCCTTCGAAGCAATGAGAATGATATCGATATAGCTATTGAATTCTAGTTTTAAATGAATTGCTGTAGAATAGGCAAGTTCACTAGCTTCTGAAGATGTGTGAATTCTCATTCTTCTGCTCCTCTTCAGCTCCAGGGAGTAACATCTTGAAATTTCCATGTTCACAGCGCATTTCAGCTCCCGCAGCCGAATAGTCCATTTCTTGAAAATATTGTCTGTGATGAAATCATCCCAGCCAATGCCCAAGCACCATATTTCTTGCAGCAATATTCTTATTTTCATGGTGATCGGTGATAATAGCCCAATAGGATCGTCAACTGACATTTCCATTTTCAAAAATTGTCTTTTAGTGGGAATTCGTGTGCCATTCATTATTACCTTAGAAATTTTGTGAAATTTCAGGTTGAAAGTAAAACAATCTTTCACTGAATTCCATAGCATACCCAGAACCATTTCTTCATTAGCTAGCCTGTCTACCTCCGATTGGATTTTATTGGTTAGTAAATTCTCCGAAAGTTGTTCCAGAACCACAAGAGAATTCGAGATGAAATTCCTTATTCCGAAACCCGCCTTGCTATGAACGTAAATAGCATCTTCAATGAGTTTCACAGCTTCTTCCTCGGTTTCAGTCCTATCCAAATGATTGTCTACATAGTGATGATGAATAATTGCTTCATCGGCTCTTCCAAAACACTGGCAATGTTGATTTGCATTGTAATTTTTCACAAATTGTGCCAGAAATGATGGAGAAGTCGTACCAAATAACATAGCAGTCATCCTGTAGACATCTGGAGATCTCCAGGGGTCAAGATCACGCCATAATAAACACTGTGAAAAATTATCTCCATCTGAAATTCGAATTCTATTGAACATTTCCCGAATCTCATCTGCGAATGCTATTTTATGTAGTCGGAATGTCAAGAGAATACCGAAAATGGACGTCAGCCAATCAGGTCCAGGTAAGAGGCGATCATTCAGTGATAAACCAGTTTTTCCTTCGACTGCATCAAATACAACTCGAACTTTTCGCGGTTTATTGGGGTTCAAAACTGCAAAATGGGGTGGAAACCATATATTCTTCGCATTGTCAAGCTGTTTTGCGGTTACTGGGACTGCATACTGTTTATCCAGCAGCTTTTGGATTTCGTCTTGATATGATATCGTAAGTTTTTCAGTTCGAGACAAGCGTTTCTCGAGACATTTGAGTCTATGGTTCGCCATTGGAAATGAGTCAGGTAAAAAAGGTCATTTTCTTTCCACGACAATTGATTGCCATATCGCTGAATAGAATTTTCTGCTATTGATATCGCCCTTCCTTCGGAGATGGCATATGCGGCGGCTGCCCAGGGTGACCCCCTGCCTAATCTACTATGATCACAAATAGCCCCAAAGATATTATTTTCACTTTGGATCAGATGGGTATGCTGTTTGCACCTTCCGCGGAAGCTGCTGCAAAATTCTTGATCGGTTTGAATCCCAACTAATGGGTGAAAGGAAACTCCCAAATTTCATCGAAGCGTTGAGTTGGAATTTCAACCGTCTTCTCCAGAACAGACTCGAGTTTCAAGAGTTACTTGCTTTTCCGCGAGAGACTCTGTTAGATTTCCTGTCTACAATATATTTAGAAATGACCGAATTGGGCGTCCAGGTGGTTGTGATGATGATACTTATGGTATAGAATCAGAAGGTATTGTTTTCAACACGAGGAGTGGGGCTATCCGTTTAGTCAGTGCCTATAACCTTCCGAACAATAGAATACGCCCTAAAGCACTCGATGTGCTTCTGATGAAAACAGATCAACCCGTTATTGTTGCAGGTGATCTGAACACTAAGCACGTGCATTGAAGCCGTGTTACCAACACGAATGGTAGGCGATTGTGGAAACACAGTGGCGGGTATGAATACCAGGTGTTGGCTCCAGGTGAACCGACGTTTTTTGGTGCCGGTAACGGTAGACCTGATGCGCTTGATCTCGCTCTGATCACAACCTGGTTATTTCAACACTAGGAGGTGATCCGCTGCCTCTGACAGATCGTCTGTGTACGAGAGTGAACTGGAAGATTTTTAGTTCACTCCTGGAGCCTGCATATTGCGCTCCTGAGACAATTAATTATCCACTTGAGTTGGATGAGGGAAACAAGCTCCCAAATACGATGATGAATTTCCGCAAAGGATTCAAAATCTGATACGTGAAATGAATAGAGCAAAAAGAGCCTCCCAAAAGGAGTTTTTTTCCTGCGGACAGAATCCGGGCTAATGAGTTGAATAGGGAGGTGAGAGAAAGTAAAACGAAATGTAGGTCTGAAAGATTCGGCAGTATACTTCAAAATCTAGAAAGCAACAATCAAATATGAAAACTTAGTAAAATATGAAGACTGAAGAAGCTGATATTTCCCCTATTCACGGTGAGGGCGGAATAAGCTATGACTCTGAGTCCAAAGCTTGAGCATTTGCGGATACGATGGGAAGGCAATTTAGGCCGAACGAGCATCCAGACAATGATCTGGATCGATAATTTTGTAAGGAGATAGGGTTTGTTGCACCTTAAGAGAGCCAAATCGGGATGACATTCGTCCGGCTTCGCATTAGAGGATCAAACCCTGGAAAAGCGCCTGGTTATGACGGAATTACTGATAGAATTATTAAGTATTTTCCAGATAACCAGTAACCAGTTACAGTCATTGCTGAACATATTGAACAATTTGATGGGCCTTGAAAAAATTCTCGAAGGCAGAAGCATGCCATCGTGGTGATGATTCCAAAGGGAGAACAAAACCCGACCTTTCCACAAAATTATCGTTCAATCAGTCTGCTTTGCAGTTTAGCTGAGTTGGCTGGGAAGGCTGGACGATGAAGTGGAGACGATGAATTGCTCATTCCAGGAGTGTCCTACCGAATGAGCAGTTCGGCTTCGACAGAGCTCACTCCACCGAATTTGAGGTTCTGAGGCTGAAGGAAGATACGACAAATTCATTAAATACCAACAACATGTGGCCAGACCTGCAGAACGAGCATTTGCACGGGCGCAAATGGAAGTTCTGCGTCTGATAACGGATGCTCCGTGGTGCGTGCGGAACGAACGAATACTTGAAGACTCAAATCTGCCTTCCATCTGAAGTATCACCAGAGAACGCAATCAGAGAATATTTAATTGTACAATAGCCCACGAGAAACCTCTTGTGAGGAAAGCCACTGATCACAATATAGTCGACCCATAGACAAATTAAAAATAAAGAGACTGTTTGAAACATTGGCGATCTTGACCACCAAGTTTTTGGTACGGCCAGTCGCGCATGGAGGCGCTGCCCGCAATCAACAGATGACTGACATGATAATTTTCCCATTTCGACATTTGTCAGAAAATGACAAACCACGTAATAATTTCAGAATAATTCTACTTGTCATCGAAAAATTATTTATAGAAATTATACTATGGACTTGAATTATGAACACAACGTCGAAAATGGAATGTTTTGTTATTCGAGTTGAGGCTGAAATTCCTCGAAATATTCTTTCACAAGGTAAAATATAAGCTGCTTTTCACAAACTGATACTTATTTCCATCCATCAGTTGCAGAAATTTTTTCACAAACTGATACTTATTTCCGTCCATCAGTTTCCATTTCCTATCACCATTTGAGGAAGTACGAAGATTATCATCAAACTGGAGTATTTGTTAAGTATACCTACTTGTTATCCTTTGTGCTAATAAATGAACAAAATTATTGAAGTTTGTAAATGTAATTTGTTTTTATTTTGGTTGATTTGATGATAAGACTGAAGAATATTTTTAATTTTGTTGTTTTTCGGAGTTTTATTATTGTTTTGTCTGTAGTTGTACCTTGTCCAAGATACAATAAAATGTGTTTTATAGTGTTCAACTTATTATTCTTGTTTTATAAGATCTTCAATTTTGTTCTTGATATCATGAAATGAAGATTTACTTTGAAACTTTATTTTAACCACGAACGAACTAACAGATTCTACGAATCGATTACTGTATATTTTTTATTAGTGATCGATTTGCCATTCCTGTTTTTCATATGATACAACCATTCATATGGAATACAAGAATGGCAAATCGGTCACTCATAAATTATATACCATATCAATCATATAAAAGTAACACATTTGAAAAGCCCGCCTTATCTCAATCGGTTTTACCAACTGTATTTAGTTCGGCCAGTTGCGAGATATGTCGCCACTGTCTAAACGTGGTGCCAACTTTTACTGCAGGTTTGACAACTCTCTTTATTTTTAGTTTCTCTGTGAGTCGACCTCTCGCGCTTTAAACGTCTCAGGCGCTCTCTGGAGTGATGGGGTATTTATTAACCCATTCAGGGTAGTGAAAGTTGCATCCTCTATTAATATGTTTCAAAACTTTTGAATAAAAATTATTTCTCGGCCATTTTTGAAAATCACCACCATGGTAAGGCCTGAAGATTCTTTTCTAGTCCCTGTCCAGTCAAAATTTAAATTTCGTAAGTTGCTGTGGCCCACTTGTTATATTGAAAGAGTAAGAGCGTTCGAGTTACACTCGACTATGATAGTGATAGTAGACCCTGAAATTATTTCTTTCAATTCCATCTCACTTATTGAAACTCTGATATTTTTGGACTCATGATGCTCATCAATCATATCATTGAATTTCGAACATAATTCCATATCAAATGAAGTTGAAACAATGTACCTATATTTCAGATAATTCAATAATCCCACTTATAACTGGTAGAAGCCAGAAAAAATTAAAAAAAAATATCAAAGCAGTACACACTGATGAACGCTTTTCAACTGTATACTCCTCGTTTTTCACTTGGTGGCAAAAGTATACTCCCAGCGGACTCAAAAAAATAAATGTCAAAATATGTGCTCATGACTTCAGATTTATACTGGTATACCAATACACAGTGGACCATTTGTCACTACTAGTTCGAAAAAATTCCAAAATTGTGGCTGTGGGATCAAGTGATATCTCAAAATAATTGGAAAAATATTCAAAAATATAAAATATCATAGACGGCGTTTCTGGAGACTCAAACGTTGAATTACGTTGGAAAAATCCAAAACTATGACAGGAGTTTTGGAAAGATACTGCTAATGACATTAGTTCATGTAATTGGTACCATATTCATTCAGAAATTCCACAAGAGGAAATTAATTGAAAATATTTTTTTTTTATATTCACATTGAACAAATCTCGTCAAATAAACTATATTGACGACCAGTTTGACCTATTTTTTTTCCCCATATCGAGTTATCATTCCCAAATAGGGATTATCTGAAATTCCATCATCTTTGTTATGGGAAAAATAGATACAAATACAAAATTCAGATAATAAGGGAGAATTAGCGCCCCTACCATATGTCGCAAAGTCTTTTTTAGAGCTGACCAGACCTCACTAAGTGAAGTGAACCTTGCCCAAAATGAGACAATTGTGTAAGGAAGCAATGGCATGATCTGTCCAAATACTTTTACAATAACCATCGAACCATAACAAAAGGAAGTACTTACGTTATATAATAAAACGTAATGAATAAGGACGTTGCGTTTTCTTCCTAAAGTTGTTGATGAATATTTGAATTATCATGATAAATAACTTCAGAGTATGCTTGCCAAGTACAACTTTATTGACTTGATTCCTTTGGTTGGATTTGAATTTGAATTGATTTCAAGTCAAGCTTTTTATTTGAAGAAGTTCGTAATATCAAACAACTTGGATTAAGCCATCTTATTGGCTGGGAATGGATTCGTAATGGATTTTTTTTTGTTATTTGGTCGATGAGTATTTTTCCACGCCATGATTTGGATCCATATCAAAACAATCCAATACATCCAGTTCATTTTGCTATAGCGTTCAACGATTTATTCTCTCGCTTCTTGAATAAATCGGATTATATTTTCATCCAGATGGTGCCGGTAGGATTGAAATTCGAAATTTCTAGTTTTTCTGGAAATATATGTGTAACTATTTGTAACAATATAACCATGGGTAGAGTGCAATATATATTGCTTTGGAAAATTGTTCGAAGCCTAGCCAAGGACAACAGAATAACTCCACTATGGGTCTCGTGATACCAAGGAAATTGAAAAGCCGAAACAATAAACGAGTTCATGAGACCAGAACTCCCCTTCAGGATATCAATGATCATAGCCAAAGTAGAGTTTTCAGACTGGACCAAGTGGATAAAATGCGACTATGGCTCTGGAGCAGAGCACAACAATCCCTTAATGACAGGATAACTGGTAATTGATATGTTTCAATTACTTATCACCTTCTGTTGTCAAGTTCAGACACCAATGTGAAATGTAATTGATTGTGAAAATGATAAAAAAAATCATTGATAATGATGCAGGTAATTCACTTCTATTTATTTTGAATGTTCACAAAACATATCTTTTGATAATCGCTTATAAATGAAGAACTATCATGTGCTTGAAAATAACGTTAAGTTGATGTTAATTGAGGGCTGTGTGTGGTAAATAGCAACAGGTTAATAATTATCCATCAGCATTAACGTGCAAAGTTATATTGAATATTTGAATAGTCATTATCCGATTTAAGTAATCAACTCAGTTTAAGTTGAAACTCTGTTCTGGGAAGTAATACCAGTGATATTCCGAATACACATCCACACAGGCTACAGAAGATAAAACATTGGATTTGTTGCCTGAAAAATCAGAGAAGAAACGTAAAGAATTATACGAGAAACAATATAATCTGCCTCTCTCATGTCGATATATATGCTTATTATTATTCATAAAATTCACTTATTGCCTATTTGTTTGAGAGGAAACTTTAATCTCTGTCCTAGTCGATTTGAACGATGCTGAAAACCACATTGTCTAAGATAATTGATTAAGTTAGTCAGAAAATTCACCTGAATTTTTGAAAAAACTAGGAACGGGACAAAAACGTTTTTTAATATTTCCATACGATTTTGCAATCAGGTATGGATGTTGATTTTATAACCTCCGTTTTTTTGTCTTGTTTAAGTCCCTTGATTCCATCTCATGGTATCCCTTTTCTTTCTGCTGTTTATTCTTTGAATTTACCTTTCATATTTCTCGTGATCACCACTGATAGTTTCTCTCATGTTCCTGTATTCCATGTACCTCCTTAAGGAATATTTTGGGGCCAAACCTCCTGATAACTTATCGTTTATAGGTTCCATCTGTAATTTTTATCTGTTTCGTTTTTTCCCTACATCTTCTTTATTTTCCCCCCTCAATTTTTCTAGGAAATCTCATTTCTGTTGCATTTATTTGGCTCTTATTCTTTTCCGCTAGGTTCCATATTACACTGCCATACGTGGCCTCTTTCGAAAAAGTTTGAAAAGAATTGTTTAGGAACATAATTTAAAAAACAATTTAAAATCTGACAGGACAATTACCACACGGTTAAAGCATGACTGAAAATGGGAATGGTGGATGACAGGAAGTGCAAGACAGAAAGTGTCAAGTGTCATATGTCAATGTCAAACTGTCATGGGAGAAACATGTGTTCTGTCCACGAAACAAAAGGAATAGAACCAATCTATATGACAAAAAATTGATAAATGAGAGAAAAAATCAAGAAATAATAAGCAGTTTTTTCTTTCAAAACTTCAGTTAGAATCAAGTTTTAACAAGTAATTGTAAATAACACTTAGGCTGGAAATATCAGATCGTTTATTATTATATTATATTATAATATGTTCATTTTTTATGTATACCATTCCAAGGAAATTTCTCTTGTGGTAGTTATTCTCTACTGCTAAAATGGAAGGGTTGTTAAAATCACTGAAAAAATTAGAGTTAATATTATGTTCAGCTAATGCACAGCTGCTTTTTTCAATTTTACAATCACTCTTATGAGATGCTGTGGGGCCTGTTAAATTCCTACTCGTCTGACCGATATAAATTTTATCACAGTTTAGGCAAGGAATACTATAAATAACATTTGATTTTTCATAAATCGTTGAAACGGCTTCAGTTCTAGTGTAAAGACTAGCAATAGTTTTGATTTTTTTGTTGGCAATGCGTAGTTTATCTAATTCAAACACGTTAGTCAGTTTGGAAGTTAGTTCTCTTACATACGGTAATGTTTTATATATAAATGATTCCACTGGTTGAGGTTGAGCAATTGAGTTTATAATTAGAGAATTCAATTGTACAGGTTCAAAATTATTATTTGCATTTCCAGGTTCAATAATAGAAACGCTGGGTTGACGATCAGTACTGAATAGTAATTCATTAATAAATTTATTCGGTAATGAATTTTCTTTTAAAATAGTTTTTAATTCATTTGAACCTTCATTTTGAAACGTTGGATGTGATAACCACACTACTCTGTTTTTCAAACCTTTCACCAGATTTGTTTTCATGTTTGGAGCATGGAGCATGGAACTGTGATGAAATTCATATCGGTCAGACGAGTAGGAATTTAACAGGCCGCATAGCATCTCATAAGAGTGATTGTAAAATATAAAGAAAAACAGCTGTGCATTAATTGAACATAATATAAACTCTAATAATTTCAGTAATTTTAACAACTCTTCTATTTTAGCAGTAGAGAATACCCACCACAAAAGGAATTTCCTTGAAATTGTATACATAAAAAATTAACCTAATAGCACGAATAAACGATCTGATATTTCCAACAATTACTTGTTTAAACTTGATTCTAACTGAAGTTTTGAAAGAAAAAAACTGCTTATTATTTCTTGATTTTTTCTCTCATTTATGAATTTTTGTCATATAGATTGGTAGTATTCCTTTTGTTTCATGGACAAAACACATATTTCTCCCATGACATTTTGACATTGACATATGACACTTGACACTTCCTGTCATCCATCATTTCCATTTTCAGTCATGCTTTAACCATGTGGTAATTGTCCTGTCAGATTTTATATTGTTTTTTTAAATTATGTTCCTAAACAATATGTGCTTTTACAATTGTTCAATTTATATATATATTACTAGTAGTGATATGATTTTGAAAAGATAGTCATATAATAGTGATTAGATCGCTGTCTTCACTTAACCTCACCTTAGTAAGTTCTTTAAATTTGTTTAAAATCGTATTTCACAATTTGTGTTTTCCCTTTATTCACAGCTGTCTTGATAATAAAAATAAACATTTTCGAAAGCTTGACAAAATGAGAAAGAGTTTTTGCTTTTTTCACTGGCCATTAAATTTGACTGCAACCTCAAGGAATATCCTCTCTACTAAGTTTATTTCAAATTCATGTTATTTTCAACTGTCCAGTCACGAGACTACCCTTTTATATATATATATATATATATATATATATATATATAATATATATATATATTATGTTATGTTATGAAATGATGTTATATAAAAATTATAATTATCATTATTTTTTTATTATTATCGTCAATGCAGAAGGGCAGAAATTGAAAAAAATATATTTTATATGAATCTGTTAATAGTATATAAGAGTTAGAATTAGATATCATTCATAAAATCATTAATATCAATTAGAACAGCAAATAATCAGGTAGAAAGTGATATAAATTCGGAAATCTGTGGAAAAATAAAAATTGGTGAGTGTTGCCAGGGATCATGATAACAAGTTCTGAGAAGATTGAAAAAAATTTCGAGAAAAGGAAGTTTCGTACTAAATTTGAAAATAATCTTTCACCCATAATATAAAAAAACCTGATATAAAATTGCCGAACGAGGAAGATTTTTTGAAAGGCTGATTGGAGGAAGCACATAGTAAATAAATATTCCACCTACCTGGTCCAGAAAATAAATCCTTGGAAGGAGTGCAGGTGAGCTGTCTTTGACATCCCAGAAATACGTCCACAGGATTGGAAACGTCAACAGAAAAGCAGCCACAAGGTATTCATAACCGAACTCACCTAAGTGCAACCTTTCACATAAAACCAATAACATTAAGTGTTCTAAACCATTGGTTATTTGTCTTGTGCTGAACAACCATAAAATTCCACACCCAAAAGACTGATAATACGTTCAAACTTTCTTCATCAAATTTTCATTATCACAAACATCAAACTGCACTATTTTTTTAAATCTTTTTGCTAGTATAAGGTAGCTATCGCAGAGTAGGGTATATTTAAGTTTTCATCTGAATAAAATCAACTAATTTGATTATTCTCTGCAAACCTGTGTTTATTTTTCCATTTCTAACTTTACTTTTCTCCACTGAACATCTTTTATGATCGAATCGATAGTGCCATAGCCGGCAACACCAATTACAGGAACCTGCTACTGGGAAGGAGTCATACTATTGTTGTATTTTTAGACAATGGTTATACATGTTCATAGGCGTACCTGACTGAGCTGGGATAAGGTAGAAGGGTTTGAGAAGGAAAAAGGTAACATTACATAGCCGGAGGTATTTTTTATTTGTTATAATAGGGTTTCAGAAATAATAATTTATGAAATAAATTCTTAAAATCATACAAATTATATATCATATAAACAACCAAACCATATAAAAATATATATATATATATATATATATATATATATATATATATATATATATATATATATAAAGTAGCTATTAATACTTTTCTCAAACATTCACTTTAACTTGTGAGTCAAATGGCATGAGCAGCCACGCGCAAGTGGTATATCAACTGATAATTGATATGCACCCTTCAGTGACCTATTCATGTTTATTTGCCATGAGAACAGCTTATTGCCTTTACATTTATTTATAGTTGTTTAGTATTGTATCCTGTTGAAGATTGTGTCATACTCCACCAATAACTTTGAGTTTTCATTTTCAAGTCATCATAATCCTTCTCCATGTATCATAGGCAAACATAACATAGTCACGCACAAGAAGTATAACACTTTAAACAGTTATACACTTCTAACTTTTCTATGTTCATTCATAATACTGTCAAAAATGTATCGTAGAGTGAAACAATCGGTATAATCTTCAAGTGAGTCACAATGTTGTTATTCTGCAAAACACGAATTAGTGTCAAACATAAACAAGAGTTTTTAAAAGTGACGACTGATGGTTTGATCAGGGGAGTCGACGTTGGGTGTTTGCAGTGCCCAAACGGACAATGGTGGGAGTTAGAAAGTTAAGAAGCCCTTATTTTTGTAAGTAACATTTTGGTTCTATTCACTCAAAATGGATAACTACTGGAAGAGATTTATTACTTTATTTTATTCATTCAATCTTTGTATTGATTTCAATAAACATTTTCTATATTTTTCACAAAGTGTTTTCAATCAATAAAGGATCAGATTCTACCTAGTGAGACGTGAAACAGCCCTAATTCACGACAAGTGGTGGAGGCGCCGTGTTTTTTTGTGTGGATCCATTCTTCATAATGGGTCAATTTCAACTTAGGTATCTAGCGCAAAGTATATTGAGAGAATAAAAAACATGTTAGGTCGAAAATAATTTCACTTCAAAATGAGACTCGAACTTGACCTAGATTCCGGTACAGCTAGGTAGAATTTGCTGATCCATATGTTTTGTTGTCAATTATTATTTTAATATTTTCCACGTGCAACAATAGCATTTTGAACAATAACTATGACGAAGGTACGCTATATGGTAAAATGAACACGATTTTTTTATTGGAAATAAAGTAAACGCTGATGATGCAAAGGTTATTCTAACGATTTAATTTCAGGAAAATAATATTTTGTGTATGTGTTTTTCGTATTGATTTTTTAATGAAATTTGGATAAGTTGTTTTTTGATTGGAAACATGATTTTTGAGGAGCGATTTCAAGATAATTTCTCAGGTTTTGGAGAGTTATTTTGTTACAGGATTTTGATATTTACAGGAGATTTGGGAGATTTACACTTGTAGGTTTAGGGGATAAATGGTTGATTCTTTTATTTTAGGATTGAGACAATGATTTATTTTGGGAGAAACACTTGTGAGCCAGGAGGCAGCGGTTGTTTTTGGAAATTTTTGTGGATGAAAAATCTAGTTATTGAAGAAATTCTAGGCTCAAATGAAAATATTTAATGAGTGGTTAGGAAGGGCAGTTGCAAAGACCGTATTGAGTAAAAAGTGGACCCCAATCAGCCCGTGTTGAAGATTTAGGCGGTTGGAAGGAGTAGTTGTGGATTTTACGTTTTGTTTCGGTCCTGATTGAGGGTGATTTTGTGAGCTACCGAGAAAAGCAGGATTGAGTAGTGGGGGCCGTTTGGAAGAAACTGGGAGCTTTTGATGAATATTTTTTGCTGCTGGTAGAAGCAGTTATTGATGGTAGAAGCGTCGTATTATTTTAGAGCTGCTGGATGTAAGCAGTCAATACAAGTGGTTGTCTGCTTGTGGGACAGATGATATTTGAGTAATTGAGAGCAAAAGGCTTCGAAAAATGAAAAGTGCGATTGTATACAGAAAACTGGTGGAAAAAATTTATTATTTGCTGATTGCACTTCAATATTCGTCGGGGTCTGTGCTCGTTAAGTAGTTGTTTGTCGACAACTAGGAGTTTTGTTATAGTGATATCAGTCTGCAGGCAGAGTAAGTTGCCTTTTTGTAGCTGTGGTGGGCGCCAAGAAAGGGAAGGCCCTGGAAGATGTTCTGCTGAAGAAGGCAGGACCCTTATGAGGATTGAAGAAGATGTTGTTTTAGTAGGTCAAGAGTTTTTAAAAAGCGAAGACTGATGGTTTGATCGGGGGAGTCGAGGTTGGGTGTTTGCCGTGCCCAAAAGGGCAATGGGGGGAGTAAGAAAGTTAAAAAGCCCTTAATTTTGTAAGTACCATTTTGGTTCTATTCACCTGAAATGTGTAACTACTGGAAGAGATTATTACTCTATTTTATCCATTCAATCTTCGTATTAATTTTAATAAACATTTTCCATATTTTTCACAAAGTGTTTTCAATCAATAAAGGATCAGATTCTACCTAGTGAGTCGTGAAACAGCTTAATTCACGACAATACTTTCAATTATTGAAATTTCGGCTGAATTTTTATCTGAATAACTTTGGTATAGTTGGGAACTTTTCGAAGTTCTTATAAATTTGAATATCGTTAATTACGTCAATTAAAATTTAAATTTCATGGAGTATTCTCATCCAGAATAAGGGCTTTAATGAAGAAAAAGAAAAAGCTGAACTCTTTGTTAGATTTCATATTATGATTGAACACACCTTTCCCGAAAAAAAAATCATATTACAGTTTGATTGGACGAAAGAATTATGAGAATAATAAATTACAGTTCTCAACAGAGTTAATGAGTCTGTTAGTGTACAATGACATGTAGAGTCAGTGCTCCAAGATCCGATGTCTTTCAGTCTCGAGATGTCCTGACTTTTGAGTTGGTGAACCCCGGTGGGAAATACCTGTCATGTTTTCCTGGCAAATCTTCTCTCTACATTTCCGAACCTACGCAAATTTGAATAGGATGTTTTTTCAGTTCAATTTGATTTTGCAACCGCTTGGCGTTTAAATAGTCATTAGTAAATATTATAACTATTTACCAGGAATAGCGGGTTTTGGACGAACCAAAATAAACTTTTTGCTTTTTGTGAATCGCCGACTTTTCGATCTCTATTTTAGATCTTTCTCAAGGCTACAAATACAAGAAAAAGTCTTACAATAGGAACAATCACTTAACACAATAAAAACAATAGGTAAATTTAATGTTGTGTAAAACAAATAATAAGATATAAGCTGTTAATGAAATCATAACAAGATTGGTCGAGTTACACATAGATTATTGCAGGAAAACGAAAAACAGAAAATCATTACAAAACGTATAGTTTCAATTGATTACATCCTTTTTTTAAATCGCAATAGTCTAAGTCTATGGTATTGGTGATACAAATTTTTGATTTATCCATCACAATATAGAAGCAAACACGTTTACAATTAACATGAGACAAATGAACAAATAAAAACGAACAGTAACAATGATCGTACATTCATATATGAACGGAATAATCGAGCTGTAGAAGGATGTGTGTTTAAGTTTATCTATAACTTTTCTTCAACTTTTTCATGGCTCTTATCCCTTATGCTTTTAATACATGGAAAGTATGTTATTATATTGAGAATTGAGGCCCTGCACATCGGTTCTGCAGTTTATAGTATCATTAAGGGTAATTCAAATCATCTCACTCAAACTCCTTTTTTTGATATGCAGTTTCCTATCCAGAAACTGAACTGACGGAGAGATAAAATTATGACCAGTGGTAAAATTATGATTGCTCAGTGCTGTTTTTTCTGGCTTCTGCTCATTAATTTCACGACAATCATATTGGTGTTGATTCATCCAACACGTCAGCCACACCTACGGAGAAGAAGCCTTACGATTATTGAAAACTGGCATCACTTAGAAACCGGAGAGTTTCTTACTTCAATGCAGAAGTGAAAATATCACGCCTAACCATATCAAAAATAATTTCAAATGTTTCTACACACTTTGTAGCGACAATCACCCTCACATTCATAGTATCACTATTCGAAAACTTAAGATATTGGAAAATGAAATGTAAATTTTTGAAAACAGTGCTAAAGAACTTTTACCCACTCAAGTTTGGGAACAATTCGGTAATTCCTGTAAAAGAAAATATGAACATTACTTTGCCATGATAAAACAAATAATTTGAAGAAAATCTCAAATCTCTTTCATAAATCAGCAACTTTTGAACTAGAAACTCACGAAACAATTTTATATAATTTTTTTGGTGTCAACTTGCCAAATGAAGTTTGAATAATTCTCTGTGCTGGTCCTAAATTTGTAATACCTCTTTCAAAAAAAGACATTCCAATTCCCTCCATAATAAAATATCTTGAATTTTGCATTCAGTCTCAAATTTTGTCAGAGAAGAATATAATAATATGAGGGCATCTTCTATCAACTTTTCAACTAATTCTATGTTATCCCCCAGAAACTCAGTTAACAAGCCTAATAAGATTGGGAGAGATTTCAACATATGTAAAAAAAAAATCCTGTGTTATTATTTTTTCGCGCTAACAAAAGCGGATCGACTGTAGTCATGTATAAAGACGAATATATTTCAGCAACGAGTAGCCTACTAATGATCCACTAATTTATACTGACCCTACTTCACGGTGCCAAAACGAAGCTAACTCTATTGTAAAAAAACATTTATTGCCGGAATTCATAGATAAACGCAAATATTATGAACCCCCCACGTACAGGCCCTGCCTCTTAGGGTTTTCGTTATTTATTTGCCACACTGGCTTGCAAATGTTGATTATATTATACTATAACCATGTTACTATGTAATTATGGTCTTTGGTTGGATAATAAAATTTAGTATTATTATGAATAACGGTGTCTCTCCTGAACTGTACGGTTCGCGAAGAGCTCCTAAACCTTACCCTAGCATGAGACCTGTTGTTATTCGTATCAACTCTCCGTGATATAACTAAGCTGTATATACAGATATCTTGAAAGAGGTTACTTCTACCTTCCAACATAATATGAAGAACTCTTTTGAATTTGTCGAATTCATTACAGAGAAACCTATACATAGAGGACACCTTATTGTATCACTAGACCTAATATCTCTTCTCACTAATATCCCAATGAATTTAGTGATGGGTACTATCAAAAAGAAAAGGCTTTATATTTCAGCTTATGAATGTATACCTTGTGATAGTTCTTCGATTTGGTTGAGTTCCTCTTAGTAGGAGATTTGAGCCGGTTCTGGGTCTCCCCCCACCACTATGACGTCACGTGTAACCTTGACTGCTTGCAGGTGTGCGATGTGTGTGTTTGACCTTGAGATTTGTCATTGGGTTTGGTCGACTTTGATATTCGACAGTTTTGACCTTGAGTTTGACCTTGAGATTCATAACATTGAGTTTTGACTTTGAGATTTGACCTTGAGTTTTGATGTTGGGATTGTTTCGGCAACCTTAAGATTTGATCTTGATTTCTGTTTGACCTTGACTAAAGTTGTGGTGTAGGCATACATATTCTGTGTGGTCATGACCTTCATGAATCCTTGCACTCTCCAAGCGAGGGGATCGTTTATCCTGTGAGAGTGCTAAGAGTGAACTAGGAGTATTGATGAGTGTGTTGATGGTCAAATGCACAATGACCTTCACACTCCCATCTACTGGAAATGGGGTGGGGATGTCTCCTATGAAAATGTGTGGGGTCGTTGATGAGAAATGTTAGATAATATCATCAGAGTGAATACAAAGTACGAGAAGTTTCTCAATTCAGTGAGTGTATTTTTTATAAGGTGAAATAATCTATATTTTTTCATACAGTCTTACTATGTCTTCTCTTCCAAAAGTTGTGGATTTGAAGAGAATCAATTCTTCAATGATTGAAAAGAGGGTGGGAGCTCTTGAACAAAGACCAAAATCATCATTACCCATCGGTAAAACTCTCAACATAATTTGTATGACGATTTGTATTGATGAGTGTGTTGATGGTCAAGTGCGCAATGACCTTCACACTCCCATCTACTGGAAATGGGGTGGGGACGTCTCTCATAAGAATGTGTGAAGTCGTTGATGAGGAATCAGATGTAAGATATCATCAGAGTGAATACAGAGTACGAGAAGTTTCTCAATTCAGTGAGTGTATTTTTTATAAAGTGAAATAATCTATATTTTTCCATAAGGTCTTATTATGTCTTTTTTTCCAAAAGTTGTGGATTTGAAGAGAATCAATTCTTCAATAATTGAAAATATGGTAGGAGCTTTTGAACAAAGACCAATATCATCATTACCCATCGGTAAAGCTTTCAACATAATTTGTATGACGATTTGTATAACCCGATATGGGAGATCTATTCTGATGACATTACGTGATGATAATGATACTTTATTCAAATCATGGTTGTCAAGAAGTATCTCAGATGAATTCGATGCGGACAGTGTCAGTTGCATAAATGCTTCAGATTTCAAATATACAATAACATATTTGGGTCCACAAGTATCAGGGGGTTTGAGAACTCGACCTCTAGTAGAATTCAACTTCATCGAATGATAATATTTTTTAGATGTTGATAGTTAGGATATAGTGATTTCATGTTGAATATAGATATTTCTCCACAAAAAATAGCATTCAGTGAAGAAGTAATAATATATTTGGAGCATCACATTTTTCTCATGTGAGTAAAATCATTTGAATATCAATGGAATATATTAACAATTCTTTTTTTCGTTTCAGTTTTCAATATGTGAATGCATTACTCGAGTCAATGTTGGACGGAAGCCGTCGACATCAATACAGCCATCGAGAGATTGAACTCCTACTTGAATGCCTTGAGTCACGATGCCCTCCATGCTACAGTCTATGATTTGAATGTTTGCTTCGATGAAGAGGAAATCCAAAGATGTGCACATTTATCCGAAAAGTACGACAAGGGTGCATTACTTCGTTAGGAAGTCAGTAAAGGCGCCATCAGCATACCACATTTCTGTGAAGAAATGATCAAATTGGATCTGGAAGGATTTCTCCACACCCTTTTACCATTCTTTCCCGATGACATCATCGAGAAATATCAACTATATGATGAATATGATGGTGAATATAATCATGTAGATATTTGATATGAAATGAAACATATATTTACAATATCTTGTTTATTTATTTTTCCCTTACACATAAACATTATTGATATACTTGAAAATATTCATATATGGTACAAAAATAAAATATTGAACAATTCAAAGTGAATTACGAACCGAGCCATCCGATGCATTGTGAGTCGAGAAGGTGTCGTGTATAATGAGTGCATAGACTTTGGTGTTGGCTGAAACTTTAGTTTTTCTTGTTTCGAACTCCAGCTTGATATCCACTGTAAATGATTTTGTAGCATTGTAAGTCAAGAAGGTGTCGTGTATAATGAGTGCATAGACTTTGGTGTTTGCTGAAAATTTAGTTTTTTTGTTTTGAACTCCGCTTAATCCAAATTTAGCATTCGGTTGATGTGAACAATCAATGATGAACAGGGGATTCTGTTGAAATGCCTCAAGGTCCATAAGACGTTCACTCATATCTCTGTCATGATAACTACGATGAAAGTCCTCATATGCATAGTGAGCTGGAGAGAATAGTTTTTCATCAAAGTCCAGGATCCAATGCTCATATGGGTGGACTTCAGAGTTCAAATACACTCGGATGTTATTGATGTCTGCATTTATGAATTTTGTCACATCCAGTGTTCTGTTTTCGGATGCGTTGGTACTTTAAAAACTAATAATTATGAAGCGAGGTGTTTCCAAAGTGTTGGTTGTTTTTATTGCCTATATGTGCTTCGCAATGAAGGTGAATCATGAAGATCCCACATACGATAAGCCAACTTGATTTTTGAATTCAGACCACTCTTATTTATTCTACTGAATAATTTGAGCTTCAGCTTGTCATCGGGCACAACATGTTTTATTTTCCATTCAATCTTTGTAATTTCCAAAGACGCATCAACTTCTCCAATATATGAATTCTTGAATGGGCGAGCTATAATCAAAATCAGTTCTTGTTTTGCAGTCAGAGTGCTCTTCTTATAATCCTCGGCAAAACCCATCCAATATTTTAGAGGAAGTTTTCCACTGAATAAATGACTGGGTGCATCAATGATGTGTTGTATTGTGGCGGAAAGTCCCCATCCAGTTGTCAAAAGCATGTGAGAGTGTGATTGACCAAATGAATCCATATTCTTCATTGTGGATGTTATGCCTGGTTTTCGAACAACGGCAACTTGCTCACCACCCATTTCATAGCGGATCTCATCGAAGAGGAATGCCAAAGCATTGTTGGAAAGATAGCATACTTTGTTTACTTCACTTGGTTTGAATTCCCTCCTCAATGTAAATGAAACTGTCGGCAATGTCCAGTATTACATCTTGATTGTTGATTGCAATTCGGATTTCATCTGAATTCTTGAACAATGGTGATCCGTACGGCTTATAGGTATGCTCGTGCAGACTTATAAGAGAATGATCGACCACTGGTTCATTGAAAATATTCAACTTGTCACTTCACTTGTCACTTCGAGTACCATTTTATTGTCAAATTCTGAGTCCAATAGATTTTAGAAAATTGAGATCTCTCGCTTACAATGTATGCTTTGCCGTTCAGCATACTCTTGTGGAATGACCTTCTTCCTGGCAAAGCTTTTCTTTTTGACGATATTTGATGGAAGGCGACCTTTGTTTGGTGAAAATATTTCGTATTCACTGTTTTGTCGTTTGTTGTAGCAAAAACCCATTACATTCAATTTCTTCGATTCCAATATGACAACTATTTCTTCCACACTACCGAAATCAATGAGATTATTCCGATGATCCGGGCTGATGGGCATATAAATAATATTGATCGGCTCTTTTATTATATTATAACCCTGCTCAACATCAACATCAAATAATTAAAGAATATGATTATCTTCGTCATTTATGTATGATCCTGAAATAATGTTGCAATCCAATCGAATGAGTCTCACGGGTACAATATTCACAGGCTATGTAGATTCATGCATGCGATTCGCACTGAATTCTTTCTCCTCGAATCCCAACAGGGATGCTATTGAGTTTTTATGTTTCAGGTCCACCACATACTTTGATTGCATCATACATTTGAATGTATTATTGTTTGCTCGAAGGCTGAACAATTCATCCAGTGTGGTGTCATCATGTTTCGCGCCATGAAATACGTGGAATTCAAGTTCTCGTTGGATAACAGCATATATTTCTTCTATCTCATATGCGCCACTTGGTATTTCTATATCATATATCATACTGATTGTATTTTTCTCTAAAGGGATGGCAAAAGCGATCAAGTTGTTCGTTTCCGTGATGTTGTGGCTAGTGTTGCATCCATAGAATCCCAAAAGCCCCAATCCATAAGAGCTATTCTTATCCAGCTCAATGGGTGGGTAGAAGCCTGCACTCAAGACACTGAATCCAACAGCTTGTAGCTCGAATTTTCGTGACATGACTGATTGCATTCATATGATAACAAATCATTTTATTGTTGTTCAGAACACATGTCATATAATGTTCTTCGTTTCCTCGGCAGCATTGTGTGTACCAATTCAACTTGATTGTTATTGGCGCCAATATTACAATCATCGATGATGCAATAACAACAAAATAAATTTCGAGGTATGGGTCCGTCATTGACATCACTGGAATTTGATGTTCAAACACTTGCATTGTCCATATGATGTTGATAGCAATATTTATATTTTGAAATATCAATATCCTCTTGAAGGTGTTTGGGAAGTATTTCCCAAACCGATGCAATTTCATTAGCTGCACAAGAAATCATGACCTCTTTGGGCATATCTGCAAGTTGACCTTTACATTTTTTTTTAAGCTGCGTAATCTTGAATATGCGATGAGGGAATGCCCCATTCTCTTAATAGCCTTTCGATCCATTTCTGGCGTGGAATCCATTTTAATTTTTTCGGGTGATTGGAAGAGAGAGAAACTTCAAGCATAAGTGTCCACACACAACTGTATTGTATTTCTGCTCACGTTCATAATTATACATAATTTTTTCGCCTGCATGTGTACTTTTTCGAAAGTAATGGACCAACTCCACTGGTGGGGGTAAATCTCCAAAACTATCGAAATATGTTGCAGCTCTTCCAATTTTTCTGTATGCCACCCAATGTGTTCCTAGACCGCTGATTCCATCCAAATTGATGATGGCTGTTTCATGATTACGTGGTCCTGAGGTTGGCAAATTATCACGCATGAACACACCACGAAAATGTGGAATTTTCAATTGTTTGGCATAATATGTGAGATCTATATCTGTGAGAGGTTCAAGAGGTAGGGCATCAATTAGTTTTTTGATGTATATGGTTTGAGGTAGATACCGGGGCCTTTGCGATATGGTTTCAAGAATATACCACTACCCTTTTTTCCTAAAGCTATCGCCTCCATCTTTCTGTTATGGTGTTTTACCTCTTTCAGATCATTTCTGCTCGCACTTGCCGAATTTATAGCTCTGCTTATACCTGCAGCAGTACCGGCCAAACTACCCATTGCAGACAATCCGGCAAAGATTGGTATCAATGGTAAAATTCCACCAACTTTCGGAATAGGTATTATGCGAGGTTTGCGAATTTTTTCCTTTTCGCCTGCTGCTTTCAAATATTCACGTGCTGCTTTCAATGCCAATGCTTTCAATGCCATTGTTGTGGCCATCTTTCTATTGTTTGTCACGAATTGATTACCTCCAGCTCTATGTAATTCATCCGGAACTTTTCGTACAACTCCTGCTCCAAATGCTACTTTTCTGATTTTATTCCGTCCACTCCGATTTATTTTTTCTCCTTCGTTGTTTGATATTGTTCATATCAAAACCCATACCGAAATGCCTTTTTGCCTTCATTTTGTTGGTGACGAGTAGAGCGGCTGCTCTCTCACGAATGCTTGCGTCCTCTGATTTGACCCTATCCCAAGCACTGTATTCAAGCTGTTTGTCCGCTTCGTGTCTAGCTTCAATATCGTCGAATTTCTCCGAATATTGAATGTCGTGTGTTTTACATGCCCTATCCAATTCATTGATGCCTGGATCGTTGCGTGCCAATCGTTTTTGTAATTTAGTTCCGGGTCCACAATATTGATATCCTCAAGGTAAATGCAATTCAAACGGCAATTTATTCATTGAATAATTTACAAATCCTCGACCTTTTTTTCATTATTCGATCTGGTGCTTTTACGTCTGCTCCGTGTGGTAGTAGACATTTGAATGAAACATATCTCACACATCTTGCATTAAAAGTGTCGAACCGTCAAACAATGCGCATTGTCAAGCAAAACGAAGAGTTTGCAGTAGATAATTTGGATGAGAAAATCGGGACTGGATTATCTGGGGCGAACTCATTGAGACATGGCCCACTACTTCCATCATCTGTTCGCTCGCTAATCATCGGTCCGTCAAATTGCGGAAAGACAAATGCCATGATATCTCTACTGACACATCCACAAGGATTGCGATTTGCAAACGTTTATCTCTATTCAAAGTCATTGAATCAACCGAAATATGAATACTTGCGCGATGGGTTAGCGCCAATAAAAGGATTGGGCTTTTTCGCATTCAGTAATAATGCAGACATTGTGCAACCCTCTGATGCCAAACCAAATTCAGTTTTCATTTTTGATGATGTGATTTGTGAAAAGCAGGATATCATCCGATCATATTTTTGTATGGGACGCTATAAAGATGTTGACTGCTTCTATCTTGCACAGACCTATTCACGAGTTCCCAAACAGCTAGTGCGTGACAATACCAGTTTCATCGTCATATTCAAGCAAGACGAGATGAACTTACATCATATTTTGTCTGATCACGTTTCGCCCGATGTCACATTCAAAGAATTTCCAATGATGTGCGTGAATTGTTGGGATGATCAGTATGCATTCTTTGTCAATGATGAAGATCGAAAAGTATGTGATGGACGATATCGCAAAGGATTCGACAGTTTCATATATCCTTGATATCTCAATTCGAAAAGACTTAATCATTCATCGAACTCCGTCAAGGTCACTACAATAAACTCGTCATCGAAATAATGAATCTCTTGCGAGATGAATGTGTAGAAACCAAAATGGATTTGAAACGTCAACTGATTCAAGCGACCGAAGCTGTTCGACAAAAATTCAATTCCATCAAAAGTGGAAATGTGGAAGAAAAGGTTGCCCTTGAAAAACTTGATGATCCTATCACAAAACCACTCAATGCTCTTTCTTCTGCTACTATTGTGAAACCGTCTACATCTTCTCGATCCATTCGAACCAGCACTCCCATTGGAAAAAAATATTCTTTCAGCAGTGATACAATGGAAAAAGACAACCATCCTAATGAGGTGTCATTTAATAGCGGCATGTTTTTACCCAATGATATTTTATTTGATCCCAAAATATTCCAAAATATATCGGCTCCAATGAGCAAATCAATGGGACCGGGCTTGTAGAATAGCGGGTCAGCCAAAGTTATATTATTGAGAATTGCCCAAGACTTTGTGCAAAGTGGAAAATTAGGCATTACATTCGTGATATGTTTTAGGATGTATCAATTGCAATTGACCTTGAATTTGGTATGCATTGACTTTATTGATACACTACACCTTTTATTGACCTTGGAATTTGTGTTTGTTATGCCAACAATTGTTGAATTAGTTTTTTGTGCCTCAATGCCCAATCGTTCTCATATATGCTCCGTTATAAACGAAGTTTGAGACCCACAATCTAATAAAGCTCTTGCCCTATGGTAATTATTGAATTTATCAGCAATGAGTATGTGCGCTGTCGATGAAATAACCTGTTGCGATGTTGGAAATACTACGGCACTGCTCAAGGTAGCCAAAGTATTCGTCTCATTGCTTGCCTCCGCGATCGCGTTGGTAGTCGACGTGGTCGTCTCGAATTTATCGTGCAAGATAGTATTATGCCAGGCCTTGCATTCCTTGCAAAGTCCCAATTTACACCTCATAGTAGAGTGTCCAGCTCTTAAGCAATTATAGCAGAGATTCGATTTTTTAACGAACTCCCTTTCTTGAGTATTACTCAAATTCAGGAATTCTGGACATTTGTAAATGGAATGATCCTTCCTGCAATAACTACAACTGAAATTTGCAGAAGCCAAACATCTAGCACTAGGGTGCCTTGATTGTTTATTCATTGGAAAACTTCTAGATTCCTGCTTATTTATTTGTAGATTATTTTCAGATTCAAGGGTATCAACAAAATTAGCACGTCTTTGCAAAAACGAAAGAAATTCATCAATAGTTGGCAAATCGTCTTGTTTGGCTGTTTCTCTTTCCCACTCCAAATTTGATACTGAATCAAGTTTATTTGTTGACCAAAAAATCAACAAAGGATCCCAATTTTCAATATTCTCTCCCAGTTGTTCGATGGAACCTAAATGTTTATTGATATCATCTTTTAATCCTTGAATTTTCGTGGATGTTTGTTTTTGTATAGTTTCTATAGAGAAAATTGCTTTAATGTGCTCATAGATTAACTTTTTTTTGTTATCGAACCTATTCGTGATCGTAGTCCATGCTACTTCATAATTGTCAGCTGTATATGTTATTTTAGATATTGAAGCAGCTGTTCCCACAAGTGCACCACGCAAGTAGTGAAATTTCTGTATATTGTTTAGTCTTTCATTGTCGTGGATCAAACTTTTATAGATGTCCCTAAATTCCAACCATTCTTCGAATTTTCCACTGAACTTGGTAAATGAATGTCAGGAAGTTTTATACCATGACTTCATAAATCATCAAATGTACTGAATGTGGACACGAATGAATCGATAGAATTTCATCATTTTTATCACCCTGATTTTGTAGCATATTTTCTACGCGTGATACAACCTCAAAATATGAACTTTCAAATCGCTCCCCTTCCATAAATTGCTCAACAGCCTTAGAATCATCACACAGTAATTCAATTTCAGCTTGATAATCATTAAAGTTAGTTAAATAATTTTCGACAATTGCTAACCTCTTACTCAAATTAGTAAGATCTAGTTGACTGACTTCGGGTTTGTCAGAAATGCTTTTCGAGAAATTCATGAAAACTGTCAATCCCGACTTAACAGCCCGTCTTTCAATTAATTGTTTGAGTTCAGCCATTTTCTAATGAATATGCCTAAAATCTCGCGAATAGTACAATTTAAATCGCTTAGGAAAGGAATGGATTGGGATTGGGAAAGGCTCACCAGTTGTGTTTGTATTCTATGGTCGGCTCCACTGAATTGTCTGGTCCGCTTGATTGCTTGGCCGCTGCACTGTTTCGCCTTTATTGTTGCAGCTCGTGGTTAATTTTTCGTCGTTTATTTCTACTGATTGCTCATCCGCTCATAAGGACCATGTTTATAACTGAATTCTGAATAAATAGTTTTATTCAATTGAAAAATGAACAATATAAATGAGAATGGATAAACGAACGAAAAATATGTAACACATCTGTCAGTGTTCTGTCACCAATGACAAAAGTCATTTTCTCTCTCTTTCCGCCAGACGTGGGTGCTAAGTGGCGCAAACAGATCTATAAGGAGTTTTCAATGAATGGAAATAATAAATGGTTGGAAATCCTTCCAATCATAACGCATAGATATAACCATAAAAACATCGTACAATAGGTATGAAACCCATCGATGTTAGAACCACTACAAAGTTGAAAATCATCAAAAAGGAAAAAGGAAAGAAGATGAAAGAAATTAAGCCAAAATATCAAGTGAATGACTTAGTTCGTATTAGCAAGTATAAAAATTCATTCAAAAAGGGTTATGACGCCAACTACACCACGGAATTATCCAAAGTCGCCAAAGTCAACAGCACATATCCACCAACATACATTCTCGAAGACATGGATAAGAACCCCATTCAAGGTTGCTTCTATGAAGCTGAATTGCAGACAACTCAAAATCCTGACGTGTACCTTGTCGAGAAGATATTGAAGAGAGAAGGACAAAAACTTTTTGTCAAATGGTTAGGTTTTTCCAATGAACACAATTCATGGATCTCAAAGAATGCCATTTTGTAATATTTCTATATGATGTAATGTTTTGAAATAATAAACTAGTTTATGCTTCAAAGTATTTTTTTATTTTGATTGCTCGCAGTCTTCTGCATGCACACACAACTTACACAAATACATTTGCACATTCAAAATGATCAATTCGAATTCATTTATTGAAACGATCAATACATATATGAAAAATTGAAGCTATTCACTATCACCATGAAATACATTGTTCAAGTCTTTTATGCACTTATTGTAGGTCATCATGACAGCTTCATTGGTGTTTTGGAATTTTTTCAACTCCTTCTCTGCATTTTTGCGTAAATCATCATTATTTTGTCGTTCCACATCAAGTTTGGCTACCAGAGAATCATATTGATTTTGAACTTTTGTCAATTCTCTCTTCATGGTTGTAATGCGCTCTTGAAGTATGCCTATGGTTTTCATTTCCTCCTGCAAACTTTGATCTTTTTCGCCACACTGAACAAGGACGGCCTTGTTTTCTAGAATGCCTCGTTTCACCAACTTTTTCATTCCAACACATTTTTGCAGCGGGCCATAGGATGAAAGATCCACAAAATCCAATAGTGACATTGGTAGGGAATCTGGTGTACAAGATGATGATGATGTCCTTGAATTGCTTTTCTTTGGCCTTCCTTCAGCCTTGGAAGAAGTAGACTTTGGAGCTATCATGGCGGCAACGTCGACTGTATTTCTCCTCCTATTGTCCACTCGTTTCACTTTCTCTTCTCCTTTTTTATTTTCAGTGATATGGATGATGGGGCGTGAAGCACAGGCTGGTAATAATTGAGACATTCCAATATTGGATTCCAATTCACCATTTCTTGTTGGTACGTCTGCCATCATGAGAAACTCATCCATATCAAAATGTTCTAAATCATCTGGCAATGTAGTGGTGGAATGTTCACGTTGGTTCAGCCCTGGAACTGCATCATTTGTCACATACTGGTCAGTGCTATCACGCAACAAAGTTGACAGAATATTGCAACTTTCAGGGTATTCATTTCAATAACTTCAATGATATTTTCAAACCGAATGTGAGAATCAATTATTGAAACTTTAATCTGTTGTAGTAGGCATGTGTGTCACCTTTTATACATCAATTTTTGACACTCTCCCTTCCATCTACCCTCGTCTTTAGGAAAGGGTACTCCCCCACTTCCAACTGTATTTCCTACTCATTCGATATCTTTGAATTGAATTGCATCTGATTCATTGCTTCACTTACATCCAAAATGTCTAAAGTTACATGTGCAGCTGACTCTACTACTGGTCCAGCGCAACCCCAGGAAGTAACACCAAATCCTCCTGCTAGTGCAACTATCTAAGACAATCATGTCAGTTCATCTTCGATGACTATAGGAGAGTTGATGAGAGAAATGCGAGAAAGGAGACGACGAGAACCAACCATTATATGGGACGATAATTTGGAGCGATGGGTGCTCATTGAAGAAGAAGATCCCCAAGTAAATATACCTGCAGAAGATTCAAACTATGACTCGGACGAAACGATATATCTGCAATTGGATGAAGAGGTTGACTCGGATGAATCCATAGATTTTTTATATCCTTAGCATAAATAGAAATAAAATTAAATTAAATGTTTTTTTCTTCATTGTGTCAGGAGGTAATCTTCAACGAATTATATACATATATATATATATATATATATATATATATATATATATCTATATATATATCTAAATTATATATATATATTGTTATGTTATGAAAAACCAGTTATATATTTTTAAAGAAAAAAACCCAAACAATTTCATAAAAAAACAAAAAAAATAAACTAAATACTATTAGTTAAGAGATATTTTTTTACATATTTTTGAAATTATATTTCCTTTATGAAGCCTCTGTATAATATTAATAGATTAAAATATCCAAATACTTCAATACAATCAATGTCATACACTGTCATAATGATTATAACCCATAATTATTCAAAAGACAACAAGAAAGGTCTAGATTTACAGAATCATCCTGAATAAAATGTGATAAACAAAATTATAAGCTTGAAACATACAGTATATGAAATTGTATGTAACTAAAAATAGCCAATGGGAGAACAACAAACTCCTTGATGACAATAGCCAATCAGGAAACAGTATGGTAAAATGTATGATTTGAAATTGTGAGAAAATAAGAACGGAAAAGTGTCAGAGACAATTATGATTGAATATTGTAAATAGTCTGTAAGAAAGGAAAAATTGTTTTATTTATAAGTTTTGACAAATAACCCCAAACAGTGAAAATGTGAGAATATAGTGCGCGAATTCAAAAATTCAAATCAAAAGGAATGAGGAAAAATGGTATCCAAGTGACGGAAAAAACAAAGCCACAGGAGATCGAAAATAATTTGAAAAGAAGAATGCCACGTTTTGTTTGGAAGAAAGGAAACAAAATCAATAATTTCAAAAAGATAAGCAGAAAAACAACATCACCTTGTATGTACCCCATATACAAGTATTCCAAAGCTGATTTTTGGATTTCTATGGTTCCTTCTTTTTGGTATTGGAGTCCCTGAGAGCATTGGATTGGAAGGGGATCCAAATTCTGGGTGTGTATTGAACAGCGACAGTTCCAGCGTCAGGTATAAACTTTCCTAGTGCACATCACGAACTGAACAATTTCACTAATAACTCATATTCCATCAGAAGAACTCTATTTCATTTTATTTTGAACTATTAAAGAAATTTTCACTTTCAAGGTAAAAGTGAGGTTGTGTCTATTTATCCATGACCTGTTTCTCATGATTATCCATGAAAATTTGTAGATTGACCATAGGATAAGTTATCTATCGTAGGCCAGGTTAATTTAAGTTTTTCTGAATAGAGGAAATAATTGCTTTTTGATACTTTGTCGTTTGTTTTTCCACAATTATCAGCAATCGTATTTATAAACATTGAATAGATTGAGATTTGACATCAAGCAGTGGCTCAGTGGCTCAATTGCCTGAACCGGCTATCTGAGACGAGAGGCGTACCAACTGAGTTTAGTCGTGGTAAGAAAAGTGATAACAATTGGCAGCAACGTGACGAGAGAACAGTGACGTTAGCTAGCAATTATTATTACATTGCAAAATATATCATACAGAGCGAAAATAATTATATATCAATTTTTCATAACAAAAAGCTAATATCATAACAACTATTATCATTACATTACATTTTGGCACATAAAACGAATTGCATAATAATCTATGTGGTTTAAAATTTTAATTTTACAAAATAATAATTGCTTAATGTAATTCAATCATTTTAAAATTGTGTTGTTTGAATCCCGTGCTCAGTCCAATGTCCTAACCGGCTATCTGAGACGAGAAGCATAAACTGAACATATAAGAAATGATACAATTGGGCAACTTGACTTAGAAAACATGCACAAAAATTTATTGGCAATATGTGGCAGCAGATCGAATGAGATTCCAAAGAAGAATAAATGAAGCTGCAAACATTATTGATCCAATATTGAATGCTGTTCATAGACTGAAAATAGTCCATAAATGTATATTATGAGCTATATAGCATCATGTTTCATTTTCCCAAGTAAAATCGTATATTCGTAGAAAATTTCAAATTTATGATATGTTATATATATATATATATATATATATATATATATATATATATATATATGTATTGATTTCCAAATATATTTGAAAATTAATACTTGATGAAGTAGAGGGTGGCGCCCCGTGCGCGCCCACCCCGTGGATGGTGCCCCAACTTCGCACCATCCTTGTGTGTACCAACCTTTAGTATGTACACCCCAATATCTAGTTTACCCCTAACAACTAATCATCTATCAGTCTAACCATACGACGTCATTAACACAATCACAATTTTCATTGCCACCAGTGGACGGTTGCATCCGAATCGGCAGAATCGTCAGAAGACGAAGTGGATAAGTCTGAGTCTGAATCTGACTCAAAATAATGGTCAGAAAAAGAGCTCACTTCATTCACAGCTGGCAATTCCAATGAATTCGGAGGTGGTGAATCACCACGTTCCAACACATAACTACTGGAATCAGCAGCGGCTTTGGTTACGTCTGTCATGATGATCAGAAGTGATAAAATGATCGACGTGTGATTCTATTTATATCATTCAGAGGAGTGGAGGGGATATGTCAGTGGTGGGGGTGAAGCGCAGAGTAAGAATGTAGTCGATCATTCAAGTTTCAAATATACTCATTTCCATCAGTTATTTAAGAATATTTTATGTGAAGACTGAATGTGATTTCACTAGATATTATTTTTTGTTTATTCTTAACTTCTTAACATCATGTTCTCTGTTCCCAAGTGATATTGAATATTTGGAAAAAAATATAAAAACTTGTCATATATCATTGTGCGCGCACCGATGTTCTTCAACTTTCATCATTCTGAAGTATTTCTGTTCTATTATTGAATAACATTAATAATCCATTTTTGATGGACTAGAGGGTGGCACCCCGTGCCCCCGCCCCTGGATCATTGGAAAACCCATCTTTGAAATTACCAAAGACTGAATTTGTTACAGGTATGCTGAATTCATTATGTTCAACGTAATTAGATGTGTCAAATCTATTTATATTGGTGCTGATGAACTCATGAAAATGGTCGGTATTTACTTTTAAAATTGGAGAATCTGTGTCAGTGTAGAGCAGAGAAGCATCCAGACCGAATTCTTTCTTTATACATCCATAGTCAAAATCATACATTACAGTCTTGGATAATTCCAAAATACAGAATCCCAAATACAGTGGTTTGTCATAATACTCTTTCATTTTACCCATTTGAATAGCAACGAAATTCTCACTAGAAATTGTGCAACTTTTGAAGTTTGGTCGTGCAATCAGAGCGCCTACTCCCATACTTCTATAGGCATCCTGCCAATGTGTTACAAGCCTCACATCGATCCTATTGTCAACGTTTCCCATCGTTTTGCCATAAACTGCATTGTTCATCAACTCATAGAAATCTTTCTCGGACTTATTATTAGATCTATTACGCATTTGAGTGTTGAGATCGATGTGAGGCTTCATCCAACATGACTGCTTGAATCTTATGATTCTATGAGTATGCATAACAATCAAACCATTATTGACGGCCTGTTTCAAGTTTTTATAATGAACCACATACTTCCGCTTATCATTCAAATTTGGAATCAATTTTGGAATCTTGCTTTTGGAATTTGGTGGCACTATACTTTCTACCAAAAAAGGGAGGTCTGAATGTTTATCGTGCAATTCTTTAGGATAATGTATGTCAACTCCAAGGACATATCCATATGGATCATTGTCTGCCACAGCCATAATGTCTTAATTTGTGATTTCTTCTCGAGTTAGCCAAATGAAATCAAATGAAGGTAATGGTTACGACATACTATGTCCATATAAATTTGTAGCATCCAAATATGAAATGAATGATGATTGCTCATTGGGATCGAAATGAGGCAGAAACTTATTATTTGCTTTATGTTTCCTATCGTTACATTGACTAATACCTCCACGAATGCCTTTTTTGAAAAAATTTATCAAATCAATGTCAGTTAGCAGTTCAAGTTCAACATTTGTATATTTCAACATTGCATCCCAAGATAATCCAGGTGCAGTATAATATTGAGCTGGATCCAACTTATATGTATCTATACAAATCCGTCTGAAATTCTCGAATATATCACACAGTAGTAGGACATCAGATTTCAAATATAAATCCGAATATTCTCCAAGACTCTTACACTCAAATAAGTCCCAAACCCGTTCGGCTCTCATATAATCTTTCTCTGATACATGTTCCCCATTCAAATTGTCATAAAACTGATTTTTTGTCGGTAAATTAGGATGATCCAATTTATTGATGTTGTCCACAAAACTATATGGGAAAACACCTTTCTGCCTCATTAAATTAAATTTTCCCTTATCGGGAAAACATTTTAACATCTCAACACATTGCTTATCACTGAAATTCGCACCCAACTTTTCCAATGAACCTGACATAAACTTGAAGCTATCAATAAATCTCATTTTCAAAAAAAAATCCAAATTTTTCCGTCTTTACTTTGATAGCTATGTGTATAGAGATGTTTTGTGAACGAAATTTATTTTTCCTTAGTTTGGGGAATAACATCAACCTTATCTTGTTCCTCATACAATTCTTCAATGAACATATGGCAATCATAACCACTCATATTATGGCATATAATGGGGATGAAATTTGGTATTTTGAAATTCAAATTACAGGCAGAGATGACAGTGGTCTCTGACTCTAACATCCCCTTCTGTGAAAGATTTTTCACATATACCACAAGTGGTGGCATTATGAAATTCCCTTTCCTCTTCTGGGGTTTGTTAAGTCATCGCTTTGACATACCTCAAATGATATATATATATTTCTCAAATCTTCTTTTATTCGCATTGTGAAAACGTTCGCCGCATCAGCACCTCTATATGAAACAGATTTTGTTAATTTATCAACAAAGGAACATTTTGTTAGATAAGCAAATTATTAAGCTTCGTGTTGGAAGGTTCTATTCGTGTACGCGAGATCTTTTATCCAACAATAATGACTATTTTCCACCCATCTGTGATAAGCAATGAATTGACATGTCTTCCGAGTTTTCTCTTAGAGTATCGCAAGGGCCCAATCACCTCATATTTGACTCTCTTATTCTCGATCTTAGATTCCAAGCCATAAACATTGACCAAATATCATTCAAATACTCAAACATTTTTATATCATGTAATTTTACTGGAAAATCCATACCTGTTACATTCAAGACAGTCCCATAATGTGGATATTTATTATTTGTGGGAAATAATGCAGATGTCACGGCCCATGCAAAGCAGCATTAGTCTTCATTTCTCTCAATCAATTCGGGAAGTTTCATGTATGATGATCCGCCAAGTGGACTGTATTCGTTTATGTTCACCTCAAGGAACATCATTTTTTCGCAACTCCATCCTGAAAAATAACTTTCATCAAACCTTTCATCATTTGCAACAATTGTAACTACAAACCTGAATCACGCTCCTCAAACTCCGTACTTTGGGCAATTATAATGTCACGAAACGCATCGAATAATCCATTCAAATCAGTTGATCGATCTGCTATACGATTGGGAGAATTGAACGATTTTATGTCTGTCAATTCCTGGGTTTGAATGATATGACTTCCAAACACTTCCATGTTGACCTTGACGGAGTTGTGCAGTTTGATGTTTTTTCCAATAGCTCGAGTACTTTATGCTTGATATCATTGAAAAAAGGTGTGTACTCAGTATACATATTCTCTTTAGATACTCTGTAGCTAGAAATGCGACATTTGAATGCATTTTTAATGAGGTGTACACCACCACCCAAGTGAACATATGAATTCGTCCTATGTGCGAGTGTTCTATTGTGAGAATTGACTTGACCATATGGGATAATCACATTACAACAATTACATGTATGGAGTGGTTCAGGTGGTGAGTCATCGCCTTTGTTCAATTTAACTCGTTTCACGTTAGGACCTCCCTGGCAAGTTTACCGTTGATGCCGACGTAGATTATCACTACGAGTGAAATCTTCACCACAATCATACGAATACATTTCACCAACTTGTTTTCAATAGCTCACTGGAGGAGACACTGATTCGAAATACTCTTCTCCTGGAATATTTCAATGAAATATTCCCACCCTACAACAAGTCCGATGCGATGCGCAATCTGTATTGTGAGGGGATTCTCTTGACACTCAGCACACTCATTAATACTCGCAGTTCACTCTTAGCTCTCACAGGATAAACGCCCTCCTCGCTTGGAGGTCATGACCACATAGAATATGTATGCCTACACCACAACTTTAGTCAAGGTCAAACAAAAACTCAACATTCTCTGAACAACTCGACGGATCAGACATGGGGAACCCAGCAGTACAGTGTTAGCTAATCTTATAATGAATGAATTGATTGTGAATGTTATGGAAAATCTTCCTTTTGATCTCCCTTTTATTAAGCTGTATGTCGATGATACTTCACTGGCCAGCCCATCTGAGCACATAGCAGAACTTCTAATATATTTCAATGGTTACCATAAAGAAATTGAGTTCACTATGGAAATGGATAGAGATGGAAAAATTCCGTTCTTGGACACGTTGGTGATACGTAATACTGATGGTACGATTTCGACGCGTTGATATCAGAAACCTACATCTTCTGGAAGGGTCCTTAACTTTATATCAACTCATTCCTACTCTCATAAGATTGCCACTTTCGAAAGTATGTGTTATAGAGCCTATAAACTGAGTAGCACAAAGTTCCACCATGAGATTGATAATAATGTACCACAGATTTTGACTATGAAATTAGTAAATAGGATAATTGATGAATATAAACATAATCATAGTCACGCTATTGATAAAAATGAGAGAGATCTGAGATATTGTAAATCTCCGTATAATCCTTTCTGAAAAAATCAACCAAATTATAAGTAAAAGGGTCCCACAAGGCAAATTGGCTTTTCATAATGGTGAAGTGGAATTTTTAAGCGAATCGGACCATAATCACAAAACTCATCCGCCATATTGGAGCCGCCATTTTGTTTTTTTTTCCACACAAACATTTATTAATGCATTGTCACCGGAATTATGTACACCTGCCAAATTTCAAATCATTCGGACGTCTGGAAGTGGGTGAAAATCAAGTCCAAAGGAGTCGGTTACAAACAAACATACAAGTGAAGCTAATAAAAAGCGTGTAAAAAAGGTTTTTATTTCGATTTTATTTGATAGGAAAAATAAGAAATCTGTGTGATTTGGGTGAATATTTGTATATGGGTCAATTATTAGTAAGACAGACGAAATCAGTGGAAAATTCTCAGTAATTGAATGATATGGATTGGAATTCGAAAAGATTTGCATATGAATTAAATTATTTCCATTATGATGATATGTTTGGGAAAAACTGAGGAAATTTGGGAAGGAACTCCGACGATTAATTGTCTTTGAACATTTCCTTAACATTGAAAATAGCAAAATCTTGTTGAAATAAGGAGAACAAGTTAATAACATATGTAGAATTCAGCTTGTTACGAGGTTGATGGAATTCTTAAATCTGTGGGAATGATTACCAAAGTGTATTATGGGTTAATTTCTTCAATAGATTGGGAAAAATCAATCACATCATTTCAGTGAAGAGGAAGTAACATTTGAATAATTTCGGAATATATTCTGACGAATTTGAAAAAATCTAAATACAACGCATATATTTTTCCCGAACCATTAAAATTCATTTGGGTATTCCTTTGTATAAAAAAAAATTAATATGCGTAATTATACCTACATAAGAATGTGAATATTTCAGGGTAGAACAAAATTCAAAGATTTCAACGAGTAATACAGTTTTAAGTCCAAAATTCAGGAAACAGAATATATTTTTTATATATTTAAATGTGGAAATATTCTAAAGTTCATAAACGTACAATTTGAGGAAAGCTTCGAAAAATTGGAAGAACATTAATATGAAAACTATCTGAACTATAAATTAATATGAAAATTGATATTATATTTGTGTATTTATCTCAGTGAGAATATAATACATATTTTTTTATGATCAAGAACACCTAGAAAACGTTGTTCCATCATTCAAAAGAATCAAAAACAGAAATTTCATTCAACCTATGTTAACTACTCAACAATAAAAACAATGGTCGAGATCTGCTAGTTTTATCGAAATTTCTGAGAACATGGAATAATTCGGTCTTGAGAGTAATCTATTGTCCCGAAAATATTTTTATCAATCCCTACTAGTTATTTTTCTGCGAGCAAGAGGTTTCACTTGTGTAATGTAAATATCATGTCAAAATAAAATTTCAGTGTAGGGAGTAACCTACAAATACAGCAGGTAGTTCTGATTGAATCTTGAAAAGAAGTCCCGTTCTTTCGTAGAAGGGTAGCAAGCACAAATCCCTCATACATATTAAAAATAGTATACTCACAAACAAAAATAAATACTCTCATTCAGAAATAGAAGTATTTCATGGAAAACTATCGAAAATAATTAATTTCAGAATAAAAAATAAAAAAAAATTTTTAAAATAAAAATGACTGCATGAAATTAAGACTTGAGAAATTAATCTTATTAAAGATAACATTTCCACGAGTATTTATGGTGAATGACCTGCAGGGTAATTGATATCAAAATTAATTCATTTAAATTCAGGTTAATGATATATTGACGTGGTTGAGGTTAAGGGAATGAGGAAAATAATATTAGTTTGGGAATGAAAGTGCCTATGTGCAAAACGGTGTGTCTGAGAAAAGAGTTCAAAAGTATATTATAATGTAAATTCATTATATTTGGTTCAATGCACTGAATTCGAGCCATTCAGGTCATTGAATAATAATTTTTTTGAAGACATCGAAGAGAAAGATGGTTGATAGACAGTATATAATCGATATTTGGGGTAAATATAAATGTCGCTTCTCGGAAGCTCAAAATAGGATCGGTTATAGATTGTATCTCATTCAATAATGAAAAAACAAAAAAAACTCGTTAATCTGAGTTGGTTGAGTTTGCGACAAGCTGGTAGAAAGGGTCATTGAAAATATATATGTTGTGTAGTTATAATTTAGACGTGTGGAGAAAAAGGATCCACTTATTTATTTTTATCCCATCCAACGTTGAATTGAAATGATGTGAGTTGGAGGGAAACGAGACAATATTGGATGTTGGAAGGTAATCACAAAAAATTGAAAAAACACAGAAATAATGTCAGTACTATTAAGTTGAGTTAAAAATGATAGATGAAGAAATATACTTGTAAGAAAAACACGAAGTTAGATAAAACAGAAAATAAAATGGGAACTGTAGTAGACGAAAAAATAAAATGTTAGAGATGGAGGTTCTCTGACTTTGGTAGACATAGGAAAAAAAGCTGTAAAGAGTAACAAACGAATTCAGCAAGTTGTCAACAGAGAAATTTTCTTGTCATTATATATGTTATACTTTGCAGTGAATAATTTTGTTTCAAAAGGTAGGTTAATGAGATGTGTGATTTTCATACAAGTGAACGTAACCAACTTGAAGAGTGGGTGTCTTTTGAGTTGAAAGGATGAACGATTCCACTAACCGGTTGAATTTGAGAAATGAGCTGAGTATGATATGTGGGCGAGAAAGTTGAAGAGTTGGAAAGAGATGAAAACTCAGCAGGTATTTTAACAGTGTGTAAGTACTGATAGTTGGATGTTGTTTTATAATTTCATAGTTTGGAGGGTTACTTGATCAATAACTCTCTGAAGTATGGAAATTTTTATTTGTTGGGATTCATTTCAGCACAAGTATCTGTTTGAAGTTTGACACGACCAGAAATAATGATAACTTTGCCGTTACTGGGATGACAGTAACCCACATTTATTCCGTGAGGTTCATACCCAATACCCTCAAAGAATAAACGTCTGGTGTGGCATATTAGGAAGTCATATCATAGGACCACTTTTCATTCCTGGAAATTTAACTGGTGAAGTCTACCTAAACATGCTTGACGATGCAATTGATCCTTTCATAACACAGATAATAGAAGACGACCAAAATCATGATGCCGATCGGCTTCATTTCCAGCAAGATGGAGCACCTCCGCACTATGCTGCTCCTGTAAGAGAATTTTTAGATAACCGGTTCCCCGGACAGTGGATTGGAAGGAGAGGCCCAATTGAATGGCCTGCCAGGTCACCTGATTTATCGCCTTTGGACTTTTTTCTATGGGGACTCTTGAAAAATAAATGTTTTGCTACGAAGCCCGAGTCCATAGAAGATCTTCGCCAACGGATTACAGCACAATGCAGAAGCATAACACCTGATATGCTACAAAATGTTAGAAATAGATTTGAACAAAATCTGTATTATTTTATGGAAGCAAGTGGGTCACATTTTCAACACGTAACACGAAGTAACGTTTTAATAAATAAATTTAACAGCTTGTTTACTTTTTTTACAAAGCACTGTTACAAGTAACAAACATTGAAACGTAAGTACTACTAATTGTAAATGTTTTGATTCTTAATAACCAAAACTTATTTGTATTTTTCATTAATATCTAAATTATCGGGTAACTGTTCTTAAAGCCGTTTTCGCATTAACTGTCCGAATAAATTCCAATAAATAGGGTATCATTAGAAAGATAATTTTGTGCCCGTTCAAATGATATATCACTCGACCCCACTTTCCATTTAAAATTTTAGGGTTGTGACACCCCCTCGCTAGGGCGTTAAAGGCACAGGTTGAAAAATATGTCTAAAATGTGTCCCCCTCAAAAGCAAACTCCACGTGTCCGAGCATTTTTGCTTTCAATTCTAAACAAAGGAGAAAAGCTAGGTCGTTGGACCACTCTGTATATATTTTCTCGAGGGTTTCAATTCCAAATAGTATAAAAATAAAGAGCCATGTAACAAGGACAATAACTTCAATTTATAAGAAAATACATAACCTGTATTCATGATTTGCGTTCTTACCCAGTTCATTTTGGATTCGAGACTGAAAATTACTTTTGTAGAGGAGGAGTACGGGTGATGGTACATAAATCATTCATGGAATAACATATCTTCTGATATTCTTTATTGAAAAAAATCCTACGTACTTCGGAATTCGATCCGGACACAAAAAAAGTTTTTGCCAAGTATATGTTACATTGAAATAATTGTGAGGGAATAGAAGTTAATAATAAGGAACAGAAATTCTGCCAGACAACCGAGGTGTACCTAGTGGAGTAGAGTGGAAAATAACAAAATATGGCGGAGTATGTTATTTAGGCAAATGAAGGGTTTTGAATCAACGAACTTAGGTTCTGGAGGTGAAAGTTTCCTGTAGTATTTAGCAAAAAGGGAAAGGAATTTTTGAAGGACTGAAAATTCAAATATGAGATTGAAGATATCATTGAAAATCATTTACGAAATATGAGAGAATTGGAAAATTAAATTAAGTTAACGTCAGATATCGATTGTTGTTGAACTTTGTTGAAAATAAATTAATCATTAATTTTATTGAAATAAAATGCTACTTGAAGGGACTTGTGAATAGGGATGTTTATAAATATTCACCGCCAGGAAATTTTGAGTTCATCTTAGTGAGGGTTTATCAAAAAATCGGATTTCAGTACAAAGAATTTGGAATAGTTTTTTCTTTGAAAAAACAAAATAGTTCAATTGTGATTTCTGTTAAATTCGGTTTTTATCAATATAAGTTAGGCCATCAATCAAAACAGAAGACACAAGTAGATCAGTGCAAAAATGGTGTGAATAATGATAGAAAATCAATCATGGACGTAGAGTAATTTTCATCAATTCTTATCTCGATACGTATATTATGTCAAAAAAAACCTCAGACGTTGATTCAGACATTTTTTTCATGGAATAGTTGAAAAAATAGTAAATGATATGGAAAAATTATTATCACGATATAATTTTGATATACTCTTTTACAACTAGGTAATATTGAGAAAGGTAGGGGGAAAATTTCAAATGAAAACCCAAAGCTTCCTTTTTCTTTCAAGCTGTGTGAGAGAAAATGAATGCATGTGGTTAGATCGGGTCCTTGGCTACAGGGAAGATGGAGAAACTGACCAATAAAAATGGTAAAAAATGGAAATGGTCAAAAAAGATATAAAATGTATAAAAATGGTGTTAAATGGTGTAAAATGGTATAAAATGGATAAAAATGGTATAAAATGGATAAAAATGGTCTAAAATGGATAGAAATAGTTGAAAATGGAAGGAAAAAAAGGGAAGGAAAATTGTTGTGAAGGGTCTTCTTATATTCCGACTGAGATATCAAAGAAAATCAGAATGGTTATAAATGGTCTTTTTATGTTCCCACAGATGTGTCAATGAAAATGCCGACGGAAAAGTCAAGGAAAAAGATAAGGTATCGCACTGACATCCCAGTTTCTCCCTATGTCATCTGAACCGATAGAGTATTCATCTGGCATCTCGTATCTTTCAACTGAGGATCCTGTTCGTTTGATTTTCCACACCAACATCAAATTACATGGAAAGTTTTTATTTCAGCAAGTTGTATTTTGTTTCATAATTCACTTGTAGTATTAATTGTATTCTTTTGTTGAACTTTTGCATCTAGATTGCAGTATGTTCTTCCATACTATTTGAATTTTTCCCTTTTTATCGTGGCCCAGTAGTAATAGAGCATGTTTACTTGCATGACAGCATGTCGGTCCAGAAATGAATCCTATTCAAGAATATTTATTCCATTTTTGTCAATATGATGAGAAAGAGAAGAAATGGAAATAAATGCATTGTGGGTTATTGAGAGTGATAATGTACATATTTGTAAATCGAAAATATTGAAAATTAGATGAATTGAAATGAAATTGGTACAAGGAATCATGAATATGAAATATATGTAAAAGAAAAGTACCGAGAAGTCAAAATGAAAATGATAAACGTGGTTGACTGGGCAGTCTCACTCGATTGGTATCACGAAAATGTAGCACTAAGGAAAAAACCTATTAAACCAAGTTTAAATCGATCTCACGAATGGTTTTTTTTTCTGTCAAATTGCTCTTTCAGTGGTCTACGCAAATTAACTCGTGTTTCAGCGGACGAAAAAATTTGTTAGTGAAATTCGCAGTGCGCAAGTGCCTATTCCATCTGTATTTCCATTTTTTTTTGGTAAATGAAGGACATTATAAATAATTCTTTGTTTAGAATATGTATAAAAGACAAGAAGATCTGGATAAACAATTTTTTTGTGTGGAGACAGAATTGTCACTTGTTTTAGGAGGGTCGAATGAAGAACACGTATTTCACTATTATTCAAGAAAAATACAATTCTATTCAGAATTCGACAAATATCACAACAAAGATATGTCATAAATTTCTTACGAACGTGAAAAGATCATATTGATGTTATAGAATGTACATTTCCGAGAACAGGTTCCTATTCAGAGTTGAAAACTGTTACGACCAGGATAGGTTCGGTGAAGGAATTCATTATAAGCAGAATAATGGTGAGTGGGCGACATGTAGTTTTCTATACGGGAATAGATATTGAACACAATCCAGAAAAATATGTGAATTTTTATGAAAGATCTTTTTCGTCAACAACATAGATATGAGAATAATTTAAGTTAGATAAGATAGTTGTAGTAATGGTGGGATTGTCGTTTTTGGCCTGGGTTTTTCGACAATCATCTATTCAAATGGATCACTGAAATGAATTATAATGCACCCCCAGTTGGATGAATATACTCCCTAAATATATAGAAAAAAAATTAGTATCTCCAGTAATTGTCTTATGTTCAAAGTAAAATATTTCTTACGCTGTCTCAGATACTATAACTTCGTAAGCCGACCCTCATCCAATATTCGTAGCGTAAGCCATTTTATTTTATGATAGAACAAAAAGTGCCATTTTTAGAAAACACATATATGTGAAGATAACCGTTTCAATTTTGGAATAGAATGGACGTTTGTAGAGAGGCTTCGAAGGTTCTTGGGGGAATATTTTCAGTTTCCTTAAGAGTTCCATCCCAGTGAGACGTAGCTGTTCAGTTTCGTTTCTTGACTCGTATTAGAATATTAACAAATTTTTTATCTGAATAACTTTGGTATACTTGAGAAGTTTTCAAAGTCCTTATAAATTTGAATATCGTTAATCACCTCAATTAGAATTTCAATTTCATAAAGTATTCTCATTCAGAATAAGAGCTTAATAAAAAAATTCATCATTCAGGCTAATTTTTTTGTTTGATTTCATATTATCATTGAACACACCCTTTCCGAAGAAAAAATCCTATTACAGAATTATGAGTATAAAATGTTACGGTTCTCAACAGAGTTGATACATCTGTTAGAAATTGAGAACAATGAAATGAAGAGTCAGTGCTCCAAGATCCAATGTCTTCCAGACTCGAGATGGTCGGACTTCGGAGTTGGTAAACCCCAGTATAGTATAGTTTAATTTAGTTTAGAAATATTTACAATATGTTGAAACACGTCACAATAAAATTGGGATAATAGTCCAAATGAGAATAAAAATATTTGTAGATCGAAATATAAAATATTATATATATAAGTTGAAATTTTATCTTCAGGTTGTTGTGAAGATGTATCTGTCTTTGGTTAGCTTGAAATATTCATCAAATGAGTATATACAATTTTCAGCCAAGATTTTTTCAATTTTATTGAAAATTTGGAAAGTGACAGATCACGAAAATTGGTTGGTAATGAATTGAACCATTCAATATCTTTGTTTGTGTATCTGCGTAATCTAGTTTGTAGTTGCAATAGCATAGATTTGTTCCTTGTGTCGTGTCTGTGAAGATCAGATTGTGCTTGATAATCATTCATGTTTTTTTTATGAACAGTAGGTTTTGGTACGGGATAGTCGAGAATATGGACATAATTTTCAGTGGTTCACATATTGGTCTGCAGCTGGCATCCCAATTTACTCTTCTTATACTGCGTAAGGCAGCTCTTTGAATGATTAAGATTTTTTGTAGATAACAGTTTGATGCATTTCCCCATATTTGGGCTCCATATGTTAGAACAGAGTGAAACAGTGTGAAATAGGTTGTGTATGCCGCTGATTCTCCAAGTAAGTAACTAATTTTTCTGATAGCAAACACTGTTTTTGAGAGTTTTCCACATAGCACATTTATATGTTCTGTCCATTGCAACTTAGTATCTAATATGACCCAAGGAAATTTACATGATCATTCGCATTTTCAGAAGTGAAATTCATTGAAGTTTTGCTTTTACTTTTACTATCGTTCAATAGCATATAATTGGGTTCGAATCAGGTCCTAGCCTTCTCCAAGATAAGTGAAAGGACGAGTTCAGTATCCTCCTCTTTTCCCATGTCAATGCCCAAAGTTGTATCGTCCGCATACATTATGGTTGATGCGTTAATGGAATTCAAAGTGAAGGGAAGGTCATTTATGTATATCAAGAACATAAGGGGCCCAAGACTGATCCTTGTGGTACTCCTCTCTCAACAATAGCTGTATCCCTGCGTTCTTCGCCAATAATTACAATTCGATCTATGATATCTAGTGCGCTGCCACGTATTCCGCAGAAATTTAGTTTTTCCAATAATATATTATGATTTACACAGTCAAATGTAGATGTCAGATCAGTAAGTACAGTCAAATATTTTTTATTGTCATTGAAAGTTCTTTTGATTACATTCGTTGAGGAGAGTACTGCATCAGCGGTGGACAGCCCCTTTCTGAATCCATATTAATGTAATGATATAATTTTATGAGTATCCAAAAAAAAAACAGATTTGAGTGTACTATTTTCCATATTTTGGGGAAGGCTGGGAGAATCGATATTTGTCGAAAATTTTTTGGTAGTGACTTTTTTGTAGGCAGGAATTACTTTACCCATTTTTAATTTTTCTGGAAAAACTCCTTCCCTGAAGCAGACATTTATAATTTCTGTGGGAGGTTCCAATTAATACATTTCCGATTTTTTTATTATAAATGTGCTAAGACCGTGTATGTCATCTGTTTTTTTGGATTTCATTTTGTTAATGAGTGTTCTAATATCATCTGTGACCAAAGGTTTCAGAAAAATTGTATTTTCGAGTTTTAGTTTTTGTCCAGTAAATTGAATGCATAATTGTCAGTCCGATAAGAGTTTCGTGTAAGAGGTTTTGAATTATTTACGTAGAAATCATTTATTTCATTTCCTGATAAATTTTGAGGGTGAATTTTTGCTTTTTGTGTGTGTGTGTGTAGAAATACCTGCTTCAGTGTTGATGATTTCCCATGCAGTTTTATTGTAGTTGTTCGTATTTGATAAAAAAAAATTGTATTGGTGTTTTCTAGTATTTTCTAAGATAATATGATACTCTTTTTCACATTCATTTTATAGTTTTTTATTTCCATTCCTCGGATTTTTTATATAGAAATCGTGAACGAAATCTACCCTGTTTCCAGTGTGATAATATAATGATCTACGTGTTTGCCAATATATTTTTTGTTATTTTCAAGGTATGGAAAACATATTTCATAATAAAACGTGAAGATTTCACCGGATATATTATGTTTCTGTTCTGCAGATGGGGCATTGAATACCTCATCCCATGTTTCTTGTGATAAATGAAAACAAAATCTGTTTATGCTCTCATTTCCTACTTTTAGAAATGGTAATTTACTATTTGATTTTATTTTTTATTTCCACTTGACAATTTTTCAATGTTTGCGATTTGTCCAGAGTGGTCTGAAAAAAGTATGGGTATTATTGCAGATCAGTTTATTTGGAAGTTTGAAAATATATTATCCAGGCAGTTTCCCTTATTGTGAGTTTTTCCATTTATCCATTGATTCAAGCCGAACATTTGAAAAATCTGTGTTACTTTTTATGTGTTGTTATCGTTTTTTTTATTGAATGGGACGTTAGTGGAAAATATCTGTTAGTTTATCTGGCTAATCTTCTCTCTACATTTCCGAATCTACGCAGATTTTAATAACATGTTTTTTTAGTTCAATTTAATTCCGTAACCATTTGGCGTTCAAATAGTCACCAGGAAATTTTATAAACTATATTTTGCTAAATAATTCATTAATATTAAAAGTAGGCTGGCACCTAGAAAGGCCACCTGATACACCTTGTATATGTTTTCCCGAGTTTGCCTGAAAATATCTCTGATTGTTTTTATTCGTAGCGGGATACTTCCTGTATCTCAGTCGGAGACATATCTTGTCTCCCACTCGAGTTCGGACATTTGGCTTGTTTTTTGCATAGCTCTAAGTGCAATGCAATTGTTCTCACCCCAAGCGAGAATATAACAGTTTTTCTGCTGACAGTGACCAAATCTTTGACAGCGGTGACATTGGCCTACAGGGACTCTTGGCCTCTGAGGCTCAGCTGTCACCAATACTTTCAGAATATTCGTTACTTTTGAAATATCATTGGTAGAGATTTCATCCCAGTTCAATTTGTGTAGTCTTGTAATTGATTCCGGGGCAAACCCTATATCATTTCAGATATTTTCACATGGAAGGAATTGGGGTACACCGCTGAATATCCCTATCAGAACATTATCCCCTGGTACACTATATATGTAGAAACGAATTTTTCTGTCATCTTCAAAGGTTTTCGAAAATATTTTATTTCACTGAAAATATTTTTTATAGTTTAAATTGATTTGATAACAGTGATAGCGGGCACATTTCGTGGAATCTGTTCTGTACTCTTGTTATTCATATGGTTATTTCTTTATTGTTAAGATTTAGATATTGTTTGGGATTAATTTTCGGTTTAAAATCAATAATTTTGTTGGCTCCTTGACCGGCAGAGACTCACTCCAAGCCAGATTCAGTCCCTGGCCTGTTTCTCAAATATTTATGTGTATCAGTGCCTGACATGTTTTAAAATTTCAATTCCTTTCGCCTATACATTTTCACTGCAACGACTCTACTAGTTCTACTGAAAGGGGTGGGAGCTAATTGACCAACTGATGTACCTTCAGATGACGGTTTTGAGAAAAACTACTATTTTCTCTGTGTTCTTCCGGCCAGAGCTGAGGTGAAAGGTTCACAATCGTCTAGCGGGGGCATATTCTCGAAGGCTTCAAAACCCGGAGGCGACGTTTAAAATTGCTGAATTTTTCAAAGCTATCAACCGAAGATAAGGAAATTGATCTGAAAATTATCAGTATAAAATTATGATTGTTTGTGCTGGTTCACAAAATACTTCAGAGGAGATATAATCCTATAATGTTGAAATGTTTAAGTTTTTATATTTTAAAATATATTTTACAAAAAAGACCATCACAATAATATTTGGAAAAATAATTGATATTTGATATTTTTGAATTCAGGAAATATGAGAAACGACCGATATATTAAACAAAAATGAATATTGTTTCGTTAAATACTTAACACCAAAAAGGAAAACAATAGTATTAAATATCTTCAAATATCATTTTTCAACATATTAACTGCTATATTTATTCTTTCAGAGATAGTTGGTTTTTTAAGCTGACTGCGTTGCTTTTCTCTTCTTTCCAAAGTAGGATTTTTGACAGTAAAAAGCTTGCTTTGAGGAATAATTTTCCGGTTTGATGGGGCGTTTTTAGCCACTGGTACTACTGGTAATAGTTCTGATTTTATTATTTATGGCAGCCAGTCTTGGTTCAACTGGGGCAAGTAACTTCTTAACGAAATTGAATTCTTCACGGGTAGTGATATTTTTGACAGTATTATCAACGGAAGCTTTAAAATATTCAGCAACCCCATTTTCTGAATTCCCTTTGCTTATTTCCTTATTACCTATAGAATGTACAATTTTTATTTCTTTCCGATTCCGTATGTTACTTTTATTCCCATCACCTGATGAATTTACTACAATTATAGTTGGTTGCCAAATTTTGAAAAATAATAAAGAATAATGGAAAAGAATTAAATAAATTTTAATTTCATTCTTAATATATATAGTTCAATTTTGTATATCCAAATAAATGTTAACAGGCCTTATAATTTGTTTATTTTCAAAGATGGGAAGAAATTACCCCCCTCCTGGAGGAGTCGGGTGGAAATTCGTATGATTTAATATTTTGTCATATACATAGGTATAAGCAATATTGATATATGTTATGTCGAGGGCAATTTTTTACAACGCCTCCCGGTTTTGAAGCCTTTGGAAATGTGTTCCCGCTAGATGCTTGTGAAAGGTTCAATGGATATGGCTTTTCTCTGTTCGTAATTTCCAAAGAGGAATACATGACACTAGTTGTAACGGCTAATTGTTCTTTCACTGATTTTTTCAAGAATATTTTATTGATGATGTCATACTGATATACAGGAATAGGAACCCATCGCTGCGAACCAATTATTTTCTTTCTCTTCTACACTTGTGTAGATTCCTGATTCATTTCGTATTTTTTGAGGAAAATTGAGGAAAATATGACATTGAATTTATATCCGCATTGTTGGGGCATTTTTCAACATTTATCGATGCATTTGGCTTATTTTACCAATATTAACAGTCACCATTAATATGTATTGGAATTGTGGATCTTGCCAAAATCGTCAAAATAGCAGAGAACTCTTCCAAAATTCATTAATATTTCTGTTTAGACAGAAAATAATATCTCGGTTATAACAAAGGCGCAAGAGATATTATGTAATCTCGATTAAGTGAAGCTCGATTTTGTGTTATGGAATTGCGGATGAAAAATTAGTATATTAATGTGAATAGTTATTCGAATTGATAACGACTTTTAAACAAACATCAGAGCTGAACTAATTGATATCGGCAGGGTCATTAAAAAACATTTATTGTTTGAAATGTTTGAAGAGTAATCAAACGATGCATTTTTAACTATGGTTGATACATTTTGTTCATGTATATCTTTCATTTGGAATGCAAATAATCACAATGAAAAGAAGTGAATGTCAACTCAGTATACTTCATAGCGAGTGATGATGGCGATTGTTAGAAAATTTATGTCTGGAGCCAGTTTTCTTCCTGAGGGTGAGTACTTCACATATATTGATTTTTAAAAAGATCGTTTCTTTCTGGCAGGATGAATTCACTTTCTGAATATTCTGTTTCGCAGTAACTGAAAATATTGCACTATTGCTTTATATTGAAATGGCTTATTGCAGTATATAGTTTGAATTCTATCAAGATATTCGGCAGACAGTGAGTTATTTCAACTGGGAGGTTTTATATTCTTTCCAAAGTATTTATATATTAATTACTGGCAGACATATATTATGACATCCCACAACGTACGTGACTCCGTACTAAGACATAATAATGTTCCATACATCTATACCATACATACATTCCATTCCATTCCATTCCATTCCATACATCTATACCAAACACAAATTATTATTTGAATTCCCCTTTACATCGATGCTTGAAAAGTTATAACTCCATTTCAAACATAATAGAGATTGATATTTTTTCTGACTCTTTAGCTACCTTTGTGAACAAACTTAAGAAACACTTTGTACCATCGTTTAATTGATATCCTCAATATTTTTTAAATACATATAAAATATTACTACTGTATTGTATTGAATAGCAATATGACATATTTAGTAATTATATATGTGAATACTGTTTCTGGGTTCGTCCTGTTTGTATTCCTGATTGTGAAAATAAAAATAAAATAAAATAATATAAAGTTATATTGCATACATAGATTTGAATTTATATATACCTTCCTCCTCTATCTCATATGCTCCCAGGTATAGTGCTCTGGAGCTGCGCAAGAGGATGTGGATGGTGGTTTCGTCTTTCTCCTGGTATAATCTGCTTCACCTCTACTAACTCCAGTTCTCCAGGTGTCCTGTTAGTTGGCAGAGGCCCGTTGAGAATTCTATTTGTAGGCATAACTTTGTTTGTTGTGAAATATCTTCGTTGTATCATCACTTATAGATTTTCCCAATATTTGTATTACTTGTATCCAATGCACTTCATAATATTATTATAACTGCTGATCCCACAGATGAACTCAGGTCCCAAAAATGGTGTCTTGACACTTTTCTTGTGAGTATGAACATAAGTATATAAGAAATTCGGAAAATGGCGTTAGAAAATGGTAGAAAATATTTGTGAGAACGTTCTGTTACCGTACTTCGAAACAATGAAACACCATGTGTATAGTACCTACTCAATGTTGAAGGCAGAACTGAAGAAATATTGACTATCAAGAATATGTATACCATATCAGTAGCCTCTTTGAAGCAAAGATCTGTGGGTACCAAAAAATATATCATTCCTAAAAGAACTTCAAAACTTTCCCTATAAAGGCTGATGACAGTGAGTTTTTATTCGCAAAGGTATATACAACTGTCATTGTTTTTTATATTATTGTTCTCAATTAATTCATTCTCTTAAGTGGTAATGATTATTGAAGCTGGTGGTGCTTGTGGAAAAGCGGAACCAACTGGGATGCGTATGAAATATGTTGTAGATGAACGTTTTTTTTCCAAACTACCATCCATATACAGGAACAAATGTTCGAAAATGAAGAATGATTTGTTTGTGGCGAATATTGGTTCCAAAAAAATCATTTCTGATGTCTGGGAGCTTGCTGCAGAAAACCTGGCCGATCGAGTAACACCATGAAATGTTTTCCCAAGCTTTAATTTGATTTCATATATGTAGGTTTAGTTCATATCCTGCAAGTGAATTTTCACCCACTTTTGGTTGTTCGATTGACGTGAAATTTGGTGTTCAAAATTCCGGTGACAATGCATTATAGGATTTTGCAAAAAAAATTGGTGCTCCAATATGGCGGACGAGTTTTTTAATTATAGTTCAAAATTAGTATGTGGGAATTTTTGTGATCGGGCATCATGATTTTTTTGCCATAATTCATGAATTCAGGATGGCGGCTTCCGGAAGGCGATATGTTTTGTTATTATAGCCTGATTCCATTCGAAATTGGTATGTTTTTTTTTTTTTTTATATGTTCTGGTTCCCACGAAAAGGGATATCCTGTAATGTTCAGAGAACATCGTGGGAACCAAGGGAAAGAAGGTAGGAGTTGGTGTTCTTCTTAAATTTCTGGAGGTTGTATGCCTCGGGGAACACCTCCCTAGGCAATGAGTTCCAAAGCCTCGCAGTTCGTTGGAAGAATGAGTCTTTGGAAAGTGATGTTCTGCAGGTCTCCAAAGTGACCACGAAGGGGTGTGAAGACTGAACTTGACGGGTTAATCTCGAAGAGACTGCCAAAGGAGGAACGATTGTTGATATTTCAGAAGAGCATCGCCCATGAAAATATCTATAAAATAGAGACAAATCGCCAACTTTTCTACGGTGTTCCAGACAAGTGAGCGAGTTTGTAAGCGAGGCATCACCGACGAGACGAATTGCCCTTTTTTGGACAGAATCCAATAGCTTCAGGATATGTTTAGGTGCCGCACTCCAAATATGGGAACAGTATTCCAGGACAGGTCGGATCTGTGCCTTATAGATCATAAGCAGCTGACTGGAGGTGAAATAGCTCTTGGCACGAAACAAAACCAAGTTTTGGGATGCACTTTGGCAATGGACCTCACGTGATTTTCCCAGGAAAGGTTATTGCTGATAGTAATACCAAGCATCGATATGGATGACTTCAGTGGTATGGTTACTCCTGACAAAGTTATGTTAGGCACAGTGAGATCGGCTTTTCTAGAGAAAAGACATGCTTGTGTTTTGTTTGCATTGAATTCTACCAAGTTATTGGATCCCCATTCGAGAATTGTTGCTAAGTCCATATTTACATTGTTAACATTTCTTCCTCGTTCATTTCTGGTTTCACGGGCTGATATAGGGGCCCTGGAAGAGAAAGCGGTATGGAGGGTACTATCATCGGCAAAGCTGTGTACGGGACATGAAGTTGCTTTCAATAGGTCGTTGATGTGGAGTAAAAATAGTGTTGGTGCTAGAATGGATCCTTGCGGAACACCAGCATTTATGAGTAGAGTGTCAGATGAAACTCCATCGACCACTACATGGAGAGACCTGTTTGAGAGAAAACTAGCAAGCAGAGAACACAGCTGAGGGGGCAAGCCATAAGATGGAAGCTTGGCGAGGAGTCCCTGGTGCCAAACTCGATCGAACGCCTTGGAGATATCTAATGCCACAGCTGAAGTTTCTCCATACTTTTCGATAGATAGCTGCCATATATGTGAGACGTATGCGAGCAGGTCACCAGTTGATCTCTGATGGCGGAAGCCATATTGCCTATCATTGATAATTCCTGAGTCTTCCAGATATTTCATGAGCTCGATGTTGATGGCTTTTTCCATGACCTTCGAAATAATAGATAGCAGTGCGATAGGTCTGTAGTTGCTAGGTAGGGTCTTTTTGCCTTTTTTAGGGACTGGCTGTACTCTTGCAATTTTCCAATTGGACGGAAATACTCCCAAATTGTAAGAGTGGTTGAACAACTTGCAAAGAACAGGTGTTAGTTCGGGGGCACATTTCTTGAGAACAATCGGCGGGATTCCGTCAGATCCACAGGCTTTGTTGGTGTTGAGACCCAGCAAAATCTTTCTGATAGTACGTTGGCGAAAAGTGATCTCGGGCATGTGACTGTCAATAGGTGTAATGTTCGGGGGTTGTTTTCCCGAAGAATCCAGAGTGGAATTTCCAGCAAATAGGTGCGCAAAGATATTGGCTTTTTCCTGGGCAGTCGTTGCTAGTGTTCCATCTTCTTTGGTTAGGGGAGGAAAAGAGCTGGAAGTGAAGTTTCTTCCCACAGCTTTGGCGAAAGACCAAAATGAACGGGATCCGTTGGGACATTCAACAAGTTTTGATCTTATTTTGGCATTATGAGCATCTTTTGAACATTCTATTGTCTCTTTGCATATGCCTCTAGCCTCAACGTATGCTGCTCTGGTCTCAGGTCCCGGATTTTTTTGCCATCGATGGTATGCTGCCTGTTTGGAAGCCACAGCTCTAGAGCAGTTTCTGTTAAACCAGGTCTTATCGGATGATGTTCTTCTTTCGGTATTCGGTCTGTAAGTTTGCATCCCCAACATGTTTTAGGGTCGTAGATTATCAATTTTTGTCAGAATTCAATGGGTTGACGGATTTCATGAATGACTAAAGATAATTAAATAAAAATGATTGAAGAAATACAAAGATTTGTTTTTCAATTGTTTGACCTAGGTTATTCTATCAGTAATAAAATCTTGCCACGCGAGAATACCCATTTTATATTTGCGGCAAGCTTTTGAATCTGTTACCCATAGAATAACTAGGTCGAACAATTGAAGAATTCAATTTTATTTGTCTATATTTTTTAGATATATTAACTTATCTGCAATAACTGTAATACCTCTTATATCGAAAAAACTTTCTAGGAGAATTGAAGAACACATAAACAGGCCTTCTACCTCTAGTTTTGGAGCTCATTTGAAAGACCATAACCATACCGTCGATTTTTCCAATGGTATTGAAATATTACATAACGTCAACAACAATAACCTTGAATTGGATCTGTTGGAGGATCTAGAAATATTAAGAGAAATTTCTAGGGATAAAATCTATGTCAACACTGAAATTCACTCGAATCAGAGCATTTTTAATACCATAATCCCATTTCCAAATCACTATAAAATCAATAACATAATTGTTTCTTCTCCGGTATTCTTTTCCCCTTTGAATTATAATCCTAATTCTGTGGTTATTTTTAAATTTAGTGCGTTTTGTTTCTCAGTTGGCATATCCCTCTTCTGATTTCATTGTATGGTCAGACATTTTGCTACTAATGATTTGTTGTTCGTTTCATTTCCGAATAGTTACTCATATATGATAATGTTTCACAAAATTAAGTTCTTCTATAAACTTCACTTTCTGTAAATTTCTGACAAGTAAGTTGGATTTTTTATTGTTCTTTTTTTCAATTTGTTGCTGTTGTTGCTGTTGCTGATGCTGCTGCTACTGGTTGTTGTTTCCGGTTTCTCGTTTCTGTTATCCGTTTTGTTGGTTTCCTTAGTTTTCCTGTGTGATGTTTATGGTTTTATGGTTCATGGATTCATCGGTTCTTGTGGATACGACCCTCTACCGCAGCTAGTCTTGGAGCTGCCAATCAAGTTCGGCCCACTAGGACCAAGCAGTGTTTAAAGTTGCCAGTCCCGCAAGTTTTTTTTATTATTCCAAGGTGACATTACTTTTTTATTTTCATTTTATTATCTTTCCAAATTAAAATTATTTTTATTTTATTTTTGTCATTTTTGTATTGTTTTGCCACGGAAATTGATAAGCCATCGTGGTTTGTCATACCGATCGCGCTACTCTTGAGCTCTCGCGACGCGGGTTGTATGCGCCTAAATGGTGGATTTCTGTTTTATTGAAGGTCGTATCCAATGATTATTCCATTGTGTTCTATTGGTTTTATTTGTGTTTCTGAAATGTAGTCTATATACTTTATGTAATCACTTTGTTGTAATAAATATCAGTCAATTGAATGCCATCTCTATTTGCACATCATTGAATGGTACATCGTTTTTGTTGTATAGTATCTAATGGTTATTTGAACATGAATAACTAATATATCAGGCACCCACTGAGCATCAGTGAACGAACCACTCCTATCTCCAATGTTAGCGTAGCCGCAAGTATCCACCTGTTCGATAGACTTTAGCTGGGAAAGTAGTTGTTTTCTGTTAGATATTCACAAGAATAACTCAATTTTCATCGTGGATTCTTCAATTCACTGAAAAACTATTCCATTCATTATTCAATTGAGTGTGACGGGAAATAGGTCTTTTGACGGTTTTCTGTTTTATTGGAAGAAAAAAAAATATGATATGAGCTTTATAAATTTTTCCCACCAAAAATATCTATCGCAGAATGGACGAACTTGAAATCAACTCGAACTCCCGATTAGATAACATAATGAAATGTTGATAGAGTGTTTCTTAACAAAAGTGTATGGCACTGTGATTTTGGTCACCATTAGTCCGTCGAACTTAGATTCGTGCGTTCGGCTCAATATACGAGGTCTTTTTCAAATAACTTTTATTTTCCTTATAAATTGACTAGCACTGCTTGTTTTTTGTCTTGAATGACTTTCCTTCAAGTGAAAATAAAAAAACCAAATAACTTTGCTTTTCAATTGAAATTATTTGATTGAACTCAGTCTCACTTTCCTCAACTTTGGTTGAGAAAATAATATACAAAAATAACTTCAATACATCTATTAACGAAAAAAAATTTCAAAACTATGTTACAAGCTCGACGATTGTTGGAGGCATAATTCCAACCAGAGAATAAAAAAGTAAAATTAAATCACTCACATTTTGAGAATGCAAGAAAACTAACAGTTTTGAAATATTGCTAACCAACGTACATATCTGTTCGAATGGAAGGGCTCATATTTCCGTTTTATTTTGCATCTTTCTAGTTTTGAAATAAAGAACTGGTTCTCTCCGTAGAGCCCATATTTTATTATTGCCCGTGTAACTTACATGCGCTTTAACTAACATCCCCTTTCCCCGCCAGAAACTAGTCTCAATTTCAATTGACGAATACCCTACATGATCTGTTATGAATATCCCTGATTGTGCGTGAGTTCACCCTGTAACACAATCATCGAAAGCTGCGCACTTAGTTAGTTTATCCAATTACAAGCCAGCAACTTACCCTAGTATCTCCCTTTTTCCCTTCCAGTTTCGGATATATTGCTAATTTCCCTCATAACCTTCTATGGACACTCGAATCCAATTTCTAATTTTTCAACACTTCGACGCCTGAACTAACGATTGGAACGAAAGTCTCTGCTATATACTCGCGAAGGTTCTCCCGTGGAACCACTGTTTCGAAAAGCGATTTTATTCGATCTCCGGCTAGCGAACAAAGTCCGCCGTCCGTATAAAAGAGCGACTAACCCAAAAAAGGTCCTGCGCTGCCTATTCGAGGCACCAAAATTTCCTATTTTCTGGAAAAGCCAAAAATTAGGGCAACATCCCCTTTCGGCTATCGCTGGTGCGACCGCCCGCGGGTGGAACCTGCGACCTACCCGTGGCTCGGCTAGTCGACGACTTCTTCCTAAAAATTTCTCAGATCTCCATTCAAAACCCAAGCGATGCTATGATTTGCATTTTTATTGGTCGAATTATTCCCCTGACGATGAGTGATCTTAACCAATGTCCACTCTCGATTCTCTGGGATTCTGCCGACTTGACGAAATTCGTCGGCCGGGCTGAATCAACGGGGCTTTGTTGAACATTCTCAGACGATAATCATCAGCAACATTATTGCATATCTTTACCGGGCGAAATATAATAATTCTTTTCTGTAGAAATATATGTTTTCATGCGAGATAATACCAAATTTCTGTTTATCGAGAATTGAACCCTTTTTATCATTCAAGGAATTGCAATTCATGGAACACGAACAAAAATCTAAAAAAATCAATAACATCTACAGGGTGTTACATGAGAGTGTTTCTCTTTACAACATGAATACCCCACAAGAGGTTATAGTGACTGAAGTTTATCTTTGAGTCGCAGATTATTCCACATCTGATTTTATGAACACCCTGTTCATAATTCTAAACAAATAAATGAAATTTCATTTAAAAATTCATAGCACAATTGTTCCTTTCTTTTTTCGGTCATTGAACGTCCACCAATTTCTGCTGCAATGGCTCATAACCCACGCCGATGAGCACACTTCCCCCTGTCGGAAATGTTGCCAAATCATCTCGTGGCTCTGATAATGGATCTTTTAACGAGCTCAACATCTATGAACTCTCGACCGCCATTTCAACGTTCTCTCCGAAGGACGGCCGACCTCTCGTATATCATGATCATTGATCTAGCGCCTGCGAGCAGTGAACATACCACTACGCTGCAGACGTTCGAGCTTTCAATATGAGTTTTTCTGGCCGGCGCGGTCACTAACTACCAACGTAGGCGTTGCTGGAAGTCAGATAGCGATAGGCTCCTTGCCAACCTGACAAGCGGGGGCGTATCCTACATCATCTGTATAATTCAGGCAATGCTGAATATTTCTGTGGGTGAATTTGAGAAAACTTCAATAGAACTTGGTCCCTACTGAAATCGAAAAACAAAATCGGCGAGGCTGAGAAACCTACCTGTACTTCATTCCGTACTTGGCTCCCTTTCTCGCATTTATGTTCTCATTAGTATATTTTTTGTCACTCTTTGGATCAAGCTATTCAGTTTGTTCCAAAATTTGTTTTCGTTTCCATATCTGCGGATTTTTTTTGGAAATGATAAATTTTGTTTGAAGAAATGTTTTACTTTTTACTTCTCCACTTTATTTGAAAAATTTCAAATCTAATCAAGAATTCGCTGAAACAAGCCTGAAGAATTGTATTTTCCAATGGAGGGGCAGATGTGTCCTACTCATTCCCAAGAAGACGTTATAGAATATATGGAGGGAATGAATCGTGGTTGAGTGTTTCGAGATCCCCTGATGAGTTGTGGAATTTTGCCTTCGACTACGAAACTGCAGTAAGAATTGATGCGAAAAATATTCTTGGAGAGTAGAAACGCTCTGTTTCCGATTGTTTTTTTATGTCAAAAATTCCAATGAAAGACTTCTGGAAATTCAAGCATGGATGAGAGCAAAATGTGATAAAAAAATCCTCTTGTTAGTAAGTACAATTAATTTTTGTTCAAAATTTCCACATTCGAAAAAGTTCAGCCAAATTTTCCATTGGATTTTAGATTTTTCATTATAAAGTGGAAAATAATCTCAAATCTACATTCTCTCCACAAAAAATAACTTCTTCAGTATAATATATTCATTGTGTTGATAGATCAAACGAGACCTGCAGTTAGCCGATTCTTTTTCTCCTTCTCATTCATTTTGTTTTATACAAGTTGATCTATACATGTTCTAGATTAATCCTGAGGTAGAGAAAACTCAATTCTCAATGGTATTTTTATTCAGTGCGTGAATAATGAAAAATCTCTCCTTAATAATGAATGTTCGACAATTTTCTCTCTAGGCAAATCGTTGTTCTCATAGGGACAAAATATAGCCCATATTTGTTCGCATTGATTTAGTTTCCAGTGGAAATGATTTCAAATGTTATTTTGTTTTTGCAGATGATCATCTACGCGGTCTCATTCAATTAGTATTCATAGTGATAAGCAACAAAGTACTGAAGACTGCTCTGAAAATATTAACTGGTATGCTCATTTCACAAAACATCATGTTCCTGGCTTATATGTACTTTTGGTCACCAACATTCGAGGAAATTATGAAAATGCTACCTTTACAGATTACGACATCCGGAGTAAGTACTTCAAATTACATCAATTTATTTCCACCTACGTAGAAGATACAAAATATTATAAACTTCCAAAAGATCCAAAGGAGTCGATTCTGTATCTTATAACAAAGATTGGGAAGTGCACTCTTTCGACAGGTATTTTATTGATTTTTGAGATACGGTAATTTTAAGGCTGCAATTCAGGACAACTGTTATTTTCTCAATTTTCCAATGATATTTGTGATTCTATGAATATCTCAGAATGTCCATTATTCACAGATAATATAAGATATATGAGCCAATAGTAAACCAGAACGATGTCCTTCTACTGTAGTTCAGACAAATTGAAGCATTATCAATTGGGATTTTTTGTTTTTTTTTTAATTGATTTTGCCGATACTTGATGAATATTCATATCAAAGTAAACAAAAGACACTCACCTCACCAAACTGGGTTTTCAAAACCACGACACGTGTTTTGCTATACAAAAGCTTCTTCAGGTGGAGATAATACTAACTCAACAATCACGATATTAAATAGTAAAGGCAGGTAATCTCAGGTATAAAAATCTAATCAAGGATATTGCTGATATTGAGAATTACCCATTAAGGAATGAAACCAAGTAGAACGGAGATAATATCTATTACCTGTTTAATATTCAGTGAAACAAAATTCAACAAAGGATAATTATTCAGGTTAATCTGGTTATCAATAAAAAATTGAGACTTCTTGCATTTATTAATTCCCAGACTTTCTAGAAGGTCGAGTTTATAACCTTCCTTTTCTGTATGTAATATTTCGAAATGATTACCAAAACGATGTTTTTCAGCCAAGAGGTGAGTAGCAAAAGTTGAATTTGTTTTTTCATTGATGAAACAGTTTGTTTGTTTGAAGGTTGTAGACGATGTGGTAACTTGATTACTACTACTACTAAACGTCGTGGAAACCTTTCAAATACATCAAGACGATAGACGTTCGAAACGATACTAATCAAACAGTTTGTTGTTATGATAGTTTTTTGAATGTTGTGACCGTTTGGCCTATGTAAAAACATTCACAAGAGCTACAAGTTAATTTATATACTTCAGATTTCTCAGTTTCATCTTTATTGTTCTTAATAAATTCAATTGAATTATTATCTGTTTTATATGCTATATTGATGTTATTTTTATGCAAAAATAGACATTTCTTCAGTGGGATGGCATATATATGTTATAACTTCGAAATTTCGTTCTTCGTTTTGAGTGGGAATCACTTCTATTATAGCTTTTTCATACAGTTCTTTTGAAAGAATAGTATCTATAAGGTTTAGACTATAACCGTTACTAATAGCAATTTGTTTGATTAAATAAAAAAAAGTTTTATTTTCTGAAAGCGGAATATTAATTAATCTGTGTATCATAATGTAATACGCGGCTAATTTATGTTGGTATGGATGCGTTGATGTACTGTATATGAAGGTTTATGATGAATTGAAAAAGTATGTCCATTACCAATTTTTGTTATAGTCAGGTCTGGAAAGTTTATGGAATTATCAGTTGCCATTTCTCTTGTGGATTCAATTGAAGGGTGAATTGTATTGATGAAGTCAAAAAACACTTCTAATTGTCTTCTGGTCCCCACAAAAAAACAAATTCAACTTTTCCTTTCCACCTCTTGACTAGAAACATTGTTTTGTTAACGATTTCGAAATATTACATACGGAAAAGAAATGTTATAAACTCGACATTCTGGAGAGTCTGGAAATTAATTAATTCAAGAATTCCCAATTTTTGCTTGATGACAAGATCAACCTTAATGATCCTCCTTCGTTGAATTCAAAGATTAAATAGGTAATAGATCCAATCTCCGTTCTACTTGGTTTCATTCCCGGATAAATAATCCTGAATATCATCAATATCCTTAATTAGATTCATATGCCTGCTATTACCTACCTTGGCTGTTCAATATGATACATCGTGATTGTTGAGTTAGTATTATCTCCATCTGAAGGAGCTATCGTAAAGCGAAACACGTGTCGTAGTTTTGTAAGCCTAGTTTAGTGAAAATCATTTCGTGACGTGAGTGTCTTTTGTTTACATCAATTGGGATTTCGTCAAACATAAAATGTTTATATGAAAAAAAAAACTCACTTTGACAAAGTTGAATAATGACAATTATAATGTTGAACAAGAAAAAATGTTCAACTGAATATTGGATAAAAAGATATTCCTGAAAATTGAAGAATCTACGATGAAAAAGTTATTTTTTGAAGCGTGAAATAGGTTTTCGTCAAAAAATGTATTGATCGGCTAGTGAATTTGGTCCCACCCTTGCATCGATGTCAAAAAAAAATGAGTAAGTGTCCATTTACAATATGTATAAGATGAAGTTCGATGTTCGTGGCTTCAGCAGAAGAAGTAGTTGTCTTCTGTTAGATTTCACGAAAACTAACTTCATTCCTGTCGTAGATGTTTTGATAATCAAAACAATCCTCTATCCGATATTAAACTCATAAAAATCCCCTTTTCGAAATAAATACCTCCAAAGAGGTAATCTTGAACGATGGAAGACAGTGACTGAAGTTTCCAGGTTGTTGCTAGTTTCTGGCTGTCATTTGTTTCATTCAGAATATATGATCTTTTTTCCAGTTTGGATGGCTTCTCTAGTTGTTCTTGAATTGCAGTTTTCGTCATTTATTTGACGATCGTGTTTAGTTGGCCTTGGAATAGTGAAGATGTGGATATTGTGTTTCTTACAGATAGTTTGTGTTCGTCTTTGCAAATGTTTATTTTTTTTTGTCAATGTTCGTCTTCTCATCGTCTATACACGGTATTCCGTAGCTGACTCGGTACTCCAGTAGTATGAAGTCCTTGAGATTTCGAAGAGTGGACTTCATTGTTCGCTCTGTTGCACACTTTTTTTGAATATCTTGCCGGTGGAAAATATGAGGGTAGAATGTTTCACCAATCGGTGGTTTCTTAACCCCTTTCTGTGTGTGATGCTGCTTTCATATTTTTGGTGGAGTATCAATTCTTCTGGAGGGTTCTCTCGATGGCAATCACTTCTTTCTTTCTGTAGTCATCCTACACCGATTCTTGATGGTGTTATAAGTGATTTCGCTACTGAATATATTTTTCGAGGCTGGTGATGTGAGTTTGTATTCAAATGCCGATTGGTATGGATTTTTTCCGATACCAAAGAAACTGTTGGGTTTCATCCCAATTGAAATGTCTAGGAATCCAGCTGATTATTTTTTGTTCTGATACCATAGTACATTTCATTCGTATAGTTTTAATCAATATAATCATAAAACGTTAAGGGTTTCATATGTCCATATCACGATAATATCATCAACATATGTTAGCCAGAGTTTCAAACTTCATGTTGCAAGTGCTTGAATTTAAAAAATGTTCAACATATTATACCTCCTTCCAAACATGACCTTTCCTAAAATTACATACGAAGACATCCAAGCTTCTTTGCTAACTCACTTTCCTTCGACGCTACAGAGACCAGAAGATCATTCCTAGATGCGCTAGAGTGAAGAAGCACCGAAAATCTTCTTCAGAACAACGCGATTTACACTTCTACAGGCAGAAAAACACCAACTCAGAAGTCCGCTGGACCGAGAAGACACAACTGATGAGGATCCACTCAACTCTGAGCTGCTCCCCAACATCATATAAAATACCCAAATTTCGGTAAATACCCAATTATTGGCAACACTGTCTGAGCAAGACAATCCACTCAATGCTATGGGAAAAGGTCGATACACTGGGCGAATTCCAAGAAAAAAATTACTCCAATACCATCCCTGAGAAACAGTAAAGAAAATTCCATCATCTCAGCTGAATTCGAAAAGACAAGAACTCTACCCAATTTATTGTTCTAATCAGAGTGGTTCATAATCTGGCAGATTACTTCCTGAACGAAATCTCTACAAGTACCTCAGCCAAAGGTTTCAACTTTGCATACTCACTTGCATACCAGTTGAGAACATTATCATCAATATTGGACCAGCCATAGAGAAGATAGATGACGAGAAAATATATACGAGAAAAAACTGCACACATATTGAGATACACGAAACTACCAGAGAGAAACATCTCCGTCGATGAGTACCCAAAGGCTTTCCGAAAGAATTAGGTATCACATTGTAACAGGCAGATGGAAGAAATGCAACTATAATTATAAATACCGAAGACTACAAAACTGAGATGATGCAGCAACTAGATGATCTTGCCCACAAGGGAATAACCAGATATCCAACCACCTATCTGAAGAGGACTACTGAGAACATTATCAACAATTCACCTATCGAAGGAGAAGTCAAATTAGAAATTATTCCAGGAGTAACATTTTCAATCTGTACAAAGTTATACGGTCTTCCTTGAACCAGGAGTGCCACTGAAACCAACAGTTAGTGCTATAGGATCACTGGTACATCAACTAGTAAAACATATTGCCAAAGTATCACAACCGCATGCAGAAACATTTGAATCCCACTTAAGATATGTCGATCAGTTGATAGAAATTTTGAAGTCATAAACCGTTTATTTGGAAAATGTTAGTGATCTACGATGTCGAATCTTCATCCACCCAGGTACCTACCCAGGTACCCATCCAGGAACCCCAACGGGGATTGGAGAATGAATATGAACCCTAAGAACATATCACCACTTCGGCAAAACACTGCATCGAAAACACTTGTTCTATTTATGACAACCAACGATAAATACAAATAGAGGAAACACTAATGGAATCACCATTATCACCAGTCATTGCAAATATGTTCATGGAGAAAGGGAAAATCAAAACACTTGCAACATCAGGATAATAACCAGAACTCTGGCTGAGATATGTTGAAGACATTGGCGTCATTTGACCACATGGACATGAAAACGGTACCCTCGGCTACAAAGTGTATCGCAAGAAAACCCACAATATTCAGCGGCAATAACACGATTAAGAAGACTGTTGGATAACGACCACAGACGGAAAGAGTTGAACATCATCGACACAAGAGTTAAGATGAATGGATTCTCTGAAGAAACATCAAAGTATCATCCCAAATCGAATCGAGAAAACAACGGGTTCAGACCCACCGATTGGCATAATATTCCAACCAAATATGAAGTGGGCCAGCAGAGTTTCAGAGAATGGAATCCACTTTCTGAAATACCGAATACTATATATTCCTATAGTCTTCTGAATACTGTGTGGAAATATTCGCGAAATACAATACTCTTATGTTTCTTTGGAGAATCCATTCATCTGAAGGATTGTTTCGATGGTGTTCAATCCTTCTTGTTTATGGTCGTCATTCGCCTGTCTTCTCAATCGTGTTATTGCTACTGAATGTTCCAGTCGAGGGTGGTGAGAATTTGCATTCAAGTACCGATTGTTATGGGCTTTCTTGCGATACACTTCGTAGCCGAGAAACCGTATTGAAGTACATGTGGCCAAAACATGGAATCGTCATCAACATATCTAGGCCAGAGTTCTGGTTATAATATTGCTGTTGCAAGTGCTTTCATTTCCACTTCCTTCATGAATAGATTCTTATTGACCGGCGATGATGGTGATCTCATAAGTGCTCCCCCTATTTGTATTAACGTTGGTTGTTATAAATGGAATAGGTGTTCTCGATGCAGTGTTCTGCGGAAGTGGTGATATGTTCTTGGATCTCATATTTATCCTTCAATACCCGTGGGAGTTCCTGGGTGGGTACCTGGATAGGTATCTAGATGAGTAATTGTATAACTCACTTTTTTGAGAAGGCCTTTGGGTACTAATCGTGAGAAATGTTTCTCTTTGGTGGTTTCGTCTATCTCAATATATGTGCGATGTTTCCTCGTATATATTTTGTCCCTGTTATCTGGTGTTATGTGTAGAATTTTCATTAAATCAAAGCACTTTCTACATGGAGTGTGAAACTTTGACTAATATTCGTCAAATATATATACCGGGTGTCCTAGAGCTTTTAGGCCAGCAGATATTTCAGTTATTTGCAGAAAAGAAAATTGAAAAGAAATGAGTGTCGTAGGAGACCATAAGATCGTTCATGCAGCATAGCAAAATCTACCCATAGGTAAACAATCCCCGAGAAACCACCCCTAACTTTTGTTTTTTCAATTGCACCCCCATGTTCGTTTTGGTTCAACTAACAGTCTTTTTCATTTCTCATTCAATGATGTATCATGGTAGCTAGAATGACGTGCAGAATTATGGCAAATAAAAATACAAATGAAATATTAATTCATAAGCTCATCTGTATTTGGAATAATACATTATACTACAGAAATTGTTCAAAATGTTGGCCAGCACTTGCCACACATGCATCAAGTCACCGAATCAGCGCGCGATTACAGGAAGCTCTTATCATTTCCGGAGTAACGGTATTACAAGCCTCTGAAATTTTCTGGGTTAAATCTTCAATATCGTTTCAAATATCCCCATAGGAAAAAGTTTAGTGGCGTGAGATCTGTTCAACGTGCAAGTCATCGAACAGGTCCACTATTTCCAATCCAACGGTCTTGAAAGGTATTATTGAGGAATGTAATAACTATATCATGGTTATGTGCAGGAGCACCATCTTGTTGCCACCACATTTGTTGTCGTTCTTTAATTGGAATATCTTCTAGTAATGCAGGATAAGACGACCATTATGTGAACCATACCACACGTTCACACCGCACATGTTTGGAAAGTGGTTTCTCGTATCCAGTGAGGGTTGTCCTGTGACCAATAGTGCATGTTATGTCGGTTAACAGTGCTTCATTATGGAAGCGAGATTCGTCACTCCACAAAATTTAATCGAGGAAGTTGGGATTGTCATGGACTAAAACTTGAAAGTGAGCAATGAATGCCATTCGTCTTTCGAAATCTGTAGGTCTGAGTCCTTGGTGTAAATGTATTTTGAAGGGATGATACCTGTACTGTTTGAAAATTATGTACACAGACGACTTACTGATCCCAAACTCCACCGCCAATGCACGAACCGGAATATGAAGACGTGCTTCGGCGTAGGCCAACACATTTATACAATTTTCCTCAGTTCGCGCAGGAGTGGGATGTGCTTAATGTGTTTTTCCTGGAAATGATCCCGTTTGCATTGTATTTTCTATATATGAAAACGTATTGCGACCTGGTTGTCAACGATCAGGAAAGCGCTGCTCATACTGCCTCTCCGCAGCACGTTTGTTCTTTTGGCATTCACAAAAAATTAGAAGGATTCCTTGGGAGTGAAGGTAAAATAGACTAGGAGGAATCGGCGCATGAGTACCGAAAACTATTCCACCTCAATTTTTTCATGCGATCCTCTTTGAATTGCCAAACTGATGATATGAATGCATGTTGCCATGGGGCAACCCCGTGCCATATTGTTTAAACCGAAATTGTTTGAACAATTGCAAGTAATTGTTATTTTTCAACCGGACAATTTTTTTTTATATTCCTCATTGAAATAAAAATTAAAAAGGTTCCATGACTTTTCACGATAAAATTAATATTTTTAGAGATATGAATTTTTGAAGGTTTGAAGAATCTCAAATTTGGGTACTTTTAACCCATGAAAAATATATAAAAAAAAATATATAAATAATTTTTTTTTTCGATTCTTTATACAATAGTTAATAATATTCTCAATAGATATTTGAAAAAATTTCATTGTTTATACCTGTTTTTTTATTGTTAATTTCGCGCGCTCACAAGTATGCGTCGCTTACCTTTAAGTATCGCCGTCTCTCTCTGACTCATGCGCTGCATTGGCCTCGCTGTGTCCTGAATTATTATTATCATTCATCTTAAAAACTAATAACTTTATCAAGATTGTTGAGGAAAGCAATGTTATTAATAATGGAATTGTCTACAATTTGTTTCAACAAATTTTTTTCTGGAATTAATTTTACAAAAGTTATTTAAGCATGAATCGAAACATGTAATTAGAATTACTTTTTTATCAGTTTATATTATTTTTTTGTTATTATCATAGTAATTTATGCATTTATATTAACACTTGTAAGATATAATGGTATTTAAACATTTTTTGGAATCACAAATAAATACAAATAATAAAAAGATTTTGGTAAGTACTTGAATGTTTTGAAAAAACATTCAAATGAATTGAAAAATAATAAAATAAAGAATACTTATATAAATATGTATATGAAAAGTTTTTTTTTTTTGTTTTTTATTTTTTCAAGGTAACTCTTTGTATAAAACCTCAAGATCTTTGTTTGTTCCTGTGACAAAATTGTTGTCCTGTCCAAATTTCTATGTTCCCTAAAATGTTTTTCCCGAAAACTCTCGTCCGCGTAGAATTCCTTTTTTTCTATGTTCTCCTTTATGTTGTTCCATCTAGACTATGCTTTTGACTCCTATCGCTTCCTGTTGTCCCGTTATGCCGTTTTCCTGTTATCCCGTTTTTTCTTTATCCCGTTATCCCATTTCCCGTTTCCCTTTCCTTCTCCCTTTCCCTGTTTTTCCCCGTTATTCCGTTATCCCCTTATCCTGTCATCCCGTTATCCCATTTTTTCGTTATCCCGTTATCCCATTTTCCTGTTATCCCATTTTTTCATTATCCCGTTATTCCGTTTTCCCGTTATTCCCTTATCCTGTTATCCCGTTTTTTTGTTATCCCGGTATTTCCGTTATCCCGTTTTCCTGTTATCCCGTTTTTTCTTTATCCCGTTATCCCGTTCTCAATTTATTGTACTACAATTATTATATTCGATTGCCATCTTGCAACCCTATTGCGGATCTGTGGATGAAATAAAATAAAATAAAAATCGCGATGGAAAAATAGGGGTTGATCGTAGGAGGGTGAAAATTCAGGGTGGTAGGTATTTTTGAATGTTGTATCATAAAAAAAAATATCTAAAAAATAAAATAAAAAATTGAGGGGTGGACCACCCTTAACATTTGGGGGAATGAAAAATAGATGTTGTCCGTTTCGCAGACCTAACCGATATGCACACAAAATTTCATGAGAATCGGTCGAGCCATTTCGGAGGAGGTAAGCGACGCATACTTGTGAGCACGCGAAATTAACAATAAAAAAACAGGTATAAACAATGAATTTTTTCTAAATATCTATCGGGAATATTATTACCTATTGTATAAAAAATTGAAAAAAAACTTATTTATATATTTTTCATGGGTCAAAAGTACCCAAATTTTAGATTTTTCAAACCTTTAAGGATTTATCTCTTTGAAAATATTAACTTCATCGTGAAAAGTCATGAAACCTTTTTAATTTGTATTATGATAGAGAATATAAAAAAAAAATTGTCCGGTTGAAAAATAACAATTCTTTGCAATCGTTTAAACAATTTCGGTTTATACAATATGGCACGGGGTTGCCCCATGGCAACATGCATTTATATCATCAGTAGGACAATTTGGGGAGAATCGCATGAAAAAGTTGAGGTGGAATAGTTTTCGGTACTCATGCGCCAATTCCTCCTAGTCTAAAAGGTATTTTGATATTTAACAACAATATCACGAATGATCGCAATTTGTCATCCAGATACCGTAGGAATAAAACAAAGCACAAAAAGTTCTAACATTTCATTTGATCTTTTTCTTTCACATCCACTTTTCCTTGTCTCTACAACGTGGAACCATTCATTCAGTCCAATTAATAGTACCCACTAACGAATTTAATTTTCCCGACTTACTATCTCCATAACTACATATTATGATATATCGTTGAATGAGGAATGAAACGGGATGTAAGTTGAACAGCAACGAACATGAGGGTGCATTTTAGATTTTTCTATACTGCATTAAAGTGCTTATGGTCTTCTATGACACATATTTTTTCATTTTTTTTTCTTCAAATAACTGAAATATCTGCTGGCCTAAAAGCTCTGGGTATATATATATATATATATATATATTATATATATATATATATATATATAATAATCCATATACGATGTTTCGGTAAAAACACTTTTGCTATTTTCGAAGTCGACTGATCTTTAGGTGTTGTGCTCCTCAATTTGTAATGATGGTTAGTCGATTGCGCACGATCGTCACGATAAGTTTCCTCCGTTTTTGCCCTGTTTCATGTGGGACCAAAGGAGGTCGTTGTTGGATGCATTGTTGCTGCTGTTACTCGTCAAGATCGGTCTCCCTCGTTCGTGCCCTGCTTTATATTGGTCCGGAAGAAGTCGCTGTTGAATGCGCCGTTGTCAGGTTGAAAGGGTGTTCCTGGGTGAACGCTATGCTGACTGCGTCGGTGTTCCATCCCCGCTGGTATTTTATTGTTGATCAATTTGTCGGTGGGTCGAAATAGATCTCCATATGGTTGGTAGTCTTTGACTGTCATCCCTTTTGTTCATATTATGTGGTAGTTTTTATATGGTTCCTCTCGTTGTTTTCGAATGGAATACTCATCACTTGTCAATGTCACTGGAGTTTATACTGCGTCCTGTTGTTGGTACACGTTGAAATAGTTACAATGTGTATATATCTTTCGATTGTCTTTTATTCTATCACTACATTTCCTATCAAGGTGTTCTCCAGAAGTTATCTCTTCCACCTAGGATATCTGCTCCCCAAGACAGACATACCCGTGACCATCCTTGTCCAGTCGGCCCGCGTGACCATCTGTGACCATCCATGAACATCCGTGACGGTTCGAGATCACCCTCGTGAGCACCCTTCTCCACTCGGTCCACGTGATCATCCGTGCCACTCATGACCATCCATGAACATCCTTAACCAAACGCGATCATCTTCGTAACCATCATTGTCCGGTCGACCCCAGTAACCTTCCGTGGCTACTCGTGAACATCCATGAAAACTCGTGAACGTCTGCGATCATCATCATGACCATCTTTGTCCAGTCGGCCTGCGTGACCATCGGTGACCACTCGTGACTATCCATGAACATCCGTAACGTTTCACGATCATCCTCGTGACTATACTCATTCAGTCGTCATCATCTTCGTGACCACCTGTAGCCATCCAAAAAAATTACATTTTCAATACGTATTGATATACTTCTTCACAACCTTACCAAAAATAACGCAAATAAACCTTTCCAAGAGTTGAGTTCTGTTATTTCCACTTGTACGGTATTGGTTCTTTTCCCTTCTTTTCTGATGAAGCGTTCATTTCATGAAATTAATTTTCAGTTGTACAAATTGAGTAATCTTATATTTATCTACGAATACCTCCATATCAGTTACATTCTCCAATCACTTATCTACGTGCAATAGGAAATAATTCACTCATCCACCGTGATTTCAAAATCAACAAGTTTCAACTGCTTCAAACAAGTTCACCCAAGTTCTATATAAGGATGCTCGGAAAACATCGGTCTGCTGGTGTTCATTATCGAAAATATTCGGTTCTATGACCATGCCTGATCGTAAACATGAAAGCAGCTGCATTTCATGGTAAAATTATTATTCATTAATCTCTAGTACGAAGAGCACCTCGTTATTCTCAGTCAAGCATCAACTCATACTCGCTAATTGAAGTTGAAATGTCGTCTGCAGTAAATTACCCTATTTAACACCAACCAAGACCGCAATAAACGCAATAGAAGACGAATGGAGTATCACCGACGCTTGGTATCAGGAATGGACGTCGAAACAAAACAGTGACATGCCATGCATTACCAACTCACCACCAGGTTCCGACTCACCAAGGAAAACCTGGTGCACGCTTAACAGAATCAGAACGCAGCATGGCAGATACGCCTATACTTTACACAAATGAAGCAAGAGTCCGAGCCCCTCCTGCGAGTGCGGCGAAAACCAAACCATCTGACACATCGTGGTGGAATGCATTGAAACGGCCTATAACGGCAGACCAGAAGATTTCCCACTAGCGACTTCAGAATCGATAGAGTATATAATATTTTTTTTCGTCATATTCATACTTTTGTATCTTAATATGCCATACACTAAATAAATAAATACCTATGGAAAATTCAAGAGCAACTGGCATCATACCTAATCTTAAACATTTGGATCTACGGCAGCTCTAAGATGATTGCAAAATATTCTTCAATCGTCGTATACAAAACATCTTGAAGAAATATGAGGCTGTTAAAGTAAATACTGTATTTTGTGGAGAGTTCTCTACAAATCAGGGCGATGAAGAGAGTACCGAGATCAAATATGCAATACGAAGAATGAACCCATTCATCGAGTCTCACCGGTCTATTCCGTAACTCATAGCGATGTCGTTATCAAACTATCATCGTTATATTAACGGTATTTGTGTCAAATCGTATTCCGTAAAAATATAAAGTAAAAATATAAAGTCGTAAATTATCATTAACCATCCTGAAAACATAAGGATCTCTTTACTGAAATTGTCAAGGTCATTTCTAGCGACACCTTTTAAGGAATGAGTATTTTTGACATATTGTTCACACGCATCGTTGAGAGCCGGCTACCGACAGTCGTTTGATAACGGATCGTTCAATAACGGCTTTTTACGAAAAAAACCTGTAAGTGGTTTATCACCAATGTAACGGATAACATTCTGATCGATTTTGATGAATTTTGAGTAAATGGCAGCGGATGGACTATGTAAAATATAAACAAATTCACACTTCAAAGAGGTTCATCTTATATATACCTACCCGGATCTATCAAGCTGAAGAAGGTATGTGTTAATATCAAGAATGATGATCAGGTCTGTTTTGCATGGAGCATCGTGAGCGCTTTATTTTCTGAAGAATTGAAACCTCATTTTTTAACGGTCCTCAATCTGAAAGGGATTCAGTTCCCAATGACAGTGAAACAAGTTCCACGTTTTGAGAAGCAGAATAATTCATAATAATTCATAAGAAAAAAAAGAGAAGCTTCCAAACACTTCCAATTTACCCAACCAAAGACAGAAAGATGAACATATCAATATTTTGATGATCCAGGACCAGTGCCTCAATGAAAATGAAGACAAAGAAGACAATACTTTTGATTTCCAACCAATACAGTACCATTTCATTTGGATAAAAAACTTGTCTAGGCTCTTATTTGCTCAGCTCAGCAAACATAAAACCACAAAGTTCTTCTGTGATAGGTTTTCCACTATTCTCATACACAAGCCAAATTATATTCTCATTATGAGAGATGTAAATCAATCAACGAGTGTGGAATTGAACTTCCGCAGCCAGGCCTGTTGCAGTTCAAAAATTTTAAAACAAAGAATCTGTTCCATTTGTCATATATGCTGATTTAGAGTGTGTTTCAATCCTGCGAACAATAAGGGTAAATATCAAAAACATGTCCCTTATGGAATAGGATATTACGTTAAATGCAACTATGATGATTCTCTATCATTCTACAAATCATTGAGGGGCAAAGCTGGTGAACAATGGTGTATTCAAGAGCTCGAACAATTCGCTAAAGATGTAGAAACGGTATTTCTATGTCCGATTCCAATGAATTCCTTAACAACACAGGAGAAAGTTGCTTTCAATAGAGCCACTTTTTGTCGCATGTTTGAGAAACCTTCCATGCTAGACGATGAAAAAGTACGCTCATATTCATCTCACAGGATGTTATAGGGGCCCAAGCCATGAAAGTTGTAACATCAACTACAAGGATGGTCACACAATACCCGTTGAATTCCATAATTTATCAGGCTATGATTCTTACTTTATTAACAAGGATATTTCTACAGCACTAAAAGGATGTATCGATTTACTTTCTACCAACAAAGAGAAGTACATCAGTTTTACAAAAAACTTAAAAGAAAATTTGATCAATTTTCGTTTCATTGATAGTTTCAGATTTATGGGTGCTAGTCTAGATACTTTGGCTTCTTATCTAGATGAGTTCAATATTCTCAAGTCCGAGTTCAAAGATTTAACAGAGTTGCTTCCAAGGAAGGAGTGTTTCCATATGATTTTGTAAACAGTTTCACCTCTTTACCTAGGAAAAATGATTTCTACAACAGGCTAGTCAATAAAAATGTTACGCTCAAGCAATATGTACATACTAAACGAGTATGGTCAGAGTTCGGACGTAGGAATTTAGGAGAATATGGAGTTATTTTATAGATAAATATAAGATTACTCAGTTTGTAGAACTGAAAAATAAGTTCATGAAATGAACGCTTCATTGAAATAGTAGGAAGATGAAACAAAAGGATCAATACAGTACAGTTGAGAATAATAGAACTCAACTCTTGGAAAGGTTTATCTGGGTTATTTTCGGTTGAAGACCTCCATAAGAAAACACATGAGATTTTGGGGTAGAACCCCCATAGTTTATCCACTAGTTTGTCGAATAACTAGTAGGGGGGTCTTTTCAGTCATTTGAAATGTCATAACTTTTTTGTACGTACCTGTATCACGTGTTCTAGTGGAAAAATCGGTTTTCCTAACATTTTTGTGTGAAAAATATAGTCTTGGTAGAGGTCGCTGCGAGCAACTGTTTTCGAGTTATTGGGATTTGAAATAATCGATGTTATTTTGAATGACAAGATTTTGAAATTCAAAATTAATTTAGTTAAAGAAATTATTTTTCTTTTATTTCATTCTGAAATAGGATTCAGGTGTTACCTATAACAATGTTATACCAATAATAATAACAGTAATTAAAACCATTTCAATACTGAAACAGTGGGTTGAGGGTAATAATTGAAGTGAATCTACAAAATGGCCACCTTGCACTATTATGCATGCGCGGCTCGTCGTCTCATGAACCCACGTACACGTTCCATTATACCTCGTGTATTTCGGATAGCGTCACATCCAGAAATGATTCGTTGACGGAATTGTTCTTTGGTTTCTATCGGCACCGTATGAATTAGGGCCTTCAGGTGACCCCACAAAAAAATCGATTGGACCCAAATTCGGGGACCTCGAAGGCCAGAGTTGACTTGGAACCAATCCATCTGCTTATGAATTGCTGATTCAAAAATTCACGAACTATTATAGTAAAATGCGCTGACGCTCCATCATGCATAAACCATTTTCTTTGTCTCAGTAAAAGTGGACCGCTTCAAGTAATTCAAGCAAAATATTTTCGAAGAAATCATGATAAGAATTCCCATTACCACGTTAAGTGCGGATGGTGTCTAAATACATCATTCGCTTCTCACGCGCCTTCCGACGCCATCGATACATACGGATATATTGCTTCAGTACGCTGTTAGCTCGTGAGAGAAGTGGTTGTGCCGTCGTCAGCCTGTAGTATAAGAGCGATATATATGAAAAAATGTCTCGGTTCGAGTTCACCATGAACGAAAGTCGCCCGGGCCCCTCGGGGATGGAAAAACCAAAAATAATATACAGTACAATAATTTTATGGGTGGAATTGATAGAAAAGATCAAATGATGGCATACTACCCATGTGAAGGAAGACTATGCGATGGTATAAGGAACATACATATAATATACATGAGCCTAATCAATTCTTTTTTTTTATATAAAAAATATGTGAGTCCCAGAAGTTCATTAGACTACAATTGTTGAAAAAATTATTACCTGAAACAGAAGATCGAAATATTCAGAGAAGGCAAATGCTAGCAACGCATATTCCACAAAGAAATCCTCAAACCGGTAAAAGGAAAAAACATGCACATAGAAGATGCACGGTTTGTAACAAAAATAAAATAATAAAAGAGACAGTTTACCACCGTCCCGCTTGTCCTGGAACGCCAACGCTTTGTTTGGAACCGTGTTTTTCTATATTTCATATAAATATTTAGATTATTTTTGTTATATATTTATTTTACTATATTTTGAGTTTCGTTTTCGTTTTCCGAGTATATTATACTATATAAGATATAAGTAACGAAAATTTCTCTTTAGGAAATATTAGAATAAGGATATGGGTTTCGTTATGTTTTTATATAATATATGTATTTTATAAAATATATTTTTTTAATAACTATTTTCTAAAATTTATATTATTTTGTATGTTTGTAGAGTGAATCGCATGACGTTTTTAGACGTCATCAGCACTTGGCATACTTTTTCATCATGGGAGGCTGGCGACGTCTAAAGACGTCATGGCCCTGTTGACGTCATTGTTAGGATTTTCTGATAATACATGTTAAGTTCATGCTAGTATTCGCCTAGAGCATTTTTATTGCCCAAAAAACCTTGTCAGCCCCTGGGGTCCTGTATACGACTTCAATTGGCAGTGAACGTGTTAAGAGTCTCTGGAAAGAAGTGGGGACGAATCAAATAATCCTCAACAATACCAATCCACACAGTCAATGAAAACTGGTTATGAAACCTGGGCTGAACAATTACGTGAGAGTTTTTGTCACACCACACATGATTATTATGAAAGTTCATTACGACGTTCTTCAAAAAATGTGCTTCGCCAGTGAATAATATCTCTGCAGTAAATTGAGGGTTTAGTGCAATTTTCTGCAGTATTCATTGGCAAAATGCTACAGAAAACAACTCCACTGTCACAAGAATGGATTGAAATGACATGACAACTACTCACCTGAATTTTATTTATTTAAATCGGAAAAGAGTCCAAAAAAATCATGTAACAGAAAACAAGAATGATTTTTTTGACTACATTCATGTGTTGAATGTGGGAGAGCATTGCATGAAGGAAAACAAATGCATTGGCGTATGTTTTCCGATATTTACTACTCAGAGGCAACTTACGAGCCCCCCGGAAATAATTCAAATGCATCGATTATTTCAAATCCCAATAACTAAAAACAATTACTTGCAGCGACCTCTACCATGTATATATTTTGTACACAAATATATTGTTAAAATCGATTTTTCCACTTGAAAACGTGATACAGGTACGTATAAAAAAAGTTATGACATTTCAAATGGCTGGAAAGACATATAGGTGGCGCCACCTTCACGGAAGAGAAAACTAACATGAAATTTGATCTTGTTATTGAAAAATACTCCTAGATACCAAACTTCACTGAAATATCACAATTATTTTGAAATGTATTCGCAAAATATAAGAATTCAAATTTGACATCCTGCATCTCAGAAACGAATAGCGGATATTTGTTTATGGAAACCTTTCTCCTTATTTTGACGTAAGCAACATGCTCCCAAATGTTCTACACGTACTTAAGAAACACCCTATATATCGCTTGAGAAAATCATCGCACACCGAAAAAAAAAGACCGCTCAAGAACTCGTTGAATGGTTGGGGTTCTCCAGCAAAAACAACTCTTGGATAAATAAAACAGATGTAGTGTAGGTTATAATAAAACATTATGTTATAGATTGTGATAGTTTATTACAAATAAAGAATATTTTACATGTATATGATGTTCCATTTCACTATACAGTTAAAACAGCAGACAATTGATATCTCTGAGAATTTTAACATAATTGAAATTAATGAACTCCAGTTGAGTTGAGAAAAAATGCACAATATCATATTGTTGTAATAGTTGGCAAAGTCGCAGCTTCTCAGTGGATCCAATCGGGTCGTGATCAATGATACAGGTTGCAAAAGCTCTTCCAACCAGTCAATCTCGAGGTATATTTTTGCCCAGTAGCTCTCCAGCTTCAAGAACCTTCGTTTCATCACGCTAGGGAAGCTCATCAGTTTGAAATTTGTGGACTCCAAATGCGACAGTACATCGTCCACAGGCTGCAGATCCTAATCAAGTGTGAACTCATGCCAGTACAGATCTATCAGCAAAATATTTGTTAGTATTGTTCGATGGCATCGGCGTAAATTTCACGACGGGTAGGAAGTTCCTAGCAGAACTATATCCAGTTGAAATACGAACGAGAAAGTTCGGTAAATATTTTCCTGTTTCATCAACTAGGCCTTTTCCATTTCTCATCTCGCTATCATGGAAGTGTTGGACATTCTTGAGATACTGCCAATAAGGCGATTGTGTATTACGGTCCGATTCATACCCACTATCGGCTGCATGCATGGCGAGAGTAAACTAGTCGTTGGCACTACGATTCGATGAAAATTGAATGTTTTGGCGACTACTCCTCTCTAGAAATCACACCCCCTCTTCTGTTTTTGCCAAACATGTCAGGACAGGTTCAGACAGGTCACAGCAAGTCTGGTCACAGTATAACATCAACATCATACTTTCAACATGGTGAAGTTATTGATCGGTGATTGATTGCGATTGTATATATCTATCAACAGTTTGAGAGCTTTAATATATTCGCGGTGTTTTTTCAACCGTCTTCGGTACTTGAAAATCATCTTGCTACTGATGCAAATCATGCACTAGTTCTCATTTATAGCATTTCGAATTCTCTCTCTATCTTTTTTTAAGATGGACGAAATCCTTGACGGACACCTTTGCGCTAGTGTGGGAGTCCCTGATTCAGATTTACTTACTGAAACCTCCACCTATGGGCTCGTCTGGCAGTGGTCCGTTGTATCGTACGAGCAATCATAGATGTCATGTTTGTTGGTCGTGACGGTTCGAGCAAGAGATCGGGAATTGATCGAACAGCCCCCTGCAAGTTCGAACAGGTTCCAACAAGTTTGGACAGGTTTAGCAAGCTCTATCAGGTTCCAGCAATTCCTAGAGATATTATATCGAGATATTACTAATCTTTGGATAAAATACAATCTAGGGTGTTTGTAACCGTATGGCACGAAGTCGTTGCCCGGGACAACTTTTTTATTTATAGCGTTGGGCTTATATATTTTCTCCTGTTGTCGGTAACACCTCATGTTTGTCCGTCATCAGTATGCTAGTGAATGGGAATTTCACAGGGTCTTCAATATCTTCTGAGACTTTGTTCCTCCTGACCTCCAGATTCACCAGTTTTGATGTGTTCAACCTGATTCCTTCAACCTCATACGTTATATGCCGTTCATTGGTAGGTGTCACAACGTCGAAGGCGTAAATTTTGGGGATTCTCCGGAAACAAACTCTCTTATGTAAGATATCCCGCTTCGTATCCCCTCAGCTCGTCGGTCATATCTCCTAGAAAATATCCGGTTAATATTTCATATTGGCTCTTTCCGTCTTTAGAAACATGAATGACCAAATTGTTATCATAGTATGATACCTCTTCTTGGAGCTTTTCGAAGTGTGATTTATAGTTTTGAATATGTATCTTGTGTCATGTTGTCGTCTTTTTCTGGTCTTGCTGTAAGAGGTTGAAATTTTACATATACTTGCCGTAATAATGTTTTTGATATGTTTTTAATTTTACCTAATTTTTGTAGTTTATTTATAAACACTTTTGTTATATATGACTCCACCCTATGTACGTACTGCACTATGCGATATCCATGGTTTTATCAATCCAGGAAATGGTGAATAAATTACACACATCTTTGTGCCTAATATGACCTACCATATGTACAAACTGTACCAAAAAGGGTTAATAAAATCATTATTATTATTATTATCTGTAGAACCTCGGTCGAAATTGAGCTGTGGTGTAGGCCGCTGTGCATACATTAACATTTTTGTTGATCTCTTAGGATTCATCACGTAATTCGTATCTGGCCAGTAGCGTTTTTTCGTATATGATTCACATCTATGGAAGTGCTGGTCAAAAATTCGAATAATTCACGAGATTCATGATTAGAAGTCGTCCTAAGCTGATTTTTTTTGTTCTAGCTATCTCCAAGAAGAATTATGAATCAGTTCTGCTATAGAACGGAATCCAGGGTTTTCCCAAATTTTGAATCGATCGAGCAGTACTCTCTCCCTCTCTAGGAATTCATCAATATATCTACTTCGAGACTCGTTCGATGAATATTCCGCAGGCCAGCCACTAGCTACTTGCTTCATCTTAGGAACATATCCATCATAGCCGTGAATAATCCACCCTCCTTTTTTTTCGGGTTCGTATTGCTCCGTTTCATATCTCCAAATTTCCGGGATGTCCTTAATCATGCACCCCTTCTTCAGAGCTTAACGTAACTCGACCATGGTCCATTTTCTGCTCAAAATTCTCTTGGGGGTCACCATGATTGCGTTCACCCCAATCCAATGTTTTCACACACGTTCTACAGAGAGCAAATATCAATTTTTCGTTCATTTCAATGGGTAACAGACGCTGATATTATTACTGATGCTCATTTCACTCAGTCGCTCGAAACTACAATGATAATGAAATAAATATTCAACTAACATATTCTTACCCCATTCCACACCGTTTGAATATTACAGGATGAGAAAATTAGTTTTTTCCTTTTTTTTCTGAATAGTATAGATATTGAGAAGTTCTCAACCGTACCACAATTTCATGAACGTCTCAAGCAACATCGCTCCTCCGTAATCTGGATCTCTGATACGAATATTATTTGAATTTCAACCAAAATCAAAATAGAATGGAAGTCCTATCGAAGAGTCGCTTCATACGTTTATTATGAGTTTTTATTCTGAAAAGAGTATCGCTAGCGAAGCAATCGGTATAAGATGAGTGGTGAGTCATAGGATGATAGGGAGTTGATGAGAAAACGAAAAAAAAAATGTAAACACTATGACATTCATGGTAAGGATAATTCCTTTACAGTTCCTTATCCTATAATGTGAAATACATTCATTCAAAGCAGTGATATATAAAATCTGGAAATACAACGCGAAAGTTCGAAAGACTATCCATCATTTTGAACAGGCCAGTTGAAGATTGGAAAAGCAGCTTATGCCTCCTCAAGGTACAGTAATGGATACAAAATATATAGATACGAGTCATCCAACTACATTCCCATAAGCAGATCGAAACATTTACGGTATCTACCGTAATTCGAGTCAAATTCCTCAACTATCACAGAAGCAGTACGCGGACCACAGGCCCAACACTGCTCACAAACCTTCTTGATTCGTTCAAAAGTCTTATCGGGGGAAACATGGCCTTTAAAACACGTCTTAGATTATATTCATCCTGGTCGAACAAAACAATCATATTGCAGTTGGTTCGTAGTCATTGGTCGGGTATTTCCGAATACGTCTGACAAAAATAGATGGCATTTATGCCCCGGAGTCTGCACTTCCGAAAAATATTCTTGAATTTTCACCGATCCATCAATAGACACATCATCAAAAATAATTCCAGAATTGGGTCTAGCAGCGCAGGGAGAGATGATATCATAGCGCTTTCCGTGTGGAGAATAGCCAACATCCTTCACGCCGTTCAGCACCTTCTCGAGATATTGATACTTAAGATGTTGTAGGGACATTTCGGAAACAGGCCCCATTATACATAGACATTTCGGAAACAGCCCCACTTTCGCTGAGGAGCATCGTTAGCATGGACTGTTCACGTCCACTTCCCATAGGACCAAATATAATAGCTTGGAAAGAATTCGGTAAAAACATGCCAGGCTTACTCTCCCCATCAAATCTGGATCTCTGCTATAGATATTACTTAAAATTCCACCGAAATCTAAATAAAATGAAATTTCCGCCGATGTTAATGATTTATACATAGCTATATATTTTTCGAAAGTTTACGGAAGGAAACTTTTCTGAAACTTTTTGAGCAACCAAGTACAAGACGGGTTTCAAACATCGAATGCCCCGTACCACAGTGTATTGGAAACAATTTCAAAATGGATGGTTTGCTAGTTTTCCATGAGTTTTATTGCTGAAAGATAACAATCAGTATGGTATTCCGAAACATAAGAGAGCCAGTAATGGATCGTGAGATGATAAAGTTGAAAGAATAAACAGGGTGCGTTTTAAAAATATTTATTGTGAACATAATTCTTTTCACAACCCTAAAACTATATTAGAAAATACATTCAATCATTCATATCATCTGGAAATACTACGCAAAAGTTCAAGGGACTATTCTATCTTCTGAACAAGCCAAATAAAGACTGAAAAAAAAACTAATGCCCATAAGAGTACAGTAATGAATACAAAATATATTTTCATATATAGGTAGAAACCTTCACGGTATAGTAAAATATTTCAATTATCACTAAAGCAGTACGCGGAACACAAAAACGCGTCTCATCTTGGTTGAACAACATAATCATATTGCTGTTGGCTCGGACTCGTTGGTCGGGTATTCTCGAATATCTCTGGGAAAAAAAGATAACGTTTACGTCCTGGACCCGTTGGTTGGAGAAATATTCTCGAATTTCCTTCCCCCTTCCATCAGGCACATCGTCAAAAATTAATACCGAATCTGGTAGAGCCTCTGTAAGAGGATTGACGGCTGTGAAATCATCGGAGGGCAAATTACTCACTCCACGCACGCCGCTCAGAATTTTCCCGAAAAATTGATACTTGAGATGATATAGGGAACACGATTATACGCAGATATTCTGACATCTGGCACCGTTTCCGCTAAGTAGTAGAAATAGCATGAATTGTTTTTATTTTCAGCTTCCTTATGCCTGCGAATGATAGCATGGAAGGAATTCGGCAAAAACACGCCGTGTTTACTAACGTCCACGATGACCTTTTCAAAAGCTCCATTGTTTTTCATAGGAGGAGTAAGCTTCTGATGAACGACGTCCGTATCAGGATTCCAGTCTACAGGGGATTCCACGCTCATCGGATTATCGATATATACATCTTTACTGCTAGATGAATACGGCAGTATCCTCATTTCCAGAAGTTCCTTCGTTGATCTCACACTCTTTCTTTCAGGAGAAAATGGCTTGCCACTTGAGAAAAAGTAATACCTTTCAATGTGTGTCGTTGAAAATTCTGTGAATAACAGATTTGAAAGCTTGCCGGCAATACCGTCAGTTTAAGTTTTGGTCCTTTTTCAAACTAAATTTTCCAAATTCGCAAGATTATTAAGTTCGACTCTATGCATGGGAACAAAACAAATAATTTTTTCATAATTTTTAAATGAAAATGAGTCAGTCCCTGTAAACGGTGATCTATTTCTGAGATATTTTGGTATTGGAATGGAAGAAGTTCAATTCGATTTGAGAATTATAGTTTTTTCACTTTGGTATAATTGTTTCTGATTTTTGTTATATTTTTAGTATTGTTTTGTGTAAATGTATTCACTTTCACGTGCATGTTTCATTTTTCAATGACTTTCAATACTCTTCATACACCATCTTTCGATTTCGGAAAAATTTTTCCGTATTCCCCCTTTTCTATGTTCCCTCATAAAAATTATTCCAAAATCAAGAAAACGTAAAAACAATTATACATTTATGAATCATTCTCATTTATTTCAGAACTTCCCATTTTACAGATGATATGTAACTGAAAATTTTAATTTTTATACATCACATCCAAAATCCTAAAATTTCTAAAAACATTCACTAACTTACCACAACAGATAACTTTGTTTTTTACTCCTATAGGAAAACTTCCTAACAATCTGGAGAGTACATTCAACCTCAATTAATAGAAAATTCATTTCTCGGTTCAAAAAAATTATATTCGCAGAAGAAGTAATAATACAGAAATTGATTCGTTGAAAATATGAACAGGATGTTCATTAAATTAGATGTGTTGAATATAGAAGACCAATGAATGGAAGAAGACAAATGCATTGGCGTATCTTTTCCGATATTTAATACCCCACGGAAATAATTCAAATGCATCGATTATTTCAAATCCCAATAACTCGAAAACAGTTGCTTGCAGCGACCTTTACCAAAGATATATTTTTCACTCAAAAATGTTGGAAAAATTGATTTTTCTACTAGGAAACGTGCTAGTCACGTAAAAAAAAAATTGGCATTTCAAATGACTGAAAATGGCGCCACCCCGACTAAAGATACGGAGTAACATCAAATTTGATTTTGTTATTGGAATATACTCCCAGATACCGCACATTCACGAAAAATAAAAATGAGAATTCAAATCTCACACCCTGCATGTCAGAAACGAATAACTTGCGGACATATGTTTATAGGAACTTTTCTTCTTATTTTGGCGTCAGCAACATGCTCCTAAATTTTTTACACGTATTCAAGAAATACCCTGTATACCTGCTTGAGAAAATCATCGCACACCGAAAGGAAAACAAGACTGCTCAAGAACACGTTGAATGGTTGGGGTTCTTCACAAAAACAATTCTTGGATACATGAAACAGATGTAGTGTAGGTTATAATAAAAATGATGTAATATATTGTAATGGTTTATTACAAATAAAGAATACTTCACAGGTATATGATGTTTCATTTCACTATACAGTCAAAACGGCAGACAATTGATATCTCTGAAAATTTTATCATAATTGAAACTAAAGAACTCCAGCATACAATATGACTCTTTAGTGTTGACTGAATTACACAAGTTCCTAATTGTAACATCAAATTTACCATTATCATATGGTTGAGAAGTAATGCACAATAATATATTGTTGTAATGGTTTGCAAAGTCGCAGGTTTTCAGTAGATCCAATCAGGTCGTGATCAATAGTACAAGTTGCAAGTTGAAATACGAAGGGGAGAATTCGGTAAATCGTACCCTGTTTCATTAACTGGGCCTCTTTCATTCCTTATCTCGCCATCATAAAAGTGTTGAACATTCTTGAGATACTGCATGTAAGGCGATTGTGTATTACGTTCCGATTCATACCCACTATCGGCTGATGCTGCATCCATGAAGGGAGTTAACTATTCGTTGGCACTACGATTCGATGAAAACCGAATGTTTCGGCGACTACTCCTTTCTAGAAATCGCTTCCCCCTCTACTTGTTTTGCCAAACATGTCAGGACAGGTTCAGACAGGTTCCAGCAAGTATATCGTCAACATCATATTTTCAACATGGCGAAGTTTTTGATCGGTAATTGTTTGCGATTGTATATATCTATCAACAGTTCGAGAGCTCTCATATATATGCGGTGTTTCTTCAACCATCTTTGGTACTCGGAAATCATCTGCTTCTGAATCAAGTCATGCACTAGTTCTCGTTTATAGTTGTGCATTTCGAATCCTCTCTATATTTTTTTTAAGATGGAGGAAATCTCTTACGGACACCTCTGCGCTAATGTGGGAGTCCCTATATCAGATTTACCCACTGGAACCTCCACCTATAGGTTCGTCTGGCAGTGGTCCGTTGTATCGTACGAGAAATCATAGATGTCAGGCTACATGTTTGTTGGCCATGACGGTTCGAGCAAAATATCGGAGCTGAATCAAACGGGCTCCAGCAAGTTTGGACAGGTTCCAACAAGTTTGGACAGCTTTCTGCGAACTCTATCAGGTTCCAGCAATTCCTTGGGATATTATATCGAGATATTACTCATCACTGGACGAAAGACGTACTAGAGTGTTTGTAACAGTATGGTACAGAGTCGTTGCCGAGAACAAATTTTATCTTTATGGCGTTGAGCTTATATATTTTCTCCTGCTGTTGGTAACAACCTCATGATTGTCCGTCATCAGTTCGCTATTGAATGGGAATTATCATTATCATATCTCCTAGGAAATCACCGGTTAATATTTCATAATGGCTTTCTCCGTCTTTAGAAACATGAATGACCGAATCGTTATCATAGTATAATACCCTCTCTTGGAGCATTCCGAAGTATCTGTGAAACTCCTGTCGGGAATGAGCTATGGTGTAGGCTGCTATGCATACATTGACATCTTTGTTTATCTCATAGGATTCATCAACGAATTCGTATTTCGCAAGTTGCGTTTTTTCATTGAGGGGAGTATATGATTCACATCTATGGAAGCGCTGGTCAAAAGTTCGGATAATTCACGAGATTCATGATTGGCAGCCGTGCTAGGCTGATTTTTGTTTTGTTCTAGGAGAATTATGAATCAGTTTGGCTATAGAACGGATTCCCGGGTTCTTCCAAATTTTGAATCGATCGAGCAGTACTCCCTTCCTTTCTTTAAATTTACCAATATATCTACTTCGAGCCTCGTTCGATAAACATCCCGCAGGCCAGCCACTAGCCTCTCGCTTCGTCTTGGGAACATTTCCATCATACTCGTGAGTTATCCACCCTCCTTCCTCTCGGGCTGTCCCATATCTCTGAATATCCGGGACATTCTCATCCATGCACCCCTTCTTCAGAGCTTTACGTAACTCGACCATGGTCTATATTCCGTTGAAAATTCTCTAGGGGATCACTTTGATTGCGTTCATCCTAAACCAAAGTTTTTCCACACGTTCTACACACAGCAAATATCAATTTCTTGTTCATTTTAACGGGTAACACGGGATGATACAGACGCTGTTATTATTATTGACGCTCATTCCACTCACTTGCTCGTAACTACGATGATAATAAAAAAAATATTCGAATAACATATTCTCACCCCATTTCACACCTCTTGAATATTACAGGTCGAGATTTTTTTTTCTCCTTCAATCTCACAGGAGAAGTAAACCAACTGAATCGAATAGATATTGGGAAGTTCTCAACCGTAGGGGTACGGGGTACATAATTTCATAAATGTCTCAAGCAACATCGCTCCTCCGAAGTCTGGATCTCTGCTACGAATTTTATTTAAATTTCAACCAAAATTTAAATAAAATTGAATTGTTATCGAAGAGTCGCTTTTCGTTTATTCATAAGTGTTTATTCTGAAAAGAGTATCGCTGGCAAAGCAATCGGTATAAGAGGAGTGGCGAGTAACGTGTCATAGAATGATACGGAATAAATGAAAAAACGTTGTGTATATACTATAATATTTATGGTAAGCATAATTCGTGTACAGTTTTTTATCTCATAGTGTGAAATACAATCATTCAAAGCGAATATATATATATATATATATATATATATATATATATATATATATATATATATATATATATATATATATATATATATATATATATATATATATATATATATATATATATTATATATATATATATATATATATTTATATATATATGTATATATATTCTAACGCAAAAGTTCAAGAGAATGTTCATTCTTTTGAACCAGCCAGTTGAAGATTGAAGAAAGAGCTCATGCCTTCTCTAAGGTACAATAATGAATTCAAAATATATAGATACAAGTCATCCAACTATATTTTCATAAGCATGTCGAAACCTCTACGGTATCTACAGTAATTGGAGTCAAATTACTTAACTATCATGAAAGCAGTTCGCAGAACACAGGCCCAACACTGCTCAGAAACCTTGTTGGATCGTTCGAACATCATATCGGGGAAAACATGGTCTTCAAAAACCCGTTATAGATTCTATTCATCTTGGTCGAACAATACAATCATATTGCAGTTGGTTCGTACTCATTGGTCGGGTATTTCAGAATATCTCTGACCAAAATAGATGGCATCTATGACCCGGAGTCTGCACTGAATATTCTCGAATTCTCACCGATTCATCAAGTCACATCATCAAAAAAAACGATATTATAGCGCCCTCCGTGTGGAAAATAGCCAACACCCTTCACGCCGCTCGGCACCTTTTCGAAATATTGATTCTTGGGATGTTGTAGGGAAATTTCGGAAACAGGCCCCATTATACATAGACATTTTGGAAACTTATAGAATGCCTCGTACCACAGTGTATCAAGAATGATTTCAAAATGGATGGTTCGCTAGTTTTCCATGAGTTTTATATTCAAGAGATCAATCAGTATGGCATTCCAAAACATGAGATGAATCATGAGATAATGAAGGAATGAAATGAATGAAAAACGAAACACAGTGCGTTTTAGAAATATTTATGGTCAACATAATTCTTTTTACAATCCCAAAACTACATTAGGAAATACATCCGATCATTCATATTATCTGGAAATACTACGCAAAAGTTCAAGGGACTATCCTGTTTTCTGAACAAGCCAAATGAAGATCGAAAAGAAGAGCTTATCTGGTTCGGCCTCTCTAAGAGGGATGACGGCTGTGAAATCTCCGAGATATTGATACTTGAGATGATATAAGGAACTCGAGTATACGTAGATACTCTGGAATCTGGCGCTGTTTCCGCTGAGTAGAAGGGAGAGCATGAATTGCTTTTTCTCAGCCTTGTTACGCCCGCAAATGATAGCAAATTGGCAAAAACACGCCGTGTTTACTCACTTCCTCGATGACCTTTTCAAAATCTCCATTGTTTTTCATAGGAGGAGTATGCTTGTGATGAACGACGTCCATATTAGCATTCCAGTCTACAGAGGATTCCTCGCTCATTAGATTATCGATGTACACATCTCAACTGCTAAATGAGTACGGTACTATCCTCCTTTCCACTACTTCTTTCGTTGATCTCACTCTCTTTCTTATAGGAGGGAATGGCTTGCCAATTATATTTTTATATTTTCATGACGTATTGGAGTTGATTTTTCCGTTGGATCTTGTATGTGCATCAGTAAGCTCCGGTATTGGGGAGTTAGTGGATTCGTATCTCTCCCCAGTTCGAATGAATTGCCATCCATAGTTATAGGATGTTTTCCTATGAAAAATCCATCCTCTGTCTTATATATTCCAAAACAGTTTGGATCGGGTAAAACGGACATGCTGTTCTATAGACAGTCTCGAGAACTACTAACGGTGATTGGAGGATGTATCATACTCATGGTCGTCTGTGACCACCTGTGATCACCTGCGACCACCTGTGCTAGCCGATAAGGATGGTCACGAATGTGATAGCCACTGACTTGATCATGTTTATATAGCCTTGGATGGTTATGTTTGGTACTGTTTGGTCATGTGTCATGTTTAGTTATGTTTGGTCATGTTTTGTCATGTTTATATGATGATGTATGGTTATGTTTGGTTGAGTTTGGTCATAATGTATGGTTATGTTTGGTTAAGTTTGGTCATGATCACATGGACACAGATGTTCACAAGTAGTCAAAAGTGGTCATAGGTAGTTACAGGTGGTCACAAATGGTCACAGGTGGTCATTGGGGGTCACAGGTGATCACAGGTACTCACAAGTGGTCACAGATGGTGACAGGTGGTCACAGGTAGTCACAGATGGCCACAGGTGGTCACAGGTGGTCACATATGGTCAGAGGTGGACACAGGTGGTCACAGGTGGTCAAATGTAGTCAAAGGTGGTCACAGGTGTTCACAGGTGATGAATATAATTATCCTCTAATCACCGTTCCTCTAATCACCGTTGATAGTTCTCGAGACTGTTTATAGAACAGCATGTCCGTTTCACCTGATTCAAACTGTTTTTGTATATCTGAGAAAGAATATACCCGTAAATTTGACAGAAAAAGACATTTTGAACTATAAATCAATACTGGAGCTCACCAATGCACATAAAGGATCCAACGGAAAAATCAACTCCAATATGTCAAGGAAATATAAAAATATAATTGGCTAGCTATTCCTTCCCAAAAGAAAGAGGGGTGAGATCGACGAAGGAACTGGTGGAATGGAGGATAAAACCGTACTCATTCAGCAGTAAAGTTGTATACATCGATGATCTGATGAGCAAGGAATCCTCGTTAGGTTGGAATCCTAATGTAGACGTCGTTCATCAGGGGCATACTTCTCCTATGGAAAACAATGGAGCTTTGGAAACGTCATCCGGAGATGTGGTGAACACGGTGTGTTTTGCCAATTTAGCTATTATTTGCGGTCGTAACGGGGCTGAGAAAAAGCAATGCATGCTCTCCTTACTACTCAGCGAAAACGGCTCCAGATTCCAGAATATCAACGTATATTCGAGTTCCTTATATCATCCCAAGTATCAGTATTTCAAGAAGGTGCTAAGCAGTATGCGTGGAGTAAGTTATTTCCTCTTCGATGATTTCACCGCCGTCATCTATCTCAGAAAGGCTCTACCAGATTCGGTTTCATTTCCGACGATATGCCTGATGAAGGACAGAAGACAATTCGAGAATATTTCTTCAAGCAACGGGTCCAGAAGGTAGACTTCATCTATTTTTTACCGACGGAACCAAAAGGGAGGAGGTTCTCTAGTCGACGCGTATACCACGATGAATATAATCTAGGACGCGTTTTTGAAGACCATTTCGCCCCCGATATGACTTTCGAACGATTCAAAAAGTTTGTGAGCAATGTCGGGCCTGTGTTCGGCGTACTGCTTTTGTGCTAGTCAAAGAATTCTACTCGAATTACGGTAGATACCGTGAAGGTTTCGACCTGTATATGGAAATGTAGTTGCATGACTTGTATCAATATATTTTGTACTCATTACTGTACCCCTATAAAAGGCGTTAGCCCTTTTTTTTCAATCTTCACTTGGCTTATCCAGAAGATAGAATAGTCTCTTGAACTTTTCCGTAGTATTTTCAGATAATATGAATGAATGAATGTATTTTCTAATATAGTTTCAGGATTTTTAAAAGAATTATGTCAACCATTGATATTTTTGAATCGCACTCTGTCCCGTCTTTCATCTCTTCATTATCTCATGATCCATAACTAGGCTCTCTCGTGTTTTGGAATGCCATACTGATTGTTTTTTCTCAGAAATAAAACTCATGAAAAACTAGCAAACCATCCATTTTGGAATTGTTCTTAAAACATTGTGGTACGGGGCATTCGATGTTTGAAACCTGCCTCGTACTTGATCGCTCGAAAAGTTCCAGAAAAGTTACTTTTCGTAAACTTTCAAGATATAAATCTATGTATAAATTGTTCACCTCGGTAGGAATTTCATTTTATTTAGATTTTGGTGGAATTTTAAATAATATTTATGCCTGTGATTCAGATTTGATGAAGCGAGTAAGCCTGGCATGCTATTGCCAATTCTTTTTCAAGCTATTATATGTGATGAAAAAAAATAAGAAAAAGAAATATAGACAAAGAACCAGACAATCAGAAGTGATTGATGTCTAATCAACCTGTCAATCAGAAGTGATTGATGGGTAAGTAGGCTGTCACTCGATAGTGATTTATGATGTCTTATCACAGTAACCCATACCCTACTGTTACTTAATAACATTCTATATAATACTCCATCTCACTTAGAAGTACTAGCCTCAAACAGTAACAATTCGAACATTGTCTCAAACAACAATGAAACTGATTTTTCCCCTACTCAACGGTTTTTCACTTCATTAGAGAGATCAATCATTAACTCCCCAGATTATTTCACAACCCGAAAAAACTGAAAATATCATATTATACAGATCTGAAAAATCAGATCAATTCATTCTTAAGTTAAAAATAAAACTCCATTAGTGTCAATGTCAATTTCTAGTATTCCTTGTCATGACCACCAGATGAATAACGATTCAGTAAAAGTGCTAGTAAGTGAAATCATAAAAACAATTGAAGAATAAAAAATAAGTTATACAAGTCTACATTCAGATGAAATGGGTATAATACAATACATGTTTTTGTAGATGTGACATAAGTTATCCAGTTCTCATATCAGAGAATAACAGATTCGAAAAGCTTGCCAAGACTGACTTTCGGGTTCCAATTGAATACATCGGGCGACATACCCGTGAGTTCGTTATTTATTGATATAATAAAAGGATAATTAACGTCACACATCTAACAAAACATTTATCTTCAGAGTGCTGAAAAGTTTGTCGATATAAATTACCAATTCCAATGAATGGGATGCTAGAATTGATTGAATATAAGTCGATTTTTTTTAAACCGACTCTTTTTCAAATAAACTTGAGAAAAAGAAATTCGTTTCAATGAGTGTCGTTGGAAATTATGTGATTAACAGATTTGAAAGCTTGCCGGCAATACCGTCAGTTCAAGTTTTGGTTCTTTTTCAAATTATATTTTCCAAATTTGCAGGATTATCAATTTTGACTCTATGCATGGGAACGAATGAAAGTATTTTTCCATAATATTCAGAGAAAAATGAGTCAGTCCCTGTGAACGGCGATCCATTTTTGAGATATTTTGGTATTGGAATGGAAGAAGAATTCGATTTTGATTGCCATATTTTGAAAATTATAGTTTTTTCTCTTCGGTATAATTGTTTTTGATTTTTGGTTATATTTTTGGTATTGTTTTGACTAGATGTATTCACTTTAACGTAAATGTTTCATTTTTCAATCACTTTCAATAATGCATGCTTCATACACCCTCTTTCGATTTCAAGAACTTCTTCTTGACGAAGGTACACTCCGGATTCCTCCTCATATATTCCCTCAAAAAAATTATTCAAAAATCGAGAAAAAACATAAACACAATCATACATTTATACACCATCCTTATTTTCTTTCAAAACGTTCTATTTTACAGGTGATATGTAACTGAAAAGTTTAATTTTTATACATCACATCCTAAATCCTGAAATTTCCAAAAAAATTCACCAACTGACCGGAAGATATAACTTGGTTTTTCACTCCTCCAGGAAAACTCCCTAAAAATCTGGAGAGTATGAATTAATAGAAAATTCATTGCTTTGTTCACAACATTTATATTCGCAGAAGTAATAATAGAGAAATTGTTTTCATCTTTTGTTTCATTTTCCTAGAATACACCAAACCTACGATTCTTACAACAATGCACTCTTCTGCTAGCGTCGTGTATCGCCAGAAATAATGTGGATTCGTTTTTATAATGATAAATATTCGCCATACAGACGATTTGATACTTTGAAAAATGAGGTAAAATCGGTTTCTGATTTTTCTGCTATTAACATCAGTAATGAATGACGTTTTATTACTCATATTGTTTGAGAAATGCTAGAAAGTATTCATAATGGTGAAAAAAGTTGTAAGTGAAATGTCTCTATATGGACTATGCCACACCGGCAGGAGTTGGTACGGTGAAGTGAATACGTTTGGATAGAGCAGGAGATTTGACGTTGGTCACTATCTGTGAGGTCGACCTTCTGATTGCTAGCCGAAATTACGGGATGAATTCTGATGTGAAATATGAGCTTTCCCAAATATCTCACCTAGAAGACATAGCAGAAGGGGGCTTCTGTCTCGGGACAGAATTACCAAGTGAAGGAAACAAAATAGCTCTTTATCAGAAAAAATATTACGGATTTGCTACAGCGATTGCGGAGCTTGAACTCCAAACCAAAATACATTTTTGAAACCAAAGTATCCCAAAATGTGTGAAAAATTTGTTGGGAAAAAAAACAGAATGGTAGCTCCAATATTGCGGTCAAGTCTTGTGATCATGGTCCGATTCTATTCAAAATTAAAAAGTTAAAAATGAAAATTATAAAAAAAACATTTTTGAAGACAAGCTTTTATTCAAATGCACTAGAAAGGAACAAAGCATTTCTTTCATTGTTTCATCTGTGTTATTCTGTGAGTAGGAGATTCAAAAGCCAATAGATCATATAATGAAAGAAATTATTTTTTCCTTTGTAGTGCATTTGTATAGAAGCTCGTCTTTGCAAATGTTTTTTTTTATTTTTTTCAGGTACAGTCATAAAGAGAACATATGCACATGAATGCAGTTGAAACTCTCAATTCCTTTTGCACTAAGAGAGTCAACACCATCCAACCGCGACAAGTTTTCTAAGAAGACTAATGATTAGTAATAGAAATCATTATGTTAACGAAATAATACCAATATTTTCTTCATAAAAAATATATTGAACAATTAAAAATAGTACAAGATGAAACGCCATACTTCGTCCACTGAAACTTCACTTAGTTGGACATAAATTCTCAATACCATTCAAGGCGGCAAGGAATGACATGTTATAAAGTATATCTCCCTATAACTCTTTCCTTCTTGCAAGTAGAGAAAGAATAAAAAATAATCCTACAGGACATTTAATTTCTTTCCTGAACGAAAAATTATACTTTCAGTATCAAATGGAATATACAAGGAGAGCAAAAAACATGATTTTATTTCCATTTCCGGTCCAAAGTGTTTATCTCCAAAACTAATGGGTACAAAAGAGTTCAATGTTGGTAACAGAACCTGATGCTTCGCAAGAGTGCTTGCCTTTTATTTCGAAGAAATGGTATTCTATAAATATCCAAAACATTTCCGATTCAGATGGAAAATCAAGATCGAACAGGTATATAATTTTGAAACATATATCTATGGCCCCAAGGATATGAAAAAAGCTGTATCTAACGCCATCGAAATATACTGATATAATGTTTATTTGTCATATTAGTCATTCCACTCGAATCCTTCTTTACGGCTTTATTGGTGGGGACTAAATAGCCATGAAGTGCTAATAGTAGTAACGCAGATCGACCATTATTATGAATTAAAATGAACGAATTCCTAATCTGTGGATTCACATGCACAAATCTTTTATCTTTTCTAGCAAACATTCCACTGATTTGTCGCTTATATGACCATCACTGTTGAGAAAAGAAACAATTTTGTCAAAATCTGGTTTCCATTTCTCCATTAGTCCGTCCCTATTTCCGAAAGCCACCTGAAAGTCCATATCAACCTGAAAAAATATATTCAGAACTCCCATAGGTCTGATGAAAATATAGTTTACCAATCGGTACCTGCACGGATTTTTGTAAAAAGGCCATTTTTCAAAAAATTTAGAGGAATTTTGAGCCGTCTTGATATGGTTTGAACGATATTGAGTGCAGGCTTTCCAATAGTTGTCAAACTGCTCCGAACTTTAATGGCTCTCAAACATGTTTCTGCATCTGCTTCTGAATCTAAAATAACGGAACGCTTTCAGTAAAGGTTCAATCAAAAACTTCTTCGTACACTCTTGAATTTCAAAAACATCTTTTTTCGAAAAATTATTATTGTCGTGTAGGGACAGAACAAACTCCGCTGCAGACTTGCTTAATGTTTCTTAAAATTCTCGTATTTCAAACTAAGGAGGTTTGGTATGTTCCTCCACATATTTTCAAAAGAAGAGATTGAGCAAAAATATATTGCAGGGCTTGTGTCGATATCAGCTACACTTGCACCAATATATGAACCTCATTCATTCGTTTGATGTGTAACAGGAAGATTCTTACTCTAAAAACTAAGATTCAAATACACATTCACCTAACAATGAATACGATAACCTTCTATATCACTAACAGACAAAAAGAACTCAATATTTCACTTATCACAGTATTTTGACAGGCAATGACCAGTTAAGAAGTCGTGACAATGGCTTATCAGTCGCCGAATTTGCCCGATTTTTTCTCCAGCCAATAGGAATGCATCTTTTCAATGTAAGCGTGATTGCTTCTATGTATAAGATCAGTTTATGATGAACGGTTCATTGAGATATGTACATATATTTCGAAACAACGAAGGCGTCGCGTTTGGACATTATACTGGGTGATTACTCAGAAACCATTACATCGATTTAGTGTGAGCTTTTATAATTTAATGGACCATTTATCAACTGATGTACGTATTCGTTGAAATACTCAACGCATTTTTCAGTACAATATCCTGAGTCATTACTTCAAAAAGTTCACATTGATTCAATGTACACAATTTATTATTTCATTTATTCATACGTTAACACCGTAACAATGAATGCGTACATTGAAATTATGAATGCCGTTCATTGGGATAACGTATTTACCGTAATATATTTCATGTACAAGTTCTTTCCAGCAATGGACAAAAATTGAACATTATATTGGAAACTCGATTATTAACTCAGTCAATGAAGTTATTGGTTGTAAACGATTATACATCAAAGTTATGTTATACGTTCATGAATTGAAAATTGTGATATCAATATAAAAATTCATTATCACAATCAAGAACTGATCGAATTGTAATGATTGAAGAAATGAAAATATTTACTGAATTGAAGAATGTGTTCATCAGCATCTGATGAACATAATTACATTGTGACCATGAATAAGGCCATTGAATAATGATTGTTTATTCATAGACATGATGAACTTTCCATTGTATCGACGAAAAAAAAGTTAACAACTGGTGTTCATTGAATTTACGTACAATGATTCTTGCATGAAATTGGCCTCAACCCAATGATAAAAATAATAGGACTGGAAGTTTCAGTAAAAGACTTTCTCGAGAAAGTCCACGATATCAATTCAACTCGACTACTGAACTACTTAGAAATAATATATTTCATATATTTTGTACTCAACAAATCGTTCGTCATCAGTATCGTTCAACTGCTAGGAATACTCATTTCAACATATCTGGGTTGGAAGATCACTCCATCTCAAATCGTTTTTGGACTATCTCAAAAATTAGGTATATGTTTTTCATTCATTCGGTACTATAAATCATCTGAGGAAAAATGTAAGGATCTGTTCCATCAATATACTAATCAGCATTCTGGAGAAATTCCTTTGAAAAATTCCTGAGAGACATAGAATTGATGGAGCACAAAAGCGCTCACGTGAAAATTTTGATTGGGATAGATTCTTTCAAAACATGATTGAGTAGCTGGATATTATTTTGTTTGAAAAGTCTTCTTAACAAATGAACGATCATAAATTCTTGGTTTTTCAAAATGATATAGAATTGAAAAATCATTGTTTCAACAAATGCAATATTTTCACAGCTCTTTGTATGAATGCTATGGAATATCAACTTAGCACGAACACAACTAATTCCTTTACTTTTGTGATCAGTGGAGAAATAAATATGAGCATTATGAACTTGATTGTCTGTGATTTTTTACAGTGAATGATTCAATGATTCAATTATCTTTTAAAAATGATTTAGGATGTTGAAGTTCACCATGTGTCAAAAGATGAACCTAGGAAATAAATTACCGAACAAACAGAAAAATCTGATGAAATATCAAATGAAATAACTAATAAAAAAACTCTTCGAAGACAAGCTTTCATTCAAGCCGTTTACTAAAACGTATGAAATGAGTTCAAGTCATCGCTGATAATGATTTGATAATTTAAAGCTTGTCGCGCGAAGTGTTCATAAAAGTAGGTACCAATTAATTCGATAGGGCAGTGATTGGTTGATTGGTTGGTTGGTTGAAAGCTGACGAGCCAGAGACAGGGTTGGCACTCAGCTTCCCTTGACACTGTCGTCAGTGATTCCTCATTCAAACAGGTTTGTGCTTTTAATGAGGTTTAGAAGCCTGTTGATAAGGTTCTTCGGATTCATGCCTGTTTCCGGTCTGATTTCTCCAAAGGTTCTGTGTCGCCTACTACTTAGGCGTCACAGTCGAGGATAATATGAGAGGCTGTTTCCTCCTTTTCATCACATTGCCTACACTCTACGGTTTCCCTGCGTACTCCCATGGTGTTTTGCTGTTTTCTTAGGCCGCAGTGTCCAGTCAACAGACCTATTATTATACGAGCCTTCGTTCTGTTCAGGTTCAGAAGGTCAGCCGTCAGGGTCCAATTTGGATGCCCTACCATGACTTTGCTGTGTATTTGCCCGACAGTTTGATCCCAATATTGTTGGTGTCTTTTTTTTTATCCACTCGTCGATCAGGGTCCTTCATAGGTTTTTGCTAATCTCATGTACAGGTTCTGGCCCTGAGAATAGCGTTTCAGATGCTTGTCTAGCTAGCTGGTCCGGTTTGACGTTGCCTTCAATGCCTCTATGACCTGGCACCCACATCAAGGTGACCTTGTTGTGTTTTGCCAGCTCGATGAGGTTCTGGAGGCAGTCCCAGACCAGTTTAGACTTTATCTGTATAGAGTTGAGTGCTTTGATAGCACTTTGACAGTCAGATGCTGTATGGGGTCGGCTTTAGAATAGCCCCATGGTAAATCCTGCCTGTCGTAAGAGGCGACTAAAAGGATAACCGTAGGTGGAAGATGGTCTCATCGCCCGGTGAAATACCACCATATCGACTTTGTGTGCTGTGAAATGGATCATTCCATGTTTCAGTGTTCGGTCGATACTTTCCGGTCTCCCTCTTTCCTTTTCCCCAATTCCTCCTTCATTTTCAGGTGCATCCTAATAGTAATAATGATGAAGTCTCCTAGAGTAAAACACTCCAGAAGCAAAATACCTCTCCATTCGGATTTCCGGGCGAGAGGTACTCGAGGGGACTCAACATTGAAGATTAATTTTTGCAACATCCGCGGACTCAACAAGAACATCAATGACGTCCACCATCACCTACAGACCAAATGACCAGATATTCTGGCTCTAACAGAAACACAAGTAAACTCGTCCACCAACAAGGTCCATATGCTTTGTCCTGGTTACGAACTCCATTCTCGATTCAGGTTCAAAGGTGGAGTCTGCCTTTTCCGCTAAGGCTAACCTTTCATGCCAGCGTGAAGAGAGTTTGGAACCGAAAGACTTTGATGTGATGTGGTTCAAGCTATCTGATACCAAACTGACTAAGTTCCTCTGCTGCCTCCACCTATCACCTAATGAACCTTCATATAACGACCTCTTTGAGTTTTTATCACTCGAACTGGACTACATTCAGGAGAACCATCCAACAGCTGAAACCATAATCATGGGAGACTTTAGTGTACATAACGCTGCCTGGCTCAAATTCTCTAACAAAACAGATGATGCGGGTCGTCAAGCCGAGTCCTCCGCCATCACTCATGGTCTAGAACAACTGGTCGAGCTACCAACCCGCATCCCTGATGTCAACAACCAGTCTGTCAATACACTAGATCTTTTCCTCACCACCAATCCTGACCCGTATAGAATAGAAGTTTGTGCCCCACTTGGAAACTCTGATCACACCCTCATCTCCACAACATGCTCTTTCCATTTACCATCGAGCTGCACAATACCACCCCGTCTCATGTGGCATTACAATTCGGCCGACTGGGAAGGTCTTCGTATGTTTTTCTCAGCGTTTCCATGGAAGAGAGTTTGTTTCTCTTCAGTAGATCCAACACGATGTGCTGAGACAATTTCTGAAATCATCATGTTGGGGATGCAAACCTACATACCGAATACCGAAGAAGAACATCATCCGATAAGACCTGGTTTAACAGAAACTGCTCTAGAGCTGTGGCTTCCAAACAGGCAGCATACCATCGATGGCTAAAAAATCCGGGCCCTGAGACCAGAGCAGCATATGTCGAGGCTAGAGGCATATGCAAAGAGACAATAGAATACTCAAAAGATGCCCACAATGCCAAAATAAGATCAAAACTTGCTGAATGTCCTAACGGATCCCGTTCATTTTGGTCTTTCGCCAAAGCTGTGGGAAGAAACTTCACTTCCAGCTCATTTCCTCCTCTAACCAAAGAAGATGGAACACTAGCAACGACTGGCCAGGAAAAAGCCAATATCTTTGCGCAACTATTTGCTGGAAATTCCACTCTGGATTCATCGGGAAAACAACCCCCAAACATTACACCTATTGACAGTCACATGCCCGAGATCACCTTTCGCCAACGTACTATCAGAAAGATTTTGCTGGGTCTCAACACCAACAAAGCCTGTGGATCTGACGGAATCCCGCCGATTGTTCTCAAGAAATGTGCCCCCGAACTAACACCTGTTCTTTGCAAGTTGTTCAACCACTCTTACAATTTGGGGGTATTTCCGTCCAATTGGAAAATTGCAAGAGTACAGCCAGTCCCTACAAAAGGCAAAAAGGCCCTACCTAGCAACTACAGACCTATCGCACTGCTATCTATCATTTCAAAGGTCATGGAAAAAGCCATCAACATCGAGCTCATGAAATATCTGGAAGACTCAGGAATTGTCAACGATGGCAATATGGCGCCATCAGAGATCAACTGGTGACCTGCTCGCTTACGTCTCACATATATGGCAGCTATCTATTGAAAAGTATGGAGAAACTTTAGCTGTGGCATTAGATATCTCCAAGGCGTTCGATCGAGTTTGGCACCAGGGACTCCTCGCCAAGCTTCCGTCTTATGGCTTGCCCCCTCAGCTGTCTTCTCTGCTTGCTAGTTTTCTCTCAAACAGGTCTCTCCATGTAGTGGTCGATGGAGTTTCATCTGACACTCTACTCATAAATGCTGGTGTTCCGCAAGGATCTATTCTCGCACCAACACTATTTCTACTTCACATCAACGACCTGTTGAAAGCAACTTCATGTCCAGTACACAGCTTTGCCGATGATAGTACCCTCCATACCACTTTCTCTTCCAGGGCCCCTTTATCAGCCCGTGAAACCAGAAATGAACGAGGAAGAAATGTTAATAACATAAATATGGACTTAGCAACAATTCTCGAGTGGGGATCTAATAACTTGATAGAATTCAATGCAAACAAAACACAAGCATGTCTTTTCTCTAGAAAAGCCGATCTCACTGTGCCTAACATAACTTTGTCAGGAGAAACCATACCACTGAAGTCATCCATATCGATGCTTGGTATTACTATCAGCAATAACCTTTCCTGGGAAAATCACGTGAGGTCCATTGCCAAAAGTGCATCCCAAAAACTTGGTTTTTTGTTTCGTGCCAAGAGCTATTTCACCTCCACTCAGCTGCTTATGATCTATAAGGCACAGATCCGACCTGTCCTGGAGTACTGTTCCCATATTTGGAGCGCGGCACCTAAACATATCCTGAGGCTATTGGATTCTGTCCAAAAAAGGGCAATTCGTCTCGTCGGTGATGCCTCGCTTACAAACTCGCTCACTTGTCTGGAACACCATAGAAAAGTTGGCGATTTGTCTCTATTTTATAGATATTTCCATGGGCGATGCTCTTCTGAAATATCAACAATCGTTCCTGCTTTGGCAGTCTCTTCGAGACTAACCCGTCAAGTTCAGTCATCACACCCCTTCGTGGTCACTTTGGAGACCTGCAGAATATCACTTTCCAAAGACTCGTTCATCCAACGAACAGCAAGGCTTTGGAACTCATTGCCTAGGGAGGTGTTTCCCGAGGCATACAACCTCCAGAAACTTTTACCTTCTTTCCCTTGGTTCCCACGATGTTCTCTGAACATTACAGGATATCCCTTTTCGTGGGAACCAGAACAAAGAAAAAAAAAAGATAGAATGTAGATGTGTTTTTTCCTATTTGGTTGGTAAGTAAGAAGTTGTCGAAGTAATAATTTGATTACAATTCGCGCGACAAACTTTGTGAAACCAAATAATCCAACAAAAAATAATTATAACATTGTCAGCGATGAATCGAATGTCTTTAAAACGGTTTTTTAATAGTTATTTAATTCTTTTCTCATCTGTTCATTCATAATAGAGTATCGTTATTAGGTAAGTTTTGAGCTGGAAGAAATCTTGATCTCTGTCCCCAAAAACTCCCACATCCCAATTTTGAATAGAATCACAAAACGCGTCCGCCATTCGGAAGTCGCCATCTTATATGATAGATTCTGACAAAAAATTCATAATCTCCGAACCCGAAAACCCCACATACCAATTTTCAATGAAATATGACCATATAAAAAAACTTGTCCTCCATCTTGGGCCCCATTTGAATTTATAAATTGACAAAATTCAAATCTCCGACCCAAAACCCGCAACCAATTTAATCTACCAAATCACATAACCCGTCCTCCATCTTGGAGCCACCATCTTGAATTTATTAATTCCGACAAAAAATTCATAATCTCCGACCCCAAAAACACTCGCGAACCAATTTTGAATCGAATTGGGCCATAATCACAAAACTCGTTTTTCATCTTGGGGCCACAATCTTCAATTTATGAATTTCCACACAAATTTCATAATCTTCATTCCCGAAAACCCCCACATACCAATTTGAATCAAATCGGACCATAATCACAAAACTAGTCCACTATCTTGGAGCCGCCATTTCGAATTTATGAATTTTGACAGGAAATTTATAATCTTTGAACCCAAAAACCCCCAAATACCTATTTTAAATCAAATCAGACCGCTATTTTGTTTTTTTCTCTAACAAAAATCACATAATGCATTTTCACCGGAATAATGAACACCTGCCAAATTTCAAATTAATCGGACGACTAAAAGTCGGTCAAAATTCACTTGCAAGATTTGACCCAAACTAACTAACGAACGAACGAACAAACTGACAAGTGAAACTAAATAAAAGCTTATGAAAAAAATATGACCTAATTCACTGTCATTATAAAAAGACTCAACTCAAAATAAATTGTTCCTTTCTCAGAAAGTGTAGGCACTATCAAAATATTGAATTGTTTTTTAACAATAAAAAATCATAAGCGAGTATAAAATTGCCCCAGAAAAAAACTCCTTATTTCTACCAAGATTCAATCAGAGCAAAGTATTCATGGGTTGTCCCAAAACAGTGCAAAGTGTGAGGAATACCAGTTCTAATGGGTTCATGCGAAAGGAAGAGAACTTTGTTTCCTATCGTTATCTGTGAAATATCTACATCTCTCTGACGACTAGGAATACCAATTATTTGGGTTTCATCAACATTATTATCTCACTTCTATTCTATTGTATCTAAATAGCATATGATCGATGGAAGTTCATTTGCGATTGCAGGGTGATGCTTCAAAAATAAACAGACAGTATGGGCCCTAATTTCTTAGGATACTCCTGATAATTCCTAGTATCATATTGAATGATTCGTTATTCTCTCACATTGAATATGAAAGATATCTATCTGTTTTCGATAATCTAACAAATATAAGATTCATTCAGGTGATGAACCTTGCAATTTATTATTTTTCTGATATCGATACAAATTTACCTAATTAACGCTGCCGAGCGCCATGATCCAGTAATGAAATATTGTAGCAGGGCACCAGCCTACGTAATCTCGGATGATGTATAAAGGACCTCGCACCACATCAATGGGGAATTGGCTTTGGGTGAATTTGCTCGAATTTTTTATATATTAAAAAATCGTGATGCTGATCGAATGTCTCCATTGCACCACCGCTCTAAATCCAACAGTTCATAGAGGGTGCTAAAGATAACTTTTAAAAAATTTCAAATGGCAATTGTGAACAGACTTTTTTGAATATATAAACCAAATCGAGTATGCATCGATTGTTCATACGGCCAATTTGAATACACTATGGAGAAAAATGATTCCTACACGTACAGACGATATACAGAGTCCAAAGTTAGCAAATTTTTCAGTGATTTCCAAAAAATTTAACGGTGGAATTTCATTCATTTTCAGATTTTTTGTAGGATACCAATATCAATTGCGATTGATGACATTAGCATCTCCTGAATTAAACTGACATATCTATTATGTATTTCTCATGAAACTGCACCAGTCCTGCTTATATCCAAATACCTGAAATTCCGGAAAAGTCGGTTACAACTCTATTGTTCACGGTTAAAATTCACTCTTCTGATACATGAAAGATACAGGGTGGACAAAAACTAGTGTCCTTTACTGATAATTTTCTCGAAGTAGTTATGTTTGATATTGATTTTATCGAAACATTTCCACAAATATGTGTTCGACACACATATGGTGAAAGATTTTGAACAATTTTCTCTGGAATATCCTGAATGCTATGTTTTAACCTATATATATATAATATATATATATATATATATATATATATATATATATATATATATATATATACTATGAGTAGTAGAACAACTCGAGTGAAGGTAAAAAAATCTCGAAAAATATCAATAAATTTGAACAAAATCATTGAATAACAATATTATAGGTAACTGAATATGCTCATATTTCATTACAAAAAATGTTTCGTACCTATGCGGAGTATATCACATTCGCGTAACAACAATCAATTCCACTATTCCTTGGAGAATTTCTAGATGCTAGAATTATGTTGCATATGGAATTTTAGAATAAACCAAATCTACTTCTCACCAATGACTAGCAAAACTACCAATTCGCAGAACATACTCCTTACTCGAATTCACACCTCAATTGGTTAAATGTCGATTGATTGGTAATTGAAACTTCCTGTAGGTATGGAAAGGAATACATGTTAAGTAGCCTGCTGTGAACCATTTGTGGCCAATACAATCTCATATAAATGCTTTCTTTGTTACGGAAGAATATGGATTCACACTTTCCATTTGTGAGCCTAGGCCATGAAATGTTCACTCTTAGTCATACTATCCCGACACTCAGTTCATTTGTGAAGTATCCACATTTGGAGAGGAGATGGACTAGCTGCAACTTTAGTTTGTTCAGAATGGCTCTGGTTGGGAATGATATACAGCAACCATATCCATTTGTTTGACAAATACTGAATTGTCATTTTGCAATCATTGCATATATTGAGTTCTCATTGAAAACATATCAATTATTGAAGAAATGGCTAATCGTCACCGATTGAATTGTTTTACGTGTGTGTTTTTGCGGATCAACTGTACAATCCACAACCCAATGAACCAGAAGCAATGGTTTATATACATGGTACTTATTTGAACATCGACAAGTTACAACTTCCGGGTATTACGACAATCATATTCTCAACACAAAGGAAGACATTTGATCAAACCAGTCCTAATTGTGGGTACTGATGGTTACATTTTGGATATTCGAGGCCCATATTTCGCAGATTCGGGAAATAATTATGCACGCATAACGCAGAATGAATTGAGTATAGATGTCAACCAAATGAGAAGATGGTTTCTTCCAGGTAATATTTTTATTGAAGATAGGGGCTACCGAGATGCTTTTCCTTTTCTTTAGAATATCGGCATTCATTGCGAAATGCGTTCAGTTCTACCTCGAAGACATAGACAACTACTAACTGACGGAGCCAACAAGTCCAGAATCATAACAAAAACTAGATGGTGCTCGGACTGAGCATTCGAAGACAATGCTCAAATGTTTTTATCGCAAAATTGAAACACATCGATTTGTTTGAAAATATGAACAGGATGTTCATAAAATCAGATGTGGAATCATCTCCGACTGAAAAATAAACTTTAGTCACTATGTTTCCATTCAATATTCAATTGAGAATGTTTTCCTTCTCAACATGATACACATCATATTTAAAATATAAAATGTTTCCTACAAATAGCAGGTGCGATGATAAATAAGTACCAACCTAGAATTAGCCAATATAATGCTGGAAAATGTTGAAGCAGAAAATATAAATATGAGACGTGGTCAGTGGACATAACTCAGACAGAATCATTTCAATGAATTCCCAAGATTAGATTTACCATTGGTACGAGATATAACTGTTGGCATATACCAGGTAGAATTGGCAGCATCGTATATACAAGAGACTGTATATCATCATGATGAAAATGAATTTCAAATGGATGCAAATACGATTGAGCGTGGATTTTTACGAATGAGAGTTCATTCAAGATTCTGTAATGCCACCAAATATCAATAATTCATAGCACTTGGAGCAAATGTAGAGGATATTGAACAAATCAATAGTGTTAACGATGTTATATTTGGATATTATTGCACCTGTAAAACTGAAGCCAGGACCCTTGGATGTTGTGCCCATGTGGCCACTGTTATCTGGTACCTTGACTACGCACATCATAAACAGTATATAAGGTTTCCATCAAATGCCCTTCTCATTCTTAAAGGATACCGGGAGCACGGAAAGGAGAGGTGGGAACTCATCAAGTGCACCGACTACACCCAATATTCTACGGGAGGTAGTCAACACTGAAGACATCGAAAACGAACAACTAGATAGGACACCCCCCCGCCCAAAAAGTCCAGAACACATCCCTCTAAGATAAGTTGTTGCTCATAGAATTAGACTAGGTAGCTCATCCTCCAAGAAATAATTTCCCTATATATATATATATATATATATTAATATTCTCTTATTCCATTTATAAACTTTTTTCAGATTATTAGCTTTATTGAAGATGTTACAATAAGGCCATATTAAATTTAGATCGCTTCTCAATAACTTTCATTTATTTTCGGAGCACTTAAAAAAAATTGAATTCGATATATCGTATATCAGAGAGCTGGTTGCATGGAGGAATAGGTAGTGAAGAGATACAGATAAAAATTATGAGTTTATCAGACAAGATCGAATTGGGCAAGAAGGCGGTGTGGGGTTATACATAAAGAAAAAGTTGAAGTATAAAGTTTTCCTTCAGGATTCAAAAGACTTTTTTGAACAAATTTGGATTGAAACTTCAGTCTCCGGTGAAAAAATAATGATAGAAATTATCTATCGACAGCCCAATGCTGATTTATTACCATTCAATAATTACTTCAAAGATTTTTGACAGATTTTCTCAATGAAACTGATAATATTATAGTATTTGGAGATTTCAATGTAAACATGTTTCGTGATGATACTAATGATGTTGTTACCCTCAGAAATCTAGCTGACACGTTTGGCATAACACAAATGATAAATTAACCCTCACGAATGTCTATTAACTCATCTACTCTGATAGATATGATCTCCACCAACTTAGTCCAATCAACTGATTCTGGAGTAGGAGATACTGATGTTTCTGATCACATGCTCATCTACTGCTATATGAATATTGAAGCTGATGTCCCGGAAGATCATTCATTCAGCTATAGGGCTTTATTTTATATTAAAATGAATAGATTTCGAAGGGACCGTGAAGGAATTCCTTCGCACTTGTTATACTCAATGGAAGACATATATGATAAAGTCACATTCATTACAAATAGTCTATTGCAATTATTTGATCACCATGCGCCTGTCCGACATATAAAGCATGAAAATAAACCCTACAGCCCATGGATCACATTCAATTTACGCAGGATGCAAAAACTCAGAAGTGAAGCACTGGATGGATATAAGAATACCAAAAATCCTGAACACCGGGAGTATTATAAAAACTTCAGGAATCTCACAACCGCTACTATAAGAGCCGAAAAAAAGCTTACTTAAATGATAAATAGAAAATTTTTATTCAAAGACAAAAATGACAGCAGTTAAAAAATCTCAATTGAAAACACAAAGTGATAGCTGCTCTACTTGAGGCTTTGAGAGATGTTGATGGAATCAATAAGTATTTCACAAAGTCATGTAAAAATGGTAATAATCCAAGTCATGAACTGATTGAACAGTATGCTGGTAATAAGCTGAATAACTTCTTCACCTTCATTCAGATATATGATGAATTCGTTTCAGAAACAATATTATTCTTCAATAAAGAATATCAAATTCAAATTCAACTATATTATATATATATATATTATTAAAAAAAGGGAATTTAACCATTACACGAAATCAGAGGCATTTGGTTGTGATGATCTCAATATTACTCTTTATTACTATGTTGCCCTCATATTATACCATATTTAACACATATTTTGAATTCATGTATACTTAACTCATATTTTTCAATTTTAAGGAAAAAAGCAATCATTAATCCGTTACCAAAAATTACCTCTTCTACAGAATTCTACCATCTCCGTTGAATTTCGATCTTGCCTGTACTTGAAAGAGCAATCGAGTCTAAAATCGTACCTTTTCTCAACTCAACTAATTTTTTGCCTGAGAAATAAGCTGGTTTTCGACCCGGATACAGTTGTGATAATGCACTCACTGATGTCACAGACGATGACTTGAGAGGAACTGATGCGAATATGGCAACCGTTTTGATACTCCTAGACTACTCCAAAGCGTTCGATATGTTGAATCATTAAATATTATTACCAATTTCAGATCACATTGGTTTCTCGAATCGTACTTGCAGATTGATAGATTCATTCTTGAGCAACAGATTGCAGCGGGTAGTTTACGAAAATAATATATCAACACCATTAGTTGTCAACTCGGGAGTACCCCAAGGAAGCATTCTTAGACCACTAATCTATGCAGTATATACCTTTAGATTTGTGACATACATAACTTATTGCAATTATCACTTAAACGCTGACGATACCCAACTTTACTTTCCTTTCAACCCTCCAGCAAACGATATTATCAACGATGACTTACAGAAGCTCCTCGATATATCCAGCCGACATCAAACTGAAATTAAATCCGAAAAAATCAATGGCTTAACTTTTTTGCAACGAAAAAATACGGAAAAACTTGGTAGCTAGTTTATATATCCATCTAGATTATGAATATATACCATTAAAAAACTTCTGTTGAAACATTGTACTTGTTATCGATACGAAGTTAAAATTCACAGAACATGTCACATCAAGCTGAAAATCGCTTACGCTAACTTGAAACCAATTTACCCGCATCGAACATTCTTCATTGAAAACACCAAAACAATGTTATGTGACTCAATCGTTTTATCACATGTGAATTTTTGCGACACTATATATGGACCATCTTTCCCAGGCGAGTGCAAAAACTACAGAACTCCTTCCTGCGATTGATGTTCGGTCTCAGACGAAGACAAAGGATAAGTCATAAATTGCCTGAACTTGAATTGCTGGACATGTATAATCGTATAATACTTCATGCAACTTGTCTCTTCTATGAAATCTTAAAAGTCAAAAGTCCACCATACTCATTAAGAAAAATAATTTTCAGAAGTCACGTGCATAACTTGAATATTCGGTGAAGAGAAATTATTACCATACCCTCCCAGAAAAAAAATCTTCAAACGTTTCTTCACCTACTCTTCAGCGAACCCACTCAACAAATACCGAATCACTGACTTCTCAAAACCGATTGTATCGTTCAAATATATGATGAAAGAAAGGCCCTTACAATATTGACAATTCACGATTCTTTTTAACTCTATAGTTCTTTTGTATGTGTTATGTTACTTAGTTTCAGGAATTCAGTCTTCACTAGGCTTCAACAGCATCTGATTTCGTATCAGAAAGCTGAATTTATAAGCCTTTTGATCTCAAATTCACCTATTTTGGATACTACTGGATTTGTTTCTTTATTTTTGTTATGTTGTGAATTTGGATTATTAAACGTCCTATTATTATTATTATAGAGGATGCTGAACATAGAGAGGGACAAGTGAATCAGATGTTCTGACTCTATCATCGTTTTCTGTTCGTTGTTCATGTCATCATTTGTTCAAGCTCATTGGTACCCTGTTATATATTTTTTTTTCGTTCAAAGTATTCCACAGTTTTGATATTGAAGTAGGTGATATAATGCATTATCAATCAAGATCAATTGACAGTTGTCCGGCGGTGAGCCCGAAGTAAGATGCCTAAAAACCTTGGTATATTCACTGATTTGATTTTGTTTAGAATTTTTGGGAACAACAAATGGATGGCGTTGAATTCTGCTTAGAACTTCATTAGTAGGTGGCGAAGTTAAGAAATGTTTGTGTCACGCTAAATGTCAAACTTCAAACCTATGAAATAATTTTTTCTGTCAATATAACTGCTTATTTTTATGCAAAAAATTGTGGATTGATGGTTTGCGAAGATTAAAGTTCTACGAACAAGATCCTGCTCAGAACAGTTGGCGCGAAAATGAGATGAAGTCCTTGAAATTTACTACAATGTTTACATCTGTTTGTGAAAAATAATATTTTTTTTCAAGTCCACCTGGCAATTTTTCCAAAGAGATTTCTCCTCAAATGGCCTTTTTGGGATCATGGAAACTTCCACGAAGGAAGGAGAAAAGGTAGGAGAGTGGAGTGATGTCTCTAGATGATGAATTAACTTGAAAATTGAGAGGATTGGAAAATGTCCCCGATGACATTGTTCCATTGAACTTTCCGATACAAACTATTACCAAGCCATTCACTTCTCATCTCTGCTATACAATTACCTCTTTAACAACCTTCTGACCTGAACAAAATCAGAGAGTTCATTGTGGATATCATAAAATCTGTTGATGAAGATGAGAAATCGATGACTCCTGTCTGCGACAGTATTGGCTACTTCCAGCTATCTCAGAATTACTTCTCTAGAAAAGGTGAGCCCTGCTAACAAAGGTGAGGGGAGAAAACAATAATCTGAATCAGATTCTCTTCTATTTTTCAGTAAGTAACACCCCGCATAAGATAATCGGAGGAGGCGATCGAAACCAAGCAGTTGCTCGGGAGAACAAGGCCCACTCCCAAGATCGATTATTGGGATAATTATCACTTTCTAATAATCACATGAATTTCATAAGTAAGCGTGGACTGTTCATCCTATGAAGATATCTTGATTTTGGATATTGAATTCCAAACCGTCACAGAGGGTCCCATGGCTCTTTGGAAGAAAATATCCACTATATTTAGAATTTTCCAATACTTTTAGTATGGGAAAATATTTGACTTGCTAGATACTAGCTACATTACAATCACAAGTTGAAAAAAACTAATGAAATGGGCAAAGGTGGTTAAGAGAATATACATATTAATTTATACATATACGAGTCATTTTACTATGAAGGTAATTTGAGTTCCTACGATAAGATAGTCGTGTTGTCTGCCAACATAGTGGACACCTCTCAATTTTCCCAGAAGCTGGGAGGTTTTTTCACTCAGATACGACTCGAACCAATTGAATCTTCGTCCTCTGAAGCTGTAGAGATGAAGATAACGTAACAGTCAAAAGCTTTAGATATGTTGCAAAACACTGCTGCGCTCACTTCCTTCAGACTAGATTTTTCAGAAACCGAAAGATTGCATCTCCCGTACTTTTATTGGTTTGGAAGCTAAATTCAGTAATTGTATGTAATTCACAGCACTTCATGAAAGCATTATCCGCTCCATTATAAGATTTTTATCATGAGCACATACATATTTATCTCTCGCGATATTATCACTTATTGAAAGAATTTTCCAGTTTATTGATTCATAATTAATAATCAACTTATATTCCAAAATAAATGTGGACGAAAATGATAAATAATGGAATACACATACTGATTGTCAATGAGAACACATCGAATATATATATATATATATATATATATATATATATATATATATATATATATATATATATATAACATGTGAATGATTCAATCAAAGGAATCTCGGAATGAATTTTTTGACTAATTATGACAATAAAGTCTCATAATATTTTTAATTCTACCCAAAAACATAATTATTTTATTGATCTTGCAAATACGAAAATACCCGAAGCGTTTTCTCATTCTACATTCTATTTTGAATTCATTGCGAAAAGCATAAAAACTATGATATTGGATTTGTTACTCAATGATGAATTCTATCTCAAAAATGTAAATCAAGTTTTTCTGATCATTTGCTGTTTCCAGAATAAAGGGAAAAGAATTGGTTACTCTCAAAATAGAATAACAAAAAAGTACATTTTTTACCTGATAATACCGTAAATTAAACAGAGGAGGATATCCAACACTTACATGATCTTACGGGAAATTTTTGTATTCCTTCCATTCATCAATTTGTCCAAATTAATTTCAAAAAAGAAGTATTTAAAAAAGTTATTGTGGTGTAGTGACATTCATTCATGTCATTTGCTGAAAATTATACAAAACATGTAAGTTCTTTCCCGAATATATGTCTGAATATCTTGATCAGAGAAAATAATATAAAATTCCACTTCTCAAGCAAAGCGGGATTGTCCAAATTAATTATTGATACGGCTCCGTCGAGTTGAGTCTTGCTGCTTGGTGTTACCTACGTATTTTGCCCCAAGAACATGCGTCGTTCTCAAATACTTTCGGAGGTTCAAAGATCAAAAAAAGCCACTTTCCTGCCTTTTTTATCAATAAGAAACAAACACATCTTAATTATAATTTATGAAATTTGTTAGGTCTTTTCCACTATCCACATATATTTTGAACAAGCACCGATCTTGAATTTGTGTTCATGGGACAAAAATACATCAATCTCAACTCGGTGGAGCGGTATTAATAGAAAATTAACCATACAAAATTGGTACGCAGTACAATTGTTCATAATTAGAATTATTTCAGAACACTTTTCGAAAATTCCATATAACACTGACATAAGTACATGGAATAGTTTATTCTAAAATATGTTACATCGATCGATCAACCTCAAAATATTTCACAACGAATTGACATAATCTCAAAGACAACAGAAGCACAATCACAGAACGAAACAGAGACACAAATCACAAAAACACCATGTGTGTCTTTAATTCAGTTTACTGAATTATGACAAGAAACTCTAGATAACTCCCTTCATCAAGTGGGCTGGTGTCCCCCAGTTTGTCCGAATATTTTACAGGTATAAGTGAACACACCATGTTTTTTAGACATCTTAGCCCAAGGTTTACAACAGGATGTCATCTGAACAGTGAAACTAGAATTATTCTGGATTTCCTGTCTTTTTTCATTAGCAACCTATACATTCCATATGAGTACGTCTTTTTAATGAAATATGAGCATATTTCGGTTCCCATTTTGTTGTAAATCAATTTTTCTGTTTTAATCATTTGCAATATTTCTCGAAATTCTCCGACCATCATTCGAGTTGTTCTACTAATAATATTTTTCAAAATCTTCCGGCAGATGTGTGTCGAACAGAATGTATTTCTGAAAATGCTTCAATGACATCAATATCAATCATGACTACTTCAAGGAAATTATCAGTGAATTTTGATCCACCCTGTATATTTTATGTATGTGCAGAGTGAACTTTCATCGTGAACGCTCGAGTTTGTAACCGACTTTTCCGGAGTTTTAGGCATTTGGATATATCAATAAGCAGGACTGGTGCAGTTTCATGAGAAATACTAATACTAATATCATCAATCTCAATTGATATTGGTATCCCACAAAATATCTTAAAATGAATGTAAATCCACCGCTCAATTTTTTGGAAATCATTGAAAAACTTGCTATCTTTGGACTCACCCTGTATATCGTCTGTACTTGAATGAATCATTGGTCTCTATAGTGTATCCAAATCGGCCGTATGAACAATTGATGCATACTCGATTTGGTTCATATATTCGGAAAAGTCTCTTCATAATAGCCATTCGAAATTTTGGAAAAGTTATCTTTAGCACCCTATATAATCTAAACTGTTGAATTCAGAGTGGTGGTGCATTTGATCAGCAAGTTCTGCAATATATGAAAAATTTCCACTCATGTTCAAATATCTGATGATTATATTGAAATTTGATTGAAATGTTTGTTTCAGTTTCAAACAATGTTCATACACCTTCTGAGTGTTGTCAGTATGAAAAAAGACTTCATGGATCAAGCCACTCTACTTCTGGAATATAGCAAAAGATACAGTAGCAGATTGAAGATTCCCATAGCGAGGATGATCACATTTGGAAAATATTTCTTGCAATGATTATTTTTGGCATCCTCTGTTTCTATCCCTGGTGTGAGAGTAACGGAGGTTTCCTATTTATACAAATGATACTCAAAAATATATCTGGAGATTCCTCCTTTCCAAATATTCTGTGCTTCACTATGCTATGGATCGCTTCTGTAATGGTGGCTTCAATACTTTTCATAAATGTGTACGCATGCGCTCATTTGAACATACACTATTATATTCTCAATAATGAATTGGAACAGTTCAACAGGGAGCTTTCAGAAGATGAGAATATTCGCCTGCACAACTTTTTCGATCAGAAGAGGATCAACAAGAAATTGAGGGGTTTCATGAATCATTATTTGGCTTTGAAAAATTTGGAATTTGAATGTAGCTTTCATTCAGTCATACCTCCTCTCTTGTCCCAATCAAGATGAAATGGATAATAGGAGAATATAAGAAATCCCTTCTTTCACTTGGCACTTTCTGATTTGAATCATTATCAAAACGTGATTAGCTATTCCCCAATGGTCATATTGCACTGATCCACCTATCAGTGATTTTAATATTCAGAATTGAAAATATTGTTTTTTTATTCATTCTTGATATATTTTATAGACGTCTCCACTTCAAGACTCATTATCCATATATTGCCTGATTATTGGATTATAATTCTGAATGTTGCAAGAGCGACAGAGCCAGACGAAGAGTCTAAGAGTTCACTGAGCAATATACATTCTACGCTAGAGCCGATGAAACTATTCATTTTCACGATTTTCTCGCCCCCTGAGATAGGATGAAAATTTTAACAGATTCTTGATAAGGACATCAAATTTATCATCAGTATAATATTAATCTGATCATTTTACAGCTAAGAGAAATGAAAATTCTTCAGTAATTATTGAAGGGCGATTCTAAAACTTCAGGGATCATTAGATATATGAATTAATGGATCCATTGACGTCATCAGTGGCAATCGAACTGTGGATTTTGAGAAAACTCATGGATGGAAGTTGAATCTATTCCTATTGAGTATCGAACCTGAAATAAACGATCCTATAAACAAAATAAAAGCAACCAATGTCTATTGATTCCTTGCATCACTCCTACTGGAAATATAAAATATTCAATTGGTATGATGTGCCGACTTCAGGGTATCTCTCTAGAAATGCATTATTTAATCACTATAATCAACTGGATAATGGAAATATCATAATTAATGAGTTCGTAAGTGTATACCAAAATGAGATTCCCCTTTCAAAAGTAGGGAAATTATCAAAATGATAAAACAAGTTGTTGTTTATTTGAAGGTTGTAGACGATATGCTAACTTGATTATTCTCTCTTCTGAAGTTTATTGTCTTAATGAAAGGTTTTTCACGACGTTTATATTGCTTTTTTCTGCAATCGTTTTCAGGAGAATACTTCAACTCTTCGAATCCATTGAAACGATGGACGTTCGAAACAAGAGTAATCAAGTTGTTTATTGACAACAATTCCGGAATCATTTCAAAAAAATGTGATAATTTCTAAATTCTTCCCCAATAACAACGGGAAATACGGAAATAATGTTTCCATAAGAGATGAGGAAAGGTAGAATTTTTCAAAGAAAGATGTATAGTGGTAATTCATTTCAAGTCCAGATCACAAACCCAAAAACGATTCTAGCTTGACTCGCATATTTTTTTATAGGGGGAAATGCCGTAGTTTCATTGCTCCTGGGTGCAGTGTATGTCGATAAGGTTGACGTCATTGGATTCATTTATCTCCAAAATATATGACAAACATGAGAGTTTGAAACTAATTTTCCAATAATAACCAGGAGTATTTGCATGAAAGTGAGAAACTCGGATTACAGAGATAAATTCTTTTAGGGGAAAAGTATAGCAATGGCGAGTGGTCATTATTTCCATAATACCACAAAAACATAATGTTTTTTCATTGATCTATAGATGATAGAAGGAAAAATAGTTAGATTTGCCTGTACTCACGGGGAAATGAGAACTATAAGCCATAACATTTATATGAAAAACTGCAGCAAAAATTCTGAATATTTTTTATTTTGAAAATTGGAGATATACTATCAACCAAACGACAAGAGTACCCAATTCATTACATTTATTCTTTGAAGGCTATACAAAATAATGGATATTGAATATTCTTCGGCTGAAAAATCATCAGTTCGGCAGTAGGTAGGAAAGTATTTTCCTCGGGGCGTACGGTTGGCCTCAATTTTGTTTTGTTCCAAATGATATATGAAACCTTTTATTATACTATGTGTTTACTGAGATACCGGTTTTCAGGTATATTTTAACAAGTAGACCACCTGAGCAGTATTCAATGCCTGAATATGCGGATAAGAAGTTTATTGAAATGTTTTATACAATTGAGTGGTTGAGTCAGAAGTTATTACTTGACACGGTGAAAACTTGATAAATCTCACTAAAAAATAGACAACGAAATAACTTGCCACCTATCTCAGTTTATTGAAAAGTCAGAATAGAACAACTAGAGCATGGTTGGTTTCCTAACAGGACACTTTGACTAAAAAACACATGAATGAAATCGGATTCGAGGAAGAGATCATATGTAGGTTTTGCCATGAAGAAAAGAAAACGTCAGTGCATGTACAGTGTCAGTGTGAAAGCCTATCAAGGCTGAGGTTCACAACACTAGGGCAGGAAAGACCACAACCCCCAATGAAGAGGCTTCTAGCCCACAAGCCACAAACAGCTATGTCTGTCTATGTTAACAGTGACCGTTATATAACATTTCGCTCTTTGATTGAAATTGTGGTTACCATGTTGAACAATACGACCCTTCATTATTAAACCATAACAAACCACAAAATTGTAACAAAATTATTAGAAAGCAAATCTAATCAAAAATATTTACAGAAAAAGCTACGGTATGAAAAATTTGTTGACCGCTTCTAGCTGAGGGCCACTTATCCGTTCCAAATATGGTACCATCAAAACTGTAGCTTACTATTATATCAACACTTATAATTTCTTCTACAGTAAATGAATTCGAAAGTGAGACGGAAACTCCATATCGATAAGGAAATTATAATAAACGGTATCGAAATCGGTTACAGAAACTGGTACGGGGCATAGAAATTAGAAAACGGTACCTCACTATCTCAAGACGAGAACAGTAGGAAATCGTGGAGGCGGGAGGGGGGTCTCGTGAAACTTTCCCATTTGAAGCATCCAAAAGTTGAAAAACCAACTGAGAAATTCAAGAAGGAAAGAATTGTTTTAGCTTTAACTTTTGTGAAAACTCATACAAATACTTTTACCAAACCAAACAGACAGATACCTACATACAGACACTTTACAGATCTGCCTCGAAATATGATCATCCTGTGCACTATTGAATCATATAAATTCATATTCCTGAAAATCTTGGATATTCGGCAAGAAAATTGAGTAGGTGCTTGTATCGCCATTTAACATTGATTGAAATAACAAACCCAACTCAATAGTCGATTCAGAAATGGACTGATTGGAAGAACAAATGAAACAGACTGGCGGACTACGGTGGAATTATTCAAACAAAAGAGAAAGTGAATCTTGGTATGGTGGCAACCTGATGAATCTAGCCAAGGAACGGGCATCGGAATCGGCTTGTTTGCTTTCTTCATCCGGGTGGTTTTACCAAAATATATCAATCGGTCAAGTGACAATATAGCGAGCGATTACTAAGCACTTTCAAAAAGTAATTGGACTTTGCGTGCAATAAGCACTAAGCACTTTCCTAAATGATGAGACTGTAACTTTTTCATATGGTATTGGTGTAATGAACAATTTGGCTTGAATAAAAAGAGAAGTTTTTGTTTTTTTTTGGATTAATCACGTCGAATTGTATCCAGAAGTGAAACTGACACAGAAAAATGATCTGAAACGCAGTTTTTTGCCCTGTATGATATATTATCTATGAGTGTGGCGTGTGCCATTGAATAAACTAGTTTGGTGGAATAAATACGACTCAAACGCTGATGCACTTCAAAATAATAATTTTATTCACTCAATAAATACAAATACAAGAAATTGGATAATTACATGATAGAAGTGAATGATGCGTTTCAGCGATAAGTGCAAGCACTTGTTTCGCGAAGAAAATATCAAATGTTTATAAATAAAAATATATATATATATAAGAAACAATAAAAAAATCAAGTGAAGCAAACAAAACAAAGCAAATGAGCGTCGGGTGATATAGAATGTACCTTATAACAAATTGAACTATACTACTAACTATACTATTACATAGTTATAAAATATAAATGTAAAATTTAAAATGTAGGATATGAAATATAAAATATAGAATATAAAATGTAAGATATGAAATGTAGAGTTTGAAATGTACAATGTGAAATGTAAAATGCAACATGTAAAATATAAATTATAAAATGTATAATCTTAAGAACATTATAAATTGGCAATGACAGTGAACAATAAATAATAAAAATTAAACGATGAAAAATAAGCATTATGAAAATGAGATGTTTATATTTATTACTAAGTTCCGTCTACTATTCCAATTTGGATCAAATGAGGGATATTTAAATAAAGATATAAATGTACTATTTCATTACACTCTATCCTACTGACGTTTCTATTGAATTGTGAACGATAATTCTAGGAGTGTCCAGTATATAGAAATAGAAACTAAATTCATATAATATCGAATATTTTGAAGCAGTATCCTCGAATTCACCAATTTTTACAACAAAGTCATGATTTTCAACATAAAAAATCTCTACATCCCAGTTTTTATTGCGATTGGACCATGAATCAAGAATCTTGTTCGCCATATTGGATCCTCCATCTTGAATTTTTACAATAAAATTATAATCTGCGATCCCAAAAGCTTCCAGATCGCAATTTTGAGTAGATTCGGACCATAAATGATAGAACACACGTCAGCCATATCGGAGCCGCCATCTTGAATTCCTGGATTTTGACAACAATATCATGGTCTCCGGTGACCAAAAACTCTCATAAACCAATTATGAATAGAATCGGACAATCAGTAATATCTTTGTTCTTATCAGAATGTCATAATACATTGTCACGCGAATGATAAACACCTGTCACATTTCAAGATGATTGTATTACTGACAGTGGTTCAGAATTGATTACTATCGTTTCGGACGTCCATCGTCTTAATGTATTTGAAGGGTTTTCACGACGTATCGAATGCTTGTATCTGCAATCGTCTTCAGGTGAATACTGACAAGTTTAGGTGCTACTTACCAATTTATATGACTGCCGGCGCAATGATGCGTGCAATTCCGCCATGTGCAGCGGTGCGTGTAATTTCGCGCGGTGAGGTGGTGCGTGAAGTTTCGCGCCTCTGCAGCCCGCCAGAAAAAGCAATCAGGGGTTTTCATACGTTCTTGATCTCAACGCTTGGTTGACTAAAGGCGTTATTGGCTTCGATGTAGGCGGCCTCTTTGAACTTTCGTTTGAACCAATGCTCCTCTCTATGTAGAACACTTGCGTCGTCCCATAGAACTCGATGGTGCTCAGTCCAGGCGTGGTCAGCGATTCCCGATTTTGATGTTTGTCCACGTTGAGTCCATTTCTTGTGCTCATCCAATCTTATCGATAACGGTCTCTTTGTCTCTCCAATGTAGGAATCTCCGCATTCACATTGAACTTCATGAATGCAATTCTTACTGATTTCATTTTTGTTGTCAGGTTTGGTCTTGGTCAGGAAACTCCGTAAAGTACTGCCGGATTGGAAGCAGCTCTTGATGTTGAACTTGTTTCCGATCCTTTTGATCTTCTCGGAAACACCTCTGATGTACGGAAGGCAGATCACTGTGCTTTGTTGTTGCTCTCCAGATGTCTTCGTTCTCCGGAGTTGTTTCAATACTTCTTCTAGGAGTTTCTTTGGATATCCATTCCGGTGGAGGTCCTTTCTCTCGGGAATCGCTGACCACGCCTGGAGTGAGCATCATCGAGTTCTATGGGACGACGCGAGTGTTCTACATAGAGAGGAGCATTGGTTCAAACGAGAGTTCGAAGAGGCCGCCCACATCGAAGCCAATAACGCCTTTAGTCAATCAATCGTTGGGATCAAGAACGTATGGAAACCCCTGATTGCTCGTTCTGGCGAACTGCAGAAGCGCGAAACTTCACGCACTACCACACCGCGCGAAACTACACGCACCGCTGCACATGTCTGAATTGCACGCATCATTGCGCCGGCAGTCATATAAATTGGTAAGTAGCACCTGAACTTGTCAGTATTCACCTGAAGATGATTGCAGATACAAGCATTCGGAACGTCGTGAAAACCCTTCAAATACATTGAGACGATGGACGTCCAAAACGATAGTAATCAAGTTACCACATCGTCTACAACCTTCAAACAAACGTTGGAAACCCGGTACGGACCCGGCATCAGCGACAAGTTCAGAGGCTACGAAAGGACAATGATAAAACTTACCAAGGAGGAAACTCACATCAAGTTTCTACGAAGAGCCAGAGACAACAACATCATCCCAGACGGTTTCCAGGTGAAGTCACCTATTCCCAGGGAACGAGCACAACGCATCATGGAGCGGGCCAGTCACGCACTAATCAGGTCGCAGATCAACTATCACCGTTGGAAGGAAGAGATGCTTCTACAGGATGCCACTGCTAGATTCCAAGAAATCAGAGAGTACACCTTAGAGGAGGACAATCAACCCATATTTGCCAAGATTGAGAATAGATGCGCGGAAATCCGCCAGGAACAAGAGAGGAGGCATCAGAAGAAATGGAATCGAATAGCAGGTCTCCACAAACCAGCAGCAAAGGTGAGAAAACCATTATTAATATTTCAACTGAACCACTCACAGGAGTAGAGGAGTCCCTGCTGGAAAAGGGATTGACCTTCGCAGTTGCACCTAAAACAATACCTTTCCTGGACATTGTAAGCTCTGTAGAGTTAACCAGCAGCAGAATGAATCCCATCCAGGCAGAAGAGTTCAGATGGAAAGTGAGAGAGACACTCGAGAAGGAGAAGAAACCCCGGAGTAACATAACTGCAGGGGAACAGAGGGCCCTAAAAACTCTACAAAAGGATTCATCCATAAAGATTCTTCCAGCCGATAAAGGAAACGCCACTGTTATCATGGACACCACAACATATGATGACAAGATAGAGTCGTTACTCCACACAGGGAACTATAAACTCTTGAAGAAGGATCCGACACCCACTATAGAAAGGAAGATCTACAACACTCTGAGGAAATTCAAACACTTCATTCCAGACAACGAACGATCACATCTAACGCCACACCACAGCAAACCACCACATCTCTACGGGCTTCCGAAAATCCACAAACCAGACATGCCACTGAGACCGATCACCAGCTCACGGAACTCACCAACCTACAAGTTATCGAAATACCTCCTACCGATACTACAACCCTTACAAGGAAATAGCAGTTCATACGTCAAGGATTCCAAGCACTTCGTTGACACCATCACAGATGTGGAACTTGGACCAGAAGATCGTTTCATCAGCTTCGACGTGGAGAGCCTTCACACCAATGTCCCTATAGAGGAATCTCTCTGTATCATCGAAAGGAAACTCGAAGAGGAAGACCAGCTGCACGAGAGGATGACCTTCCACCCACGCAATATTGAAATCACTGCAGTGCTGCCTACAGAACTCATATTTTTAGGAAAAGGACCGAATCTTCTCTCAAGTCGACGGACTCCCGATGGGATCTTCCCTTTCCCCAATCATCGCCAACATATACATGGAGTGGTTCGAGGAATTGGATATACGCGAGGCAGAATACAACCAAAGCTGTGGTTGAGGTACGTGGATGACACCTTCATTGTATGGAATCCCGGAGACGAACATCTCCAGGATTTCTTCTCAGGAATTAACAGAATCAGAGATTCGATCAAGTTCACGATGGAGATGGAAACCAACAGTGCCTTACCCTTCCTCGATGTGAACGTTGAGAGAATAGGCAATGGAATTCGCAGAAAGGAGACACATACAGGGCAGTACCTCAGTTACAGCTCCAACCATCCGAGTTCGACGAAGAGAGGGATCGTGAGAACATTGGTGGAGAGAGCGACGCACATATGCAACGACTCGGAGTCACTAGATGCCGAACTAAACCACATCAGAGAGGACCTCCACCGGAATGGATATCCCAAGAAACTCCTAGAAGAAGTATTGAAACAACTCCGGAGAACGAAGACATCTGAAAAGCAACAACAAAGCATAGTGATCTGCCTTCCGTACATCAGAGGTGGTTCCGAGAAGATCAGAAGGATCGGAAACAAGTTCAATATCAGGAGCTGCTTCCAATCCGGCAGTACTTACGGAGTTTCCTGACCAAGACCAAACCTGACAACAAAAATGAAATCAGTAAGAATTGCATTTATGAAGTTCCATGTGAATGCGGAGATTCCGACATTGGAGAGACAAAGAGACCGTTATCGGTAAGATTGGATGAGCACAAGAAATGGACTCAACGTGGAGAAACATCAAAATCGGGAATCGCTGACCACGCCTGGACTGAGCACCATCGAGTTCTATGGGACGACGCAAGTATTCTACATAGAGAGGAGCATTGGTTCAAACGAAAGTTCAAAGAGGCCGCCTACATCGAAGCCAATAACGCCTTTAGTCAACCAAGCGTTGAGATCAAGAACGTATGGAAACCCCTGATTGCTCTTTCTGGCGGGCTGTAGAGGCGCGAAACTTTACGCACCACCACACTGCGCGAAATTATACGCACCGCTGCACATGGCGGAATTGCACGCACCATTGCGCCGGCAGTCATATAAATTGGTAAGTAGCACCTAAACTTGTCAGTATTCACCTGAAGACGATTGCAGATACAAGCATTCGAAACGTCGTGAAAAACCCTTTAAATACATTAAGACGATGGACGTCCGAAACGATAGTAATCAAGTTACCACATCGTCTACAACCTTCAAACAAACGTTGGTTCAGAATTGACTTGCAGATGTCACCTAAACACATCAACACACCCACATTAAATAAAAGCTTCTAAAAATATTTCGATTTTTTTCCATGTTCATAAGAAATCACCTGTGCACTTTTGGGGAACAGTTTTTCGGCCCCTCAGAAGTGTCTCAGTACGCGCATGCAGAGAGTTAAGAAACATAGAGCTCCGCCAAAATCATTAGTAGAACACAATTAAAATATTTGTCACTGGTCTGGTCAACAGTCCCATCCAGTTTATACGAATATAATTTTTTCACCTATAACTGTTCTGGATATGTCTTAGTAGAATATCATCGTTTGTGGAGTTCTTTCAACGATTTTCTGCATTCAGAGAAAAATAGTTGCAGCCATAAAATATTATTTCATAAAATTCACCTAAACTGCGCCCTAAACTCAACGCAACGCAACACATTGAAAACATTGTTTATATCAACACTGCAATCTCTCGAATATGCATAATATGAGGACGCGGACGTCATCAATAGTTCTTGGGAGTGCAGCAGGCCTTGTTTTTGATGTTTTGACAACATTTATAGATCCGATTTGTTGAAAATATGAACAGGATGTTCATAAAATCAGATTTAGAACCATCTGCGGCTGAAAGATTAACTTTAGTCACTATCTTCCATCGTCAAGATAACTTCTCGTGAGGTATCCACAAAAAATATCTTCATTTTCATGGTGGATTTTTCAATTCACAGAAAAATCTTCCTATTTAATATTCAATTGAGAATGTTTCTTTTTCCATCTATAGATCCATAGGAAAAGGAAGGCTTAGTGCTTAGTTATCCCAAAAAGTGCTTGGGAGCACTTTTCAGAATAACTAAGCACCAAGCCTTTTCGTAAAATGCTCGGAGCATCATGCACTGAGCACTGGTTTAAAAAAGGGCTCGGGAGCACAGTGCTTGCGAGCACAAATGTGCTTTGAGTGCTTTCACGAGCACAGCACAGTGCTTTGGAACAGCTCTGTAACGGATTCAGAAAGTAGATTCGAATATCCTAAAGGACACATTGAGGTGCCAAGAGCACCTTTTCGCAATGACACTCACCCCAAAAATTATATGCACACAGTTGGCTCGAATAGTCCGGAACTGTTACACATTAATGATGTCAAACCAGTCTTCAACTACCACGCGTCATCATTAACCGGGTCTTTTCTGTGTGGAACACCCGAAAGGAAATATATTTAACGTTCAACTGACTCCATAAATTTTCTGAAACATGAAAATCCGAAATCAAGCTCAGACCATAGACCACAGGATTACATTTCCTACAAGATTGATACACATTTGGAACATTATAGGGCGCTGATACACAGAATTTCCTTGGGTCACTGAATTACAGTAGGTTCATATCTCTTTCGAAGACGGCAAATATCTCATAGTTTGAAAATACATGATTTTCCAACTCCGAACTGGATTCTATATGATATAGTTTAACTGTGAAGTGAAAAACATTCTCATCTCATCAGACACACACCAATCATCAATGAATTCCAACACCAATACCCACTGTAAAATAATCCTGAGTCCATCCCTTACCAAGAGTTCATCCCTTATCAATCTGTTCACGAGGATATCAAAAAAAAGACATTTTTTGTTATTAGTAATACATTGTCACATTTGTATGCGAAAGTTACGTTAAAATATTCATACATATACGGATTCAAAATTATTGGTGGCAAACCATATTCGACTATACACGTACACGTTACATGGTCCATCTGAGCGAATAAGCAGCGATCGAGATTGAAGATCCTAGAAACCACTATATTCGTGAGATCATTTCATTTTCTCAGCACTTATTCGAGACTCGGTGATATACGAAAATTTCACAACTTGAGAGGCGCACTGGCTGATTCAGCGCCCCAGGTTATCCAATCGATTGAATTTACTGAGCAAAATTCTAAAACGGCCTGGAAAACATTATGCGGAAGATTCAATAATTCACACCTTTTGATTCACAATCACGAATTTCATTTTCATTATGGAAAACATTGTTGCTACTTCTGCTAGTAAAATACGATTTTTATGCGAAAACTTATTCAAACACTTAAGTTGTTTGAGGCAATTAGGTGAACCAATTTTCTCATAGGTTACGTTACTAATTTACATTATTTCGAATAAATTAGATAAACAATCGGCCCAAGAATGGGAAGAACAGAAATGTCAAAATCGATTCAAAAATATTCAAAGATTTTCTGAAGAGGCGAGCCAATTTCAATCACTACTATCTTGTACCTGCTTCAAAACTTTAAAAATGGCGGTAATGTGAAATTTTGAAAAAACGCCGATTTTTTCCGGTTTTTCTGTCTTTTTTCCGTTACTAATAATCTGATCGAATCGTGCTTGGGCACAAATCAAATTTGCTTCATTAGTTTTCAAGTTAGTTTTCAAGTCAAGTCAAGTCAAAAACGATAAAAAATTAAAAAAGTCTTTTGAATGTTTATAACAAATTGAGCAATGACAGTTGGGAGTAGGAAACATAACAGGATATAACTATGGAACGTCTTTTATTCGATGGCACAGTCGGTTTTCTGGTAGTATTTTTGTCACGAAAAAATCTCTATTGATTGGTCCAATATCTTAATCGGAGCAGCTACGTTCTGGCAGCTTTTGAGCGGAGGTCAAATGAGCATTAGGTTTCCATTTCCTATATTGCAGAACACCCTTTTGGGGTAGATAGATGCTAGTGCAGTGAGTGTGCCAAGAACTGAATCTCATTAAAATTCAAATAAAACGCATTGTAAACTGAGAACAAACATATCCATTCGGGAACAACCGAGCAAATTTTGGGAGATCGAGGAAACTGAACCCAAAAATCGTGGTCGCTTGAGGAACAGGAATGTAAAAATAACTTTGTTCATAATTCAAGCAAGAACGAAATTGGTCGTTAAATCGTCTAATACCACTTGAAAAATATCTTACATTATCAGGCGAATCACGATAAAATGCAGTTAAACGATTTAATTTCTTCAGAAAGACGCCTTATGAATAACCAAATGTTAGGGACGTTATACTTGTACTTTTTAAACGAATACGAACAGTTGGGTCGAATGACTGACGTCATCGACTTCGCGAAAGATGAAATCGAATATTACACGCCTCATCATGGAGTGTTAAAGGAATCAAGCAGTACCACCCAGTTGCGCGTTGTTTTCAATGCTTCTGCGCCTTCTGCAGACGGTCTTCCAATCGATCTACCAATGTGTGGTCCTATTATACAGCAAAATATTTCATCAAATATTATACGTTTTCGAATGAGTACCATTGTGATATCAAGTGACATCAAAATGATGTACCGTCAAGTTTTGATTAATTCAAAACAAAATAGTTTGCAAAAAATAGTATGGCGAACAAATCCAAACCATTCGATTAAATCATATCAATTGATTACGATAACTTATGGTACTACTGCGGCATCATTTTTAGCGATACGTTGTCTGCACGGGATAGCTAACGAATGCGAAACCGAACACCTCCTAATCGCCAACATGATTCGAAATGATATGTACGTTGACGACTCATTAACAAGCGTAGAATCCGAAAAACAAGCTAAATACATTTGCACTACTATTTTGCAAATATTCTCCGGAAGTGGATTCGAACTTAGAGAATAGAAATCAAACAACAAAAATATTTTTGATAGTTATATGCAGTGTGCATCTCATTCTCTAACTATGACCAAAGATCATGGCAATAAGTCTTGGTACTTTTTGACTAAATCTCTTAGTTTGGGCTGTTGAGCTGGTTTTATGTCTTTGAAGAGGTGGTTACTAATTTTTCTAGTTCTGTGGGCAAGTTGTTGGGTTGGCTAATCGTACCTCGTACACTCCGGATCACTGAGGAAACTGACGAGCAGTGCCCCAATATTGTTCCTTTCTTCAAGGTCACTGGAAAATAATTGACATTCATGACCCTTACCGGCACAAATTTGTCAGCACGCAACAATGTCTTCCCTAGTGCAATCCCTCGTCCAATTTTCTCATCATGAAGTTTGGGCTCGAACATCACCACGTCTCCACTGCTCGCACTCCCGTCCAGGCGAGCCTCCAGAATGGTTTCAGCCCTCTCAGGTACGCTTACATCTTCAGCCAACAACACACAGATCAACTCTTCACTTCTCCCATGAAGCACCAGCTCTTCTCGGTTGACACGTAGGACGCCGTCTTTGAAATCTAATTCAAACCCTCTGGAATTCATGATGTACATTCCGATGATTGCATCGTCTTCGATGTCCGCTACAAGTGCCTGATGTTTCACTTTAGTGCTACCCAAAATTATTTCAATCGGTAGCTCGCCATATTCAGCAGCTGGCTCCCCTGTTGCTGTGCGTAGCTTCCAAGTTGTCGGTTCAATCCGTTCCGGTGTTCTGGTAAAGGAAGGCCCGAGAATTGTCCTAGTCGCACCTGTATCTAGCAGCATGGTGCAAGGCTCGTTATTGATGAGACCGTCTACGAAGACACCTTTGTTCTGTCGTTGAAGTATAGCGACATATGCGTTGTTAGCCGGGGCTTGCCGGACACATGCCGACGATTGCCCCTTCTCGTCGACCTTCTTTAGTTTTCCTGCATCGGAGTCGATGAATGTTGGACATTTGCTACGCACATGTCCAATTTTGCCACAATTCCAGCATCTTATCTGTCTTTTCTCAGGCAACACTTCCTTCATCACCTTTCTTATGGCAGCTTCTAAGTTAGCAGGCTCCTGTGAGTCTTCCTCAATCGTTTGGCTTCTTTATTTTGGCTTCTGCAGCATTGTTTTGCTGCTTCGAATTCCAAAGCGCGTGCCAGTGCGTCTACGAGATGTGTTGGACGAGCTAATATCAACGCTTGTCTGGTTTCTTGGTCACGGAGTCCATCCAGGAATGCTTGAACCGCTAGTCGCTCCATTACATTTTCTGGTGTGGCTGGATATGCGAGGCGAACCAGGCGTACAATGCCAGTTTCGAATTCTTGTAAGGATTCGCCCGATTTTTGGCAGCGATTTTTCAGTTGGGAGTGGTATACGTGTTTCAAATGGGCCTGGCCATATCGTAATTCTAGATGTTTAATCAGCTGATCATAGTCCTCCTGTTCTTGGGCGGTAAGAGTTTGTAGAATATCCGTCGCTTCTCCACGTAATGCAAGTGTTAGTGCTACAGCTCTTTCCCCTGCATTCCATCCATTTGCTTTGGCCGCTGCTTCAAACTGTCGGCGGTAATTTTCCCATGGAGTTTTTCCGTCGAATTGAGGCGGCTTCATTGAAAGCTTCCCTATTTCAGAAATGACCTTGACATCTTGTATACCCTCTTGAACTTTATCCAAGTTCAAACTCAAGCCCAGCATTGCATTTTCGTTAACCATCTCTGTGGAGGACGCACTATCAATTTGTTTTCCCAGCTTACTGATCGTTTCCTTTATTTTGTCCATTTCTGCCTCGATTCCGTCTTTGATTTCATCGCTGATTATTTCCTCCATCTTGTCCATCTCTGCCTCGACGGTTCCCATTCCTTTTTCCAGACGATTCGCCACACCACAGAGTTCTTTTTTTAAGCCTCCTGTGTTTTCTAGGAGCTTATCTTCCAGGCTTCTTGAATTTCCTAGAAGCTTATCTTCCAGGTTTCTTGAATTTTCTTGAAGCTTCTCTTCCAGATTTATAGAATTTTCTTCAAGCTTCTCTTCCAGATTTCTAGAATTTTGTTGCAGCTCTTCTTTCAAGGATTCTATTATCGGACTCAAATCACCTCCGGGAACTTCGAATAAAAATGTTTCGGGGTCCTCACCTTCTTGTATAAGTCCTTCTGCAAGTCTTTCCTGGAGTACTTGCTTTTTACCCGTTGTTTCCAGTTCCCTTTCCTCCAATTCCTGTTTCAATTCCGCTACCTTCAAATCCGCAAGGCGCACTTTTCTTGAACACATTTTGTCTTTGACGAGGTATCAGTCTGTTTCACACGAAAAGTTTATCAGTTTGTTAAAAATTCACTTCGCGAATTCTTTTCCACGGGCCACCAGTCTATTGTCTGTTTCACGCGAACAGTGTATCAGTTTATATTCCCACGCACAATTGTCCACTTCGCGAAAACCGGGCCACTGTCTATTTTGGGCGTACAAAAAGGTCTATCAATTTATTTTTCTGACTATCCACTCCAAGATCACTTGTTTATTTTCAAAATCTCGCTTCCGACACCAATTGTAACGTAAATAAACTTAACTTGGTTTTTACTAATTTATTTCACACTTAAATCTTCAACTTAATTTATATTACGCCACTGTATAGCTCGATCGTATGGGCTCGTTCAGACTGTCCACTCCCTCTTGAGGGCTGTCTATTTATCTCCGATACAGCATTCTCGATGTTTCCAATTCTGGCGGTTGGTGCCCAGCATGTTCCAGTTATTTCCAATATCGACCGTTGTTATCATGCCGCGGCGTGACTGGATTGTTCTCGAATATCTCTGGGGATGACCTCATCGTTGTCGATGGCAACGCGTGAGGCGACAGGTCCGGCCTAGGTTCGTTACATTATACTATCAACTTCATCAGCGTGTGTTGCCTCCACATATAAGGAGTAAAAAACGTAATTTTTTACGATTGGAGTGAGGTTCGGATCCTCATGATTTTTCTTGGCCAGTTTTCTCACCAATTTTAGTGTCATGCTAATTGAATGTATTTGCAATATATTTTTGAATTGTAACTTTCTTTTCATCGTATTGAATCACGTCAACATCCCGGCAACTTGAGTTATTACTTGGGCATATTCCATTTACTGTGGTCCACTGGTTTGTACTTTTCTGTGCATTTTGTTCAGTAGTATCACGATGATATTGCAATCAGGATAATCTCAGAGATTTCTCACGTAGTTTTTATACTGGGTGTGAACAAAAAATGCCTTGGTTTTCTAAGTAGTTGCTAGTTCATACTGTCACGTGATCTAATGGATTCGATGAGTTCGTAAGTGATCAATATTTTACGTTTTCTCACTTTATATTCATTACAGTTTTCCATTCCGTTATCCAAGATATCCATGAACGTAATTGCTGCAGCTTCTGTATTTTTTATTCCACAGATAATATTCCAATTGCTATTTTCTAGTCCCTTTACAAGCTGATCATAATTGATTTGGGAGTTGATAGAGATTTTTTCCATTATTATTTTGACATTTATTTTCGTGGACGATTTTTTAAATTACTGTGTGATGATCGGTTGCATTTGTTTGTATCACCATGTACAGAAAAAATTCAAGATCTGTAGAAGTTTTTACAAATATATGATCTAAGCATAACCTACTGCTTTTTGTTACCAGAGTATAATTTTTGATCGAGGATATAAATGCGAACTCTTGCATGGTCGTTAGATATTCTGTGCTTATTTGATATCACTATCGATATCTCCCAAAAGTAGTGTATAATTTGGGCTCTTCTTCAAGTTATCTAGTATATACCTCGAATTTGCTACCAAAATTTCCAGACAGTAGGCAGGGAGGCTATACCCAGCTAGTTTCTAAATAGTTTCATTGGAATGTTTCATTCCCATCAACATAATTTTCAGATTATTGGAAAGATCTGTTATTTCATCTATGTATTGTGAATAAGATTTATGATATATATCATTGTACCATCATTTTGGATGAAGTCGCCATAATTCTAAATGAAAAATATTCTGGTTTATTGTATATACTAATATCCTTCAAGTCCCATATTTCAATTGAAACGATGCATTCTGGTAGCTGAGTGAGTTGTTCTGCGTAGCAGCGTAGCTGATCAGAGCTCAGGCCTATACTTCTAATATTACTGTGAATTATTCAACAATTTTTGTATTTACAATTTATTTTCAAAATATCAGCATATTCCTTGAAGTTTGATAGTTTCCCTGTTTTAACGTCATTGGTAGTAAAATCTTGGTTATGTTGATCAATTTGAATATGATACTGGAACTGAAAGAATCATTGAAGATATGGGTTGAACAGTAATGTGGAATTATCCTCTGGATGTTAAAAATTCAATAGGAATATTTTTCTGTGAATTGAAATGAACACAATTAAAATGAAATTATGCTTGTGAATATTTAACAGAAAACAAATTCATACTCTCCCGGCTAAAGCCACGCTGAACATTGAACTACATCTGATGGATATTTTGAAAGGATCGATGAAAGAAAATTGTATTTCGTGCATAAAATAATTTATTAAAATTAGCAAAGCGCTTTCGACCATTAGGTCATCATCAGTGCGTACCTGAAAATAAGTAATATCAGACTACATTAAAAAAGTAGAAAATTTTCCCTCAGAGCACAATTTCGAACTCCTATCTTCAAATCCATTTAACAACTACATGAAGAGACTTAAAATCCAGTTGAAGATTCATTCGGAACTTTCCAAAGAACATTCTGCTCCTTTTCCATTAATTCCTAGCAAGCCAGTCATTCCTAGATTGTATGGACTTCAAAGATCCACAAGATCGACTTACCGATAAAGCCAGTAGTGAGTTTCACCAATACTCCAGTTTCAATTCTAGCCTCTTCCATTTACAAACTTATAAAACAGTTAACTAACTTTAAACCTGAATTTTCGGTCAGTTATTCTTCAGATTTGATTGATAAACATACGAATTTAGATCTACCCCAAGATTGCCTAAGGATTTCATTTGATGTTAGCAATCTCTTCATTTCTGTTCCAAAAATGGAAACTTTACCACTAGTCAACGAGGTTTTAAGTCTTGCAAAAGTTGATGACAATTGTACTACTTTCATATTGACCATTTTGGATTTTTGCCTTTCACAAGATTTTTTTATATTTAATGAAAAATACTATCGGCAACCCGAAGGTCTTGCTATGGGTAGTTGTTTATCCCCTTTTTTAGCAGATATTTTCATGAACAATTCAGAAAATGAATTCATTGTCACGGATATTTATCTTGGAATTCTACATTGGTACAGATATGTTGATGACTGTTTAGTGTTTGTAAATGGTAATATCAAGACTGCTCAAAATTTATTAACTGAAATTAATCGAATACACCCTAACATAAAATTCACCTTAGAAATAGAATCAAATAATGAAATACATTTTTTGGATCTTAAAATACATAAAAATATTCACTCCTTAGATTTCAATATCTACAGAAAACCTACACAAACTGATCATGTGATACCTTGTTTTTAGAATCATCCCCATCAGCACAAAATGGTTGCCTTCTATTGTTACATTCACAGATTCTTGAATGTACCTCTTTCTACTGTTGAGTATCAAAAAGAATTGAATATTTTGAAACAAATTGCTTCCAACAATGATTATTATCCTAGCATTATTAACACTTTGATTCAAAAAATTAAAACTTATTTAATCCAAAATTAAATTCAATCGACAAATTTGTTTCAATTCCTTTTTTAAACGACAACATTTCTAACAAAGTAGCTAGTTGCATTAAAAGTAACTTTGAGAACATTGAAATATCTTTCAAAACCAACGATAGCTTGAGTAGATTTTTGGTCAATACAAAAGACAAAATTGACTAACTTTCCGAAAGTGGTATACAGGGTGTCCTTTCGGGAAACATATAACTTTTGTTCCTAAAAGCCTGCGTTACAAAGTTACGGGCCCTCAAAGTTACAAAATGAAAAATATTTTTCTTTATTAACTTTCAAAGTGAATATTCAAAATCATCTACATTTTGGTGATTGACTAAACAGATGAATCCTTCCGATGAGCTTTCCTGCAGGATTCAGTTGTTTTGCTACAAAGTCAGGAACGGACTACCCCCGATGGTCCACACCCCAAAACTTTGCAATGACAGATAATTTTTCAATAGTTTTCAACAAAATAAGGTTAGATAAGTGCCATGTGAAGTGGAATGAATAGAAAAATCGAATTAAACGGTTTTCTTCACATGAGGGCCAAGAAGCCTGAAACCGGTATGCGGATTGTTAGGTGAACACGACATAAATTAAACATAATCGAGCTTATCAGAAAGAAACATTTGCATTCAATGTCCATTGATATTATATGGAAGTATGCATGGATTTTCAGGTGAATATCATTCAATGTTCTGCGTGGTATTTGCCAGGAAAGTAGTTGTTTTTCACCTGAGATCTACCATTTTCTGGTTCAATTTTATATTGAATCCTTTATGTGAAGAAAACCGTTTAATTCGATTTTTCTATTCATTCCACTTCACATGGCACTTATCTTTCACTATATGCTAGACGGGCTTGCCACACCTACTGAGAAGGAATCTTCTATTTAGAAACCTATCGAGGTGGGAGATTTTCGGAGTGTTTCTTTCTGTCACCAGGTACCGCCAGTTAAAGTTTATCTTTTCCGGCGTACCTATAGGTGTTACAAGCTCGATGATGGTTTGTTTACGTTGTGTCTCACTTCAGCCAGAGTTCTTTGGACCTTTGGCTGGTTGACTACTCCGTACTGATGAGGGCCAAGAAGCCTGAAACCGGTATGCGGATTGTTAGGTGAACACGACATAAATTAAATATAATCGAGCTTATCAGAAAGAAACATTTGCATTCAATGTCCATTGATATTATATGGAAGTATGCATGGATTTTCAGGTGAATATCATTCAATGTTCTGCGTGGTATTTGCCAGGAAAGTAGTTGTTTTTCACCTGAGATCTACCATTTTCTGGTTCAATTTTATATTGAATCCTTTATGTGAAGAAAACCGTTTAATTCGATTTTTCTAAAATAAGGTTACGTTGGCAATTTTCTGATAAAAATTCTGGTGTGGAAAGTCGATCGGAGCAACGATTCTCAAAAAAATGCAGTTTTACTCGACGACATCAAACCCGATCGTCCACCATTATTTGGAATGAAAATTTTTCCCTAATGCTAACGTTAATTCAACAACATTTATAACAGGGATAATACAAAATATGCTGAAATAAAGTCGTAAACAAAAAGTACAGTACCTAGTTGGAAGTTTCTTTCACAATGTAGATTTTCTTCAAATGAAATATCAAGTTATGTATATTTGTGGTGTTTTTGAACTAACAAGCAACTCCATTATGAATAAAGAATTCAGTCCATATGTTGTATGTACGCGTGGAATGAGCACGTTTCGTGTTGTGTTATCTGAATCTCATGAAACTCAATATTTGGATGTTGCAAATTCGTATTCACAGCTTAAATGTTGAGGAGTTTCACTGATAAGTATAATTTCATGGGAGAAAATCTTCAACCCGAAGATGAATTCAGCTGAAAACACGCACATCGGAAGAAATAACTAATGAAAAGCAAACGGATGAACTACAAAAACGGCTGCACATGAATAGGTCAAAAATATCCGGTGAATGAATTTATGTTCCATTTCTTCCACAGATGTTGACAAAAACACCTTGTGGAAAGAAATAAAATTGGTGTTGATAAAAAATGACAACTGAAATGCGATTTTGTTTTGTTGAGTGGTGCTTTGTCATTGTATTGTCAATATTCTAATAGGACAATTTGGAGTGTTTTGATATGGCCGAACAGTTCACATTCAACGAATATGTAGATATGCATGCATTGTATGAACGAGCATTTGGTAATGCTGCAGAAGCCCGTCGTCTGTATGCCGAGCAGTTTCCCAATCGGACGTTACCGGCAACAGAAAGGTTCGAGCGTGTCGATCGCAGCTTGAGGGAGAAAGGTATGTCTAATGGATAATTAATTGGAGCCTGTTGTTTTATTCCGATATTATTGTAGGTTCAATTTTGCCAAAACGAGGTGGTGAGGGCGCTCCTTGGCCTGTGCGTACCGTTGTATTGGAGGAAAATATTTTGGAAGCTGTCGCTGATGATCCTTCAATGAGCATCAGAAACCTATCAGTACAGTTCCATACATCCAAGTCCACTATTCATAGAATGATTAGGGAAAAACTGCTCCACCCATTACACATGCCGAAGGTACATGCCATGACACCTGAAGATTTTTCAGCACGACTGGAATATGGTTCCTGGATAAGCAAAGAGAGGATATGACTCTTATTACTCGAGTTTTATTCACTGATGAAGCAGGTTTCAGTAGAGATGGAGTAATCAACTCTCATAATCTCCACATATGGGCCGAAAAAAATCCCCATGGGACATTCCAAACCAAACACCAACGAAAATTCAACGTGAATGTTTGGGCTGGTATCATAGAAAACCATCTAATAGGACCATTCGTTCTACATGACCGATTGAATGGAGAACGTTATTCAGAGTTCATTCAGAACGATTTGAATGGACTTTTGGAACATGTTCCATTGCAAACCCGAAGAGATATGTGGTTTATGCATGATGGCGCTCCTCCTCATTTTAGTTTGATTGTGCGGGACCATCCGAACCAGATTTTCCCCAATAGATGGATTGGTAGAGGTGGGCCATATTCATGGCCCCCGCGGTCTCCGAATTCAAATCCATTGGCTTCCTTTCTGTGGGGGGATCTAAAAAGCCTCGTTTACGCTACACCTATTCACACCAGAGATGCCCTGTTGAATATAATTACATTACATTGTGAAGCCATACGAAACAACCCTGGCATGCTATTTCAAGTGCAGAGAGGGTGTTTGCGCCGACTAAGAAAATGTATTGAGAGAGACGGGGGTCATATCGAGCAGATTTTGTAGCGGATTTTGCATTTCTGTTTGCTCTTGAGGCTTGCGATTGATTATTTACACCATGAGTTTTGTAAGGTAAACGTGTTCGCATGATAAAAATTCGTTATGAACATTGTACCTATCATTTTTATCCTCATTACAGATTGATCTTTTCGAATAATGGTAGACATCTCAGGTTGGATGTCATCGAAAAAAAAATGCATTTTTATCAAAAATCGTTGCTCCGATCGATTTTCCACACGAGTACTTTTGTTCAGAAAATTGTCCAGATAACCTTGTTTTGTTAAAACATATTGACGAATCAGAGTCATTTCGAAGTTTTGGGTGTGGACCATCGGCGATAGTCCGTTCCTGACTTTGTAGCAAACCAACTGACTCCTGCATGGAAGCTCATCGGAGGAATTCATTTGTTCAGTCAATCACCAAAATTTAGATGATTTTAAATATTCACTTTGAAAGTTATCAAAGAAAAACATTTTTCATTTTGTGACTTTGAGGGCACGTAACTTGGTAACGAAGGCTTTTAGGAACAAAAGTTATATAAAATACTGGTGATACATTCCCGAAAGGAAAAGAGAAAGTCCAGGGACACCCTGTATATAAGTTAAATTGTGAAGACTGCGATGCAGCCTACATTGGTAGAACTTGTAGACCTTTGAGAGTTCGTATTATGGAACATTTAAATAGTAATAAAGTTTCTGCCTTCGGTCATCACTTAAGATTCAACAATCATAATTTTAGTCGAAATAGAAATTCACAAATCTTATATGAAGTCAGTTCCAAAAATTATAATAGATTAGATTTTCTTGAAGATTTACACATTGGTAAAAAAATACTCAACAATAACCTTTGTCTCAGCACGCAAGTCAATTTAAATAGATCCTATATTCCACTTCATAGACGTCTAAATTGAATGATATTTAACTTCCTCAGCTTTTTACCCTTATTCACATTTTAGTTTTCTTGGTAATCATGCTAATAATTTTCGATTTTCATTCTCTATGATGATTTTACTTGTATCTCTTTGCAATTTGTCTGCCTCTCTTTCAGTTTTCTTCATACTGAGAACACAAGTCATGTTCTGGATTATCACCTTTTAGACTCTGTTTTACTCCAGCTGTGGGAGTTGTGAAGTTAAGTCTAGTTCCCATTAGACTTGTATCACACTTCTTATCCCCCAGTTGCGGTTCAACTGAGCCATGGTGGACAGGGATTTCCATTTTTATTGAGAAAAATTTAAATTCATTGTCCAAGGACACTATCAGAATTATTCAATTGTTTGTTTTGATCAGGACGGGTCCAATTAGACTTCTCCTTGAACTTATATTCAATTACGATGACTTGAATGTGCGAATTGAAGACTTTTGTCCGGTCTTCCTTGGAATACTGGAACATATATGACAGATGACAGTCATCATTAGATTGATCATCTTCTAGTGTGTTTTAGTATGACAGGGATATTCCTTTCTTGATCCTGATATCTCCATGGTTTGTGTTCCATGTCAATCTACTTCATCCTTCACTTGTGAATTGTCAATCTTGTCACTTGGGTCCAGCTATCACATTGAAGCAATGGCTTTTTAAAAGATAAGGAGAAATTGTAATCTCAATTTCCATCCTGGCCTAGAATAGGTATTTTAACATGTGTGTCACTCAAACCTATACAACTTTCATTGATCACAAGATATTTCATGGTCTTTTTGGCTTCTTGTACACCTGACGAGTAAGTTACCTCACATTCGAAATGTGTCAATTTTCTTTCTAAAAAAAAACTTTCCAGCAACTTGTTCTCTATCAATATACTTACTTTCAGGTACGCACTGATGATGACCTAACGGTCGAAAGCGCTTTGATACGATTTTAATAAATTATTTTATGCACGAAATACAATTTTCTTTCATCGATTATATCGATACGTGCACACAGTCATACTCTTCATTTCATTTTGAAAGGACCCTTACTCAAAAGAAAAAATATTTGCAATGTGAGATTGGTTCTATAAAATGTTTTTCCTAATTCTTCCAGTCTCCTTGATGATTGTGGAAGCGTGAATTGGTTTTTCGTTGGCAAAAATGTATTGAAGACCCAGTGACTGCGAGGCTAGTCTTGCATCAATGTTACAAATGATTTTTGTTAGTTGCTATTTCTTTGAAAGCATTATTTTTTCATCTGATTCATCTATATGTGTTTTTGATTAAGACTGAAATAGATTACTTTTAGATTTTTGTTTTGAGTTAGGGTCCTTTCAAAATATCTATCAGACGTAGTTCAATATCCAGCGTCGCTATAGTCGAGGAAGTAGTTGTTTTCTGTTGGATATCCACAACAATAATTTAATTTTTATCGTGAATTTTTCAATTCACAGAAAAATATTTCTATTTAATATTCAATTGAGAATGTTTCCCTTTGCAACATGACTACCCCATAAGAGGTCATCTTGAATGATGGACGATAGTTTATCTTTGAGTCACAGATCTGAATTTATGAACACCCTGTTCATATTTTCATATGTTCAATCAATAAAAGTTATGTAGAGTGAACTGAATTCACTAAACGATATTCACCGAACTGGGTTTACAACACCACGACACGTGTTTCGCTTTACAATAGCTTTTTCAAGTAGGAATAATAGTAACTCATCAATCACGGTGTATCATGTTGAATAGTCTAGGCAGGTATATAAATCTGATTGATGGTATATATAGCATATTAAGGATCATCCAATAGGTATTTATTAGAAATGAGACCGCCGTTCTTCTCAGAATATATCCATGACCTGTTTGTTCTTCAGTAAAATAAATTCAACAAACGATTATTATTTTAGTTGATCTGGTCATCAAGCAGATATTGCGACTTTTCGCATTCATCAATTTCTAAACTTTCTAGAAGGTTGAGTTTATAACCTTCCTCTTCTGAATGTAATATTTCCAAATCTTTGGCAAAACAATGTTTTTCAGTCATGAAATACAATTCATTCATACTTTGGCTATCCTAAGTATAATATAGAACAAGATTTAGCTTTGAGCTCATTCCTCAAGGACATCGTTTTTTTACACACATTCAGAAAATTGCGAAGCGCAACGCTGCCCTGTTATTTATGATGCTGGCTTACTTCTTAAAAAGTTTTAGCTTTGAGCTTATCATACGTGTTTTTTTTGCTGGCTCTAGGTCCATGTGTATTGTGATGTCTGTATATAAAGGTTTATGAAAAATTGAAAAGTTATGTTAATTACAAATTTTTATTATAGTTAGTTCAAAAAGGTTTATATATATATGGTTTGTAATTGATTTGTGAATTTAATTGTAGGTTGAAGTCAAAAAACATTTCTAATTGTCTTCCGGTTTCCACGAAGTACTTTTAAATGTCGTCCACATACCTGTACCAATATAAGAAATTTTCGATTGAGGGATTATTGTGAATTTTTTTCTCCTTTTTTTTCATGAATATTTCTGCTAATAAATGACTCCAGGGATCCTCTATCAGACGAATAGAAACTATTGTCGAATTGGAATTTTTTTTGAAATAAACAAACTGTGAGTGAGTCTAATATCTCTCGTTTGATTCTCGGATTTGCATTATTCCTAACCAGAAGATTCCCCATCAAAGTGAAAGTTTTCTCTGGTGGAATACTCCGAAATGAATTTGGAACATCAAAGGAGATAAGTTTGGAGTTTTAGCTTTGAGCTAATCATACGTGTTTTTTTTTGCTGGCTATGTGTATTGTGATGTCTCTATTTAAAGGTTTATGAAAAAGTGTTTAATTCTAATTTGTGTTCTAGTTAGGTCTGAAAGGTTCTACGAATTATGGTTTCCATTTCCTTTGTGAATTTGATTGAAGGGTTGTTCTTCAATTATCACTGAGAAATGGAAAAACTACAATCAATTCAAGGTCGGACCTATGACCATCTAAGGCAACCAGCTGTATCGCAAGGACACATGAACTTGCGAACATTTTTAGATCAGTGGACTGTATTGCTTATTGAAGTACTGGCCGCAACATACCGCCCCCCTTGAAAGCTCTAGCTTCCAATAGCCTTCAAATATAATTTTCTTACAAAAAAAAATGAAATGGCATTTATAGTCAATTGGTAGAACACATAAACGAGAGACAGGTCGTTTAAAAGAGCCATCCACAAGAAATGTCCTTAATAATAACTGAGAAATGGAGAAACTTCTATATTCCAGAAACTACAATCAATTCAATACAAATGAAAATGAAAAATGTTTTTTAGTTATCAGATCTGACAGCCTATTGAAAAGTCTTTTTCCGGAAAACCAAAAACAAAGCGTCGTAGTCTACAGCCGGATGACACGGACCCCTCACTGTTCGAGGTCGGACCTATGACCATCTAAGGCAACTAGATGTATCGCAGGGTCACATGAACTTGCGAACATTTCAAGATCAGTGGACTGTATTGCATATTGAAATACTGGCCGCAACATTGATAAAGTCGAAAAACATTTCTAATTGTCTTCCGGTTCCTACGTAGCACTGTAAAATGTGGTCCACCTAACTGTACCAATATAAAAAAAATTAAAAGAGGGATTATTGTGAATCCTTTCCTCTGAATTGTTCATAACTATTTTCAGTTGATAAATGACTCAGAAGAATAAAAACTATTGTTAAATTGGAATTTGGAACAAAATGACAATATCTCCTGATCAAATTGATTTTTTCGGACAAAGGTGCTGTTATGAAAGTTACAACAGAACGAATAGGGTTGTTTTGTTTGTAGAGTTTGATTAGTGAATAAAGTTTAGGCGCTTGTGTCAAAATTTCTCTTTTTCATCCGAAATACTATGAACTTATTTTTGAGATTCTTCCATTTCTTGTCGGTGAAATAATGTGCTATCATTGTTAAGTTTCACGTATATATCTGAATTCAAGAAATCTGAAGTTTTCTGTAGATTATCGTCTTTATCAATTGCAATCACGGTTTTTCATTTGTCCGCACGTGTAAAATAAAGTTATTTTCAATTGTTTTTTCAATTCTTTTGGCGATTGATATTTCTTTATGACGCTTCATTCGAGATTTTGATAGATGGAAGAGATAATAGTTTGAGTAATTTTATCAAGAACAATAAAGATAAAACTGAGAAATTCAATGAATCTGGAGTATATGAATTAACGTGGTTCTTGGGCAAGTTTTTAGATAGGCCAAACAGGCAGAACATTCAAAGAACAATTATCAGAACATAGGAACTCTTTGGTCAATGGACAAACAAATTCAACTTTTGCTAGTTGCTTCTCGACTGAAAAACATTGTTTTGTTAACGATTTCGAAATACTACATACAGAAATGAAAGGTGATAAACTCGACCTTCTAGGAAGTTTAGAAATCAATGAATGCAAAAAGTTGCCATATTTGCTTAATACCAGATCCACTCAAATAATTCTCTTTTGTTGAATTTGTTAACTCCGTTCTACTTAGTCTCATCCCTAATAAATATCTTATGGATAATGCTTTATATCCTTAATATTCTTAATGAGATTGATAAACCGGCTACTACCTGCCTTGACTATTCGATACGAACATTGTGATTCATGATATCATCTGCACTTGAAAAAACTATTGTATAGCTAAACACGTGTCACAGTTTGGTAAAAATCATGTATTGAAGTGAGTTTCTCTTGTTTACTTTGATTGGCATTCTCATCAAGTATCGACCGCATCAATCCCAAATAAAAAAAAATTATGTACCCTCAAATATATATACCATCCAACTATGAATATAACATCACTACTGAATGATCAATTTATAAATGGAATTGACGCATTTATAAATGGGATTAAAGCAAACCAAATGACTGCCAAACATGCTGCGATGGAGTTCAAATATAAATTTTTCTGCGAATTCGGACAAACCACGGAACTAGAGAATTCCTATCAGTCTGTACTGTACCTTCGCCACGAATCGCCACATAACCAGCCTGAATCTTCAGTTTCAATTATGTGATATATTTACGTTGATGATATTATTATCATCAATATAATTTATCATTATCATTATTATCAATATTATCTATCGAATATTCATGAAATTTACTGACTCCGAACGCTACGGAGTACTTCAAACCAAAATGAGAGTTCGTATAAGGAAAGTGTGCGGAAATTATTACAATCTTGTTGGAGATTTGCCGATCTATGATCCCAATTGACTTTAGACTAACTTGCTCTCAGTTCAATTTCCATAGAGGGGATTGAAGGAATCGTATTCAGATACACCAATTCGATAAAATGGATAAACCAATCACCTACTCTTCTACCGAATCCATGTTAGAATCATTGGAATTATTGGACTATCGTTAGGCCTCATTCGAAAAAGTACCCCAACTTTCGGGAAACAGCTCCCTGAAAAATTTGGTACCCGTAGTTTTCTGTGGGTTGCGATTAAATACCATCACATCTTCTTATATATTTATTGAAACGTTACTATTCCTTCTTCACTGTACAAATAAATCGAGTATTCAAAATGAGGACTCGTTTCGAGTCATTTTTTCTGTCGAAATCAATATGAAAACGAACAACAGATTGTTAAATTATTCATTCATGGGTATCAACAATAGTAATGAAATGTTCCAAATCAATTCATAGATAAAAATAATTTTATTCAAAACAAAGCATGACTTTTTTTTCAATGGAACGACTCTTTAGTGTAACTATCTCAATAAGAAATATAATGATCCATAACGAATACAAGTACCCTACTTCTATTTGAAGATCTACTATGAACATCGTAAGTATTTTCTTTAATTTATTCACCATTCACCATTCGCCATTCGAAATTATAAATTATAAACTTGAGTGAATAATTTATGATTATGATTATGACTTCTCTACTATATCATTTCTTGAACTGGAAAATAATGTAGAAACTGCCCAATGAACGGATCCCGAAAAGCAATTGAGTACCTATTTGACTTAACTACAATCTAAGCAGATTACATGTGGAAAAACCCTGAAGATAATATTCCCAGAGGTATTCTATACTCAATATGGTCCTAATAGTGAAGCCTGGAAATTTGCATCGTCACAAAATCCTTCTTGAAGGTTTAGAGGTTGAACTCTTTGAGATAATTCCCATTGGGCAGTGAATTCCAAAACTCTGATGTGAGACAAAAATGATGTTTGGCAATGTTGGGGTAGGCAAACTGGGTCTGTTGAGTTCCACTGGCAGATTATGCACCAGGTGAATTCGATATAATGTATCTATAAGAGAGAAAAATGTCGATCACTTCTCAGCCATGTTCTAGGGTTATCAAAGTTGGATAGACTTCACGGTGCAAATAAAAAATCAAGCAGTGAATCTATACAGGTGCGAAGAGGAATTGGAATGGGGTTTACAGATGAGTATAAGATGCTTGAGGGAAGTGGAGCAAAAGTCAGTGGTCCTCATATAATATTGTCACCAAACTGGGTCCATTTAACGAAACTCGATTGATTTAATGCCCCTTTACTACACTTCTGAAAACAACACAATGGAGCATTCTGACAATGAAATACTCAATAACAGTTCACCACTGAAATGTACGGCTTACCGCACTGCACTTAATCAAATTTGAACTCGCTATGACTGAAGATACTTCCCGAAAAGAGGACTCATGCTTCTGCGGTATGCATGTCTTGATATACCCTCCTTCTTGACCTCCATAATCTTCGAGTCGGTTTGTGGAAACATTTCGATGATTACATGATGCCATTGGAAATCCTCCAGCATGTGCGAGATAAAAAACTCAGGCATACTGTACCTATTTTGGTAGTCCTCATCAAAAGTCATTGTTTAGCTATGATTGTGCTTCAGTCATTCGAAGTGAAAAACATTGATCCTAGTTTTAGGGCTACGTTGGATTCTGTAAACCATGTCGTTGATCCGCTTCTTCACCTCGTAAGGACTTTTCCACAACGGTGTTAGTTTGGGGGATACACCTTTCTTCCGCCGTGGGTTGTATAGCCAAACCTGGTCACCTTCGTTGAACTCTTCTGAATTAGTTTTCATAGCAGTTGTAATGATCATCCTGTCAGGTGCCAGTATCAAGTTCCTTCGAGCTCTTTCGTAGATATTCAATATCAATATCAATTGTCTACTCCTACACCAAGTCACGGGGCAATCGAAGTTTCCTTCTGAAGATAATGCTAGCCGGGGTAAGCTTGGTTGAATCGTGGACAGCTGTTGTGTATGTCATCAGAAATATTGGAAGGGGTCCGTCCCACTCCTTTTTTTTTCACCACCTTGGAAATATGCTCTTCCATAATTCGGCTGAAACTCCCAACCATGCCATCTGACTGGGAGTAAATCGCCGTGGTTCTGGTCTTGTTGATACCCACCAGCTCACAAACTTTTTGATTGAGTTCTACTAAAAATTTCTTCTTTGGTCGGAATGTAACTCCATTGGTACTCCAAATCTTGATAACATGTTGCACATGTGGATGCTGTTGTGGATGTTTCCTGGTCTGGAATGGCATAGGCTTCCACCCATTTGCTGGAATAGTCCATGCAAAGAAGATGTATTTATTATCATCACCTGGTCTAGATTCATCAGTGGCAATCGTGTATAGTAGATGTATACTCTTGTAACAGTAAAATAAATAAATGGAACTATGTAATTTTCAACAATAGGTAAAATTGAGTTTTTGAAACAAATTAGTTTTTTTGACCTTTTTGGCGGCAAAATCAACTATCATTTCTTCGAAAATCAGCTAATTTTGACTCGATTGAGAGCATTGGCAAACCATTAAGAAGTGTCTATCCCATAGTCGATCGCAAGTGTTCTTTTACTCTGGCAAAAGTACTGAATGATCTCCCCGGTTCTACTACGGTCGCTGGTATCGAATAAAATATTCCAATTGCCACGCGAACATTTGATAACAAGCTCTGCTCCATGTTTGAGAATCATATTGAGGGTTAGTTCCAGGGGCTGCAGCTTGTCTTTGAAGTTTGCGGACTGGAGAGTTTTGATATGATTAATTTTTTTACTGAGATTTATGGTAACGTCCCCCGAATATATAGAACAAAAATTTTCACGATTCGTAAAAATGAGGATTAATGGATCTTAATAGACATAGATAGTGGCTGTCCGGCCCCATTTGGGTAGTAGGTGTGGGCATTTGCCCTTTTTCCTGCCCCCTCTCTCCGGGCCTGTATTTGGATCGGTTTTTAGTTCTGTCTCATATGTGCGTTAGTGCATCCAATTCTATCCAGTTAACAGTGTCGTGCGTCTAATAACGGAGACTCCTCCATGGCATTCAATCTGCTGAAGATACTAATAGGTTTCTGGACCCAGTCGCAATAAAATATAGTCGCTCTGGGGTATGTTTGATTTTGAAATGATGCTGGTTAAGCTTTCCTATCCATGAAGCTATTTGTCCTTCTGAGTTTTCTATTTCCAGTAGCCACTTCAGGAACGCATGATCAGTCTCAGTGAGAAATTCCCTACAATACAGATATTGGTTGGAGTGGTCTACTGCTCTCACTATAGAAAGGAGTTCCTTCCTGGCGACATATTCCTTTCGTGTTTTACATCACCCTGCTGTAGTATCCGATCTTTCGTCATCTCACGTAGGGGAGCTGCGATATTTGTAAATACTTCCACAAATCAGTGATAATAGGTCAAGGAAGATTTTCACTCCGTGTTCATCTCTTGATCTTGGCCAGTTTCGAATAGCCCGTATTTTTATTTCTTTGGATTCTTTCTGCCGAAACTATGTGGACGAAAAAATCCACTAGCTTCTACTAAGTTTCAGTTTGAGGTTAGCACTCCTCGAAGGTCTGATAATTTTGAGCAGGTTGGCCAGGTTGGTTTGAGCAGGTTGGCCATAACCATGACATTATCTAGATAAAGTTTTTCAAATGAGTCCACATGATATCAGTTCTATAAATCTTCCGGAAGATAATAGAGACCAAAAGGCATTACAATACATTGATACAAGTAACGCAGTCCTTTCCTTAACATATTCGTTCATACCTACTTGCCAGTGTGAGCCGGCTAATGTCCTTCCCGTTCTCTTGTTCCACCAGGAAATGCATTTGAAATTATATTGTGAATTCTCTTCAGTAGCCGTTTTCAGGACGACTTTGACTTTCGATGTAGTGGTCCTACACTGTCAGCTTCCAGTATACGAGCGTGGAGGTATTCTCACCCTGCAATATCTCTCGAAATTTTCGCTCCTACCACATATGAAGCAATTTTCTCTTGATTTTTCAGTAGCGCCGCTCATCGCGAATTTCAGTGTCAATTTTATTCCAAGCATATGTGTTATGCTGTTGCTCAGCTTCTCTTCCTGAGGTGGCGTTTCGATTAATACCGCTCTCACTTTCGGCCTTGAGATGTTGAAAGCCGCTTCAACTTGCAAGGAACAAACTGATGATCAGTGCATTCTTTGGGGGTTGTTCATCTTGAGATTCTCCGTATTTCGATATATCTCGATCCATCAATAAATATTTAAGTGTTCTTCAAAATCCTCCGGGGCATACGAGTAGGCGGACTGTGATTTTGGTGCATTTCCTTCAAACTCCTGTAGTCTTTCACTAGATTTGTGAACTCGTGTTTTCAACTGTGCCTGATACAGCTCGATGTTGGTCAGCGTATCTCAATTTCAGAGTTGCAATCAGATCTCAATACTTGTTATTCTGGTCTTCCGGGATGGTCTGTAACATTGCCAAAGCAGGTCCTCTCAAAGTCACTATGAGTGCTGTAGCCTATTTCTCATCGTCCCATCCATTGGTCGTTGACGCATCCTCAAACTGTATACGATATACCATGGCGACTGTCGCGGTGTGAAGCAACTTCCTTCTCTAGTTCTCCCAAATGTTGCATTGTTTTCGCATGCACCACCACACTTTGTTTTTGCTTCTTTTCGGACTGCCTCGACTCCATTTTTCAACTCGCTGTCCGTTTCTTTCAAAGTTTTTCAGATTGTGTTGATTTCGGCTCCAATTCTAACAACATGTTTCTTCAGACCTACGATCTATTCTTCGGTTTTCTGGATGATCTGTTCGAGAAGTGCTTCCTATTGTTCTCGCTGGTGTTAGCTGTTTTCTCATAAGAACTATCATAGTTTGAGAGTGCTGTCGACGTTGAATCATGCTACATCCCTTTACTGAAGGAAACTACGTATCTTTGATAGCTTGAAAACTAAAAATAGCATCAGATACATTGTTTACGTGCACAGACTCTTCTACATATAACCCAATTGACAGTTACAAAAAAAGAGGGGTTACCTTACAAACTGTCCGGTAGTTCTCAATTTTTTATATGTCGTCTAGGATCGTTATTAAGTGTTTAAAATGCAAGATGCACAATTTTCTCCCCTTCGCGCCCACCGCCATATTGGAAAAACCGAAAAAAATCGAAATTCTCTTCAGATTCTCGCTTATATCTTCGTTTCGGTGCATTATAGCTACAAAAGAAATCCACTCAATGTTGTGAAGAATGAAATTTTCCATAATTTACGATCCAAATTTCGTTTCTAGGACTGATAGTTACGAAGATATTGTCACGCCCTTGTTTGGGAGACCCTGTGAAACCCTGGCCCCCTAACTGTTTAGGGTGCCCACTAATTATCTTGCTTGGCTTGCGAGAGGTTAAAACATTTTATTTCTCTGATTGTGACCACCATGGTATAGTGAAATGAAAAAGTGAAGTGAAAGCTATTGTGTTTATTGAAAATATAAGGAGACGAAGACATACATGATGGTGAAAACAAAAATACTAAGTGCAGCAAAAATTCTTTTGGATCATTAAAATTATAAGAAAACGAAAATAACAATGATGAATAAAAAAATTACCAACTGAAGTGAACAGTGGGGGTATGTACCAAAAAACAAATAAAAGTAACACTTACATTATAACGAAAACCATGGGAAGGAGATGTGTCACCGTGGACCAGCAGCATGCAACCCAAGAGCCCGATTAAAAACAAACACTTTCATTTATAGGAAAAATATCGCTGACTTGCAAAATCACCGTTCTCGCTATTGATGAATGCAATACTGGACTGAAACCCAATCCCTGGTTAATGACTGGCGTTGGACTTTGAATTTGCAGGAAATACTGTATTTCAATAAATATTATACTAGATGATCAATTACTGTAGAATAAATGAACTACGGATTTTTCCACTTTGGGTTCAATTATGTTTTAATTTTATTTTCAAGTCTGGTAAATTAATTTTGAATTTTGAAAAAGAAATGATTGGTATATTTCTATTGGGTAATATTTTTCATACTTGACACCTTTCCCCCCTTTAGAAAAGCTGGCCTACAGCTTTGAAAGGATAAAATAATTTAGAAATGCATATATATCAACATACAAAAAAAAATATCTCACGACATTATTATGCGAAAAAAAAAATGAAAAAAAGTTTATAAAAGTAAAAAAAATAAACAAAATCGAGAATAAAACAAGAACATGAATTAATATGAAAGAGTTAACCAAACGAAAAAAAACCATTTATCAGAGTTCTCACGTGGCACGAAAAAATTGTATGTCCGGCACTGGTCACAACAGTCTGGTATAATGTCTATCATCTCCATGCAATATATTTCATGGCTCCATCTCTTGGTGTTGGGTCTGCTTCTTCTTCTTCTGGCTTCGAGCGATTTAACTGAAGTCGAAGCCGTTGTACCCCCACATGGTACATTTATGGATTCTGCCTAACGGAAGACGTGTGTGACCCAACATGGCATGCTGGATGCATTGACGCATGGCTGGACGGCTGGTGGCTGCTTCTGGAGCTTGCGGGATGACTGATGACGAATGTTTATTACGGCTCTCCCCCAAAATGGTTTACTGGACGACTGGTGTCTGTTTCTGGAACGGATGACAGGATGTCTGATGACAAATGTTTACCATCTGTAAACAGCATGAACTGTGGTTTCGGGTTTCGGTTGGCCCATATTTCATCTACAAATGTATTTCTGTTCTGCACTGCTTGGATCCGTAGTGACGAAGTTCTGATAATCGAAACTGTGTTCCAACATGACATCAGGACTGCCTGAGGGTGTTCTGCCACTCGTGGATGTTCACATTACGATTAGCTGGGAAGCACAATTGGAATTCCAGGATGCCATGATCTGGGATGTTTTCGAACAGGTACGTCCATCAGGTTCTGCAATGGTTCTGGTATGCTCGTCTTCTCGTCTTCGCTAGTCTGACTGTTTCAATATATCGATTGAATGAAACATGTGGATGCCTTCCTTGCAGAGTTTGCAATGGGATATCTCATGCTGCTCAGGTGTGTTTCTGGAGATGGGCCATTCCTTCTGGTTTGTGTCAGTGCCTGCTGCCGGGACGTGCCTCCGTGGTCTCGGTGTTACATACAACAAGAAAATAAATCGCAGTAGGTATTCTTAAAAAAGTAGTTGGATTATCAATTGATGAAGACAAATATAACTTATCATGAAAAAATGACAGATGTCTGATGACAAATGTTTACCATCTGTAAACAGCATGAACTGTGGTTTCGAGTTTCGGTTGGCCCATATTTCATCTACAAATGTATTTCTGTTCTGCACTGCTTGGATCCGTAGTGACGAAGTTCTGATAATCGAAACTGTGTTCCAACATGACATCAGGACTGCCTGAGGGTGTTCTGCCATCGTGGATGTTCACATTAGATTAGCTGGGAAAATTCCGGCCGGGATTTTAAGGTCCGTCTTCTCGTCTTCGCTAGTCTGACTGTTTCAATATATCGATTGAATGAAACATGTGGATGCCTTCCTTGCAGAGTTTGCAATGGGATATCTCATGCTGCTCAGGTGTGTTTCTGGAGATGGGCCATTCCTTCTGGTTTGTGTCAGTGCCTGCTGCCGGGACGTGCCTCCGTGGTCTCGGTGTTACATACAACAAGAAAATAAATCGCAGTAGGTATTCTTAAAAAAGTAGTTGGATTATCAATTGATGAAGACAAATATAACTTATCATGAAAAAATGACAGTATTATCCTCTAACTATTTGAAAATCACTAAAACATTTGAGTTCTATTCAATACATATTTTATTCTTTTTCGAAAGTAGCTTATATTACATGTTTCCTCTATTAACTTTCAAGCACAATTTCATTCTACAAGAAAATTATTATTCATATTTTTAATAATAAAAAAAAAATTAAAGTAGGACATAATCAAAATTTTATCATTCAGTTGCATTATATACACATATTCATACCCAGTTAATCAACACAAACAAAAATAATTTTTGTCCTATTTCGAACAAAAAATAATTAAAAATATGACAGATAAAAATGAAATATTTGTCTACATGCCACTAAACCCAATAATAAGCATTAAAAATATTTAAAAAAGGTATTTTTTTTTAAATGGACGAGAAAAATATTTCATGTTATTTTAAAAGAATTAAAAAAAATATCTCATGACTTCTATGTCTCAAAGACTCCCACACAACATAACACACCACCCTTCAAAATCGAACTTTTAAATTAATCGCAAAAATCCATTGTTGAATTAAAAAAAACCTTGCTCAATTACTCCCAAAACTTTACGAGACTCCCTACTAGATTATTATTATTATCACATATTCACATTTCCATAGAAGATTATTCGAATCGAATTCTAGAAATATTATGAAATAGGCTGGGGTTTTCAAAATGTGAATTGTCAATTCGAAATATTTTTTCTTCTTCCAAGAATCATTTTGAATTCGATGGAATTTGGGTGCTGTTGGCTAGGCAGCAGAATCTAGGTGGTTGGCTGATCCACACAAGGAACATTTTCCCAGAATCTATATTTAGAGGCTGTCAGATAGGCAGCAGCTCTTGAACTGTTGGCAGTGTGTTCAGACGTTATTCCTCAAATTCACGAGAAATACCCCTATGCGCAAAATATTACTCACTTACTCATGATTTACTTTCAATTATCGTCTCAATATGAATCAAATTATTTACTGGGCAACTGTTCATCACTTATTCATCGACTTCCTATTACTACGTTTATACCTTTGCATATATACCAATTCTCAACTCATGTATAAGTACATACATATTATATTCATTTCACATAATCAAATTTCTGAGCTCAGATTCATCCCTCTGAATGAAGCTAAAGGAAAAGTGTTAATCTCCAGTTTGTGAAAAAATAGGTCATATTACTTCGAACTGTGCAATTGCAACATTATGAATGAGATGAGAAGGACTACTTTTGAATTAACAAATATTACTATAAAATAAATATTTTTTGGTTGAGGAATGAACTTTTACAAAGAACAAAATTGGAGATATAGTTTTTGCGACAATATGGTATGCTTAATAGCAACAGGTATTTCCCTGGATTCAATACAATGTCTCAGAAAAATATTTAAAATAACTGAGTAAGTTCCCGATATATTATTTCTAGAAAAATTTCAAAGGGACCAAATGAATAATGCTAACTTAAATTCCTTCTCAATCCCGAAATGTAAAAAAACATGGATAGGAAAGGAATCAATTATATGTGAGCAATACCTCTAGTAGATATAAATGAGCAAACAAAAATGTGGAAAAGAAGAAATAATAAAAAAAAATGTCGCCCAAGCAAATTACTTCTCAGAATAAAAATGAATTTCAAATGAAAACTAAAATAACATAAATAATATTTTTGGTAATTCTGAAACTTCTTGTATCAAATTAAGGAAAAAAAACTATTGGAAACCATAAATACATCATAAAATAAATACACCATAAATACACCTTGTCCACTTCAATTGAAAGAAAAAATATATTGAAAACAAAAACAATCACCTAAACCAGGTATAGTCATATATTTCAAAATTGGAATTTCGAAAGAAAAATTTTCAGGAAAAGTTTATCTGCTGTTGACCCTTGCAATTTTTTGTTGCAGGCTCATTATGAAGAAGGAAACCTCCAAGAACGAAGACCGCGCTTCCACCATAATGTCACGCCCTAGTTTGGTAGACCCTGTGAAACCCTGGCCCCCTAACTGTTTAGGGTGCCCATTAATTATCTTGCTTGGCATGCGAGAGGTTGAAACATTTTATTTCTCTGATTGTGACCACCATGTATAGTGAAATGAAAAAGTGAAGTGAAAGCTATTGTGTTTATTAAAATATAAGGATACAAAAAGATACATGATGGTGAAAAGAAAACTACTAAGTGCAGTAAAAACTCTTGTGGATCATTAACATTATAAGAAAGCGAAAATAACAATGATGAATACAGAAAGAACCAACTGAAGTGAACAATGGGGGTATGTACCAAAAAACAAATGAAAGTAACACTTACATTATAATGAAAACCATGGAAAGGAGATGTGTCACCGTGGACCAGCAGCATAAAACCCAAGAGCCCGATTAAAAACAAACACTTTCATTTATAGGAAAAAGATCGCTGACTTGCATAATCATCGTTCTTGCTATTGATGAATGCAATACCGGACTTTGAATTTGAATTTGCCGGAAATACTGTATTTCAATAAATGTTATACTAGATGATGAATTACTGTAGAATAAATGAACTACGGATTTTTCCACTTTGGGTTCAATTATATTTGAATTTTATTTTCAAGTCTGGTAAATTAATTTTGAATTTTGAAAAAGAAATGATTGGTATATTTCTATTGGGTAATATTTTTCATACCTGACAATATGTAATTAAAAAAAAATCGGAAATTTGTCAAATTTTGGAACGCTGTAATTCAGTTATGGCCTATTCTAGGTGAACAAGTATTAGAATAACATTTGAAGGGAATTAAATTACCTACAAAATACATGTTTATTTATCCCAACCAACCATACGTAGTAGGGGAAAACAAAAAAGTTAAAACAACGGCATATTGCTTTCTTTGGCTATTGTGACTCCACATTGTACCTTAAAAAATTCAATGATTATTTTCCAGTTTTGGCTTGAATTTGGAGTTTATACCAATCCTACTTGAGTTACTCACATGTTACAGCGCAATGCTCATGAGGTAGGTACTATTTCACTTGAGTACCTACTGGTGAGAGGAGATGTTTAATTCCAAATAACCCATCAACACAACAGTTACATTTTTTAAAGATTCATTTATTTAAAAGAAGTAAGAACAAACGGCAGTAATGAACATACAAAAATAGGTAGTAATTGAACTAAGAACTGAGAAGTAAGCAAATTTACATGCTTTTCGCTCGTTTCGTAGGGGGTGAGTTGATGAAGTCGGGGTCTTCATTTCCGCGAAGTTACTAGATCGTCGTCGTCTTCGACGTCGACGATGACTTCATTCCTGTTATTACATTCTCGGCCAACACAGAATTTGCAAAGGGCGGAACACTTCAGGCCCGCTTTTTTACAGCTACACGCCCCCATACAGCCAGTTGTGCATCTGCATGAGATGGCCTTGAGCAGGTTTGGGGAAGCAGCGTGTCTACTCATTATGATGGGCTCCAGTATTCCAGCTTTTCTCCACCAGCCCCACTCGATAGGGTCTTTGACAATCCCCATCCACTTCATGGCCTAGTGGTATGTCCTCAGGAAGTGTAAATATGTTGCGTCAGTGGTTGGAGGTAGTTAAGCCAGATTGAGCTTGGTGGTACTTGTCTTCAATTTGCTATAGCGAAGGAAGCTCAACAACTGTTCTCTACTGCCACCATACAGGGATAACAAGATTTTCTCCCCTGCTGCTGAAATTTCTTGGAGACAGGCAGCAGGGTCTTCGAGCCTCTCCGGCTGCTCCAGCAATGATGGGTCTTTCCTAAAAAGTTGGTAGAATTTATTCTTCCCCAACCCAAAAATGTTTGAAGTGGTATCGTAGCCCGATATTGCGTGCCTGAGCAAAATACAGCCTGTGGTGTTGTACCTGTAGGAGGAGGCGGAGTAGAATGCATCTGGATATTCCCCTCTCGCTGGTTTTTTGAGTTTTGAGGTGGACATTGCTTACGGCAGGTGTTGTGCTAGTCAGCAGGACTTCCCCGACAATGATAACGTCATCGTACGTGGGAGGGGAAGACATTCAGCTGTGGCAACGATCAACCTGTCAGCATCTTCGGAAGCTTGGTCTGCGGCTATGTTTGACGCTTGCCTTTCACTGGAGAACAGCTTCGCGAATCTGTCCTTGTTTCCCTCATTGGCCAGGAACTTATTCTGAGGTGTGGTGTTGACAGTTTTTCTGTCAAACACCACGTCTGATGATGAGTTTTCCTTGTACCTTCTTGCTGTTCAGCAGTCTTGGTCCCTTGCTGAGAAGGATCTGTTGTGCAGCCATCAAAAATCACCCCATCACATCGGTGCCATAGTGACGTTGAACGTATTTCACGTAATCCTGGCAAACCCCCCCAAATGTCGAGTTTCTGTTCCATACAACCTTGTGAAGAAGGTACCTACCATCAATAACGACCATGGAACGTTGTTTCAACTTCTCTTTTACTCCCCACTCCGTGAAGTTGGTTGAAAAAAATTGTAGTTTGTAGGTAATTGAATTCTGATACTTGTTTTCCCAGAAGAGGCCATAACTGAATTACAGCGTTCTGAAGTTAGAAGTTTGAAATTTTTTCGAAAAATGCGTTTTTTTTTTCTAAAAAGTGCATATCTCCGTAACTATCAGTCCTAGGAACGGAATCAAAAATCATGGGAAATTTTAGTCTTCACAACATTAACTGGAACTCTTTCGTAGCTAAAATGAACCGAAACGAAGATATAAGCGAAAATCTGAAGAAAGTTCCGATTTTTTTCGGTTTTTTCAATATAAATGCGGGCGCGGAGGGGCAAGAATTATGCATTTTGCATTTTGAACACTTAATAACCATCATAGACAACATATAAAAAATTTAGAACTACCGGACCGTTTGTAAGGTAACCCCTCCTTATTTACTGGATTAATATCAACAAGGTGGAGTTGGTATAGTTTTCCTTTTGATATGGAGTCTCCACAATTGTTTATTTAGATAAATTTTTGGATGTGGAATATATTGTTTATTTCTGGCCGTCTGACTCTCTGATTGGTTAAACCCACCCTGAGCTAATAAATATTCGAATAGTTGATACAAACCTTTTCTGGGGCCCAAGGTAGGGCAATAATTATAGAGGCTTCAAAAATTGTAATATTAGATAACTGTATCAGTCTTGAAGTGCTTCGTTCGAAATTTCTCCCAAAAGTAAATAGCCAAGAACAAGTCTGTCTGTTTGAATGACTCTGTTATGGAAAATCTTGAGGGACAAAGTTCCAGTAATGTGAACAATGAACGAATTGTCGAATCTCTGTCAGAAACTTTGAATGAATTCAGTATACATTTTGGTAACGTTCTATCAAAAAGTTTGGACAGCTTGATTCCTAATGTCAATGAAACAATGAAAAAAAACACATAATTTTGGGAAAATTGCAAACCTGTTCTGAGAATATTGAAATCTTTCAGAAACGAGGGGGTTCATTTCGAGCACCTGCGGAAAATAAAATGAGTGTTCCGTGTTATATATCGGCTTGGAAGTATTTGGGTGGTCTGAACTTGCATTTCGATCCAAATAATACTGTTCACCTGGTTGTATTTATAAGAAAATTATCTTTATTATCAGATGAGGCTGGCGTTTTTATAGCAGTAATTGTCTAAAAGAGTCTGCAAAAGTTTGGTCCGAATTTAAATCTTTCGAAGATTTTGCTGACTTCCAAACGCAATTTACGAAAAGGTATTGGAAAGCAGATCAAATAAAGCGTGTAAAAACGGAAAATATTTCCTGAAATAAAATTTGGATCACATGAAACATTGAAAATAATCAGTGAAGTAAAATATTAATCAGATCCACCTAACGATACTGAGTCAATAAAAATGGTGACGAATCGTTTTTTCTATGAAATGAGGAAAGGTATTGTAAATTCGGGACTCAGAAATATCGAGGGTATTGAAAGGCATTCGGGAGAATTGGATCGAATTGAAGAACCGGGGGGTGATCATCCAACATGAGCTCTAGAATATGATCGAATATTCAAAATTCAGATAACCGTTCGAATAGGTTTAATTACCCGAATCGAACTAACTAGCGGCAGAACCAATTAGACTATCCTTCAAAATAATAATAATTATGATAACAGACAGGAAAAAAGGAATGAAGTAACAAATAATCAACCAAGGCCGGCTCGTTGCTGAATGTCAACTATGTCTTTCGACGGGGTACTTGAAGATAATTAACCCAATCTAAACAGTATATTTGTTTTGCATGTTGTTGATTTGAAAATAGAAGGGGTCATAACACGGGGGTTAGTAGATTCGGCAAGTCAAGTAACGACGGTCAATGAATCGTTTTCACACGAATCAGTTGAAACAAATCCGAATATTTCGAAACTTCCGTCGAAATGTGTGGCTATTGTGGGGGCATTTGGTCAAAAAATGACTAGGGTTAAGGAGCAAATTTATTTGAATTTTCATATGGGGGAATTTGAAATGGACTACTTCTTCATAGTCATACCGGGGTAGTTGGAAAATATTATTTTAGGATGTTATTGGTTGAATGATCACAAAGTCATTGTTGATATTTCGGGAAATCAAGTACGAGAGGAGTTCAACGGGAAGATCGGAAGTATCCAATTTCTGGATGGAGCAGACACGTCTGTACAGGAATCGGTTATTTACGTGGGAGAATGTGATTCGAGTATAGGAAGATGAGCAAAAATATGAATAACACCAGTGAACAAATCAGCCGATGAGGCTGAATCATTTGCTCGTTAGTATAAAACCAAATAATATGACACATTGATCGGATATATAGGAATATTTTCCGATCAACCCGGGAAAGTGAATTGTTATGAGCATGTAATAGTTCTTAGCGATTATTCACGGTTCTTCATTGAATCTAATCTGATTCCGATGGCGTTATAAGGAAAATGTTGCCCGACAAATCAGAGAGATTATGGAATTGGAGGTTATTGAGTCCGATAACAGTGGTAAATAAAAATAATGTTTCCATTCGTGTATGTGTTGATGCCAGATATTTGAAAAAACGCATGGCAATGGATCATGTCATGCCACCTAATGTTTCAGAATTGAATATTTTTTCTGATGGCAAGGTACTGAGTATCTTGGACTTGGCTGCTTCATATTGGCAGGTCCCAATTAAAAACGATCATCAACGGTATACCTGTTTTCTGTAAAATGGTAGAACATATGTTTTTACTGTCTTACCTTCTGGGTATAGCTCATCGGTGGGAAGTTTTATTCGAGTTCTAGACAAAGTTGGACGATTTTGTGATAGTGTTCGTTGATGATTTATTATTAATTTTCTCCTACTCCGGAAATGCATGTAGAACAGCTACGCTGTATTTTCCACAAATTTAAGTCGGCAGGTATCACTAAAATGAAAAAATTGGCACTTTGCCAGATATGAAGTTGGATTTTTAGGCCAATCCTCATATCATTCACGTATGTTATCGATTTTGATTGATTTGACATTGGTCGTTGACGTAGCTTCAAACTGTATACGATATACCATGGCGACTTGTTTCTATTTTTGCCGCCGTTTACCATCCTCTTATTTTTGCTCGGCAATTTACTGCTCGATAATTTCCATTATGGCCGTCATATCGCTGTAGTATGTTCTCGAAAAGTCACTGAAAATCCTCACTTTTGACGCCAAATGTTTAAAAACTAGGTCCATCTTTATTAAAACAATATTCGATTTATTTAATTTCCATTCATTACATTACGAAAGCAGAACACAATAATGCACTCTGACAATAAAATACTCAATCTCATTCAGTACTGAAATGTACCGCATATCGCACTGCACTAAATTCACCCTGAAATCGATATGACTGAAAAACTACTTCTTAGTTAAATCTCTGAATTGGCTCGGGGAAACATCTCGATGATTCCATAATTTCATTGTGAATCCCCAATGGTTGCATCGTCTAGAATGTGCAAGATATTCAATGCAGAGGCTTACTGTACTCATTTTAGTTATAATATACTCCAATTCTCTGGCCGATTTCCCAAGCAAATATACATGATATCAAAATATGAATTCAGAACAAACTTGATAGAAGTTATCGGAACATGAACGAAGCAATTTTATCCGATAGCCAACCACCCATCGAAGCGTGGCGCTTTTCTGAAATCAACCCGAGGATAATATGAGAATTCCGACAAAACATTATGTGTCACACATGTTGAATAATGTGAAATTATCTTCTGGATGCCGGGTCACATCAGAGTCGAGCCTCTGTTAAAGCTAAACAATGGAAAGGAGACATCAAGTACGGAAAAATGACAGAGACTTCGAGGACTGAGGCGATCCGCAGCAATTTCAACATGGAAGATCTGAGACACCAGTTCGCCTCAGCAAGGAAGGCCTCAAGACCATAACAGGTTCCCTACGAGGCTATATATACTCAGAATATTTCAGAAAGCTAGGCTCAGGTGTAATGCTATACACCACAAAAAATATGGGGTTATTCCATCCAACACTAAAATAATTACCACAAAAAATCCTTTGGATGAACTTGTTTGCTCTGAAGAGTCTGCCCCAATCAAAGAATTTTCGGAAAAGCAAAAACAAGTTGAATACAACAGAACTATTCAAGTCGTAAGACATATGTCACCACCATCAATATCAACACCAACGAATATTTTATGACCAAAACTACCGATCATCATTATTACGGAACCTTTCGATCCTTTAGGTAGTTACCCTCTGTGCGTTCCAAAATACATCGTTTTTTTTTGTGGATTTTTCCTACCACGTCTTATTGGTTTTGATTCTCATCATTCCTGGCTGCATTCTTTATCTTTCTCTCCTATCCTGGCATTTTTATTTCCAGTCTGCTTTTCTATACCTCTTGACCATAAAAGTATATATCACATTGATCTTTGTTGGTTTTCTCCTTATCTTATATCCTGCTCAGTTCAATCTTCGGATCTTTATGCAGCTTGTCATATTTTTATCTTTCATTTTTCCTTTCATTTTTCGTTTTGCTGCTCCATTTCCCAACTCTTATCTATCCATCTTCTGTGATGTCTGACCCCAGCATCTTAGTCGGTATTATTCTCTAAACTGATTTCAATTCAGTTCATTTTGTTTTCCTTAATTTTTGCTATTTGTTCCTTTCTCTAATATCTGACTCATTCTTTCTCTAGCTTTTTGTCCAATTGTTACTGCCAGGTAGTTGAATGGGAATTCTGTTCCAAATGCATATCCCTTTGTTCTCAAATAATTGGTTACTCATTCGTTTTTCCTTCCTATGCTCATGTTCTTCATTCCTTCCCCCATCAATTTCCGTTGCAAGTTATTCCACAAGTTTTTTTTATCTTTCGATTATTTCCATTGGCTCATCAAGAGTGTTTGCAATCATCCTCATATCATTTTCGTGTGCTATCGATTTCATTTGATTTGTTAACATATTTTTATTGTCTACACTTGCATTTCCCATAACGCTAGTTTGAGATATCAAATCGCCTTGTTTGACTTCTTTGTTCATTTTCATTCCTTAATGTTCCGTGGTATGGTACTGTTTTGTTCATTCATTGAATCAAACGCGCTTTTGAAGCCCATGAAGATTGAGTATATAGCTGTATTGTATTCCCATGATTCCTGAATGATTTGTATGGATCACGTTGAGGGTGGATCTTCATAATATTGGTAGTCCCCCAATATGTTCCGCATATAATTTCGGTTGAACAAGGTTAGGTAGTATTTCATATGTTACGTTTTGAAGTGTCAAGATGGTACATTTGGTTTTTCAGTTGTTCTCCTGCATGTTTCAACAGTTCCAAATCTATCCTATATATTCCCGGAGAATCATTTCAGACTACTAAATCTTATTCTTTATTTGGTAGCAATAGATATTATTTGTGTGTCCGAAAATCTACATGTGGAATACTGTGACACACTTGATTTATCATGTGATAACCTACTGCGGTATGAAAGTTCGAGGGTAAAATACTCGAGCAGAACAAATTTGGTACAGAAACTACACAGACTTTGATTTGGATAAATTTGCTGTAGATGCTATATCAACTCCATAGAAAATATTATTCTTAAAACTGAGGTACTGACTCAGACAATATTGTCTCTGTTTGAAGTACATGCTACCATTTGTTCAGATAGAACAAAACGGAATTATCAGTCAATTATTATCTATAATCTCAAAAAAGTTCCCCAGCTGAAAGAAAAGCACATTATATACAAACCAAAACTATAGCTGAAAGGCAAGACTTCGTTGAACTGAGCAATTATGTTAATGATGCTGTCAAACGTGAGAACGAAGCATACATGTAATATTTGCTAGAAAACACTCAAAGTTGCTTCAGAAAAATTTGAAACAATGGGGTGTATGCACTGAGAGAACACACCAAACAGTCTCATCTGAATATTTCCGGTCCAGAAGAAATGAATATGTTTTTCAATGTGACTGGCTTGTCAAATATCAACTTAGATTTACTAGCACAATTCAAGAACAATCAATTGAGTGAAAAATATTTCTGCTTTGCCGAAATAACAAATGTAGATATATTAAAAATTTTGAGAAATATTGATTCTGAAGCATATGGTAGAAACGGAATCAATATAAACATGATAAGTTTAGTTTTACCTCACGGTATTGATATTGTTCGTAATATATTCTGTTCAATCAAGGGCGTTTTTCCCGACATATGGAAATCTGCTGAAGTCATTCCTATACCTAACGTATGAAACCCAATGGCAATCACCTGCATTTGCCAAAATGTTTGGAAAAATCGTCTCTTGGCAAGTCACCACCTACTCAGATGCTCGGCAAATTTTACCATAACCTCAGACAGGTTTCTGTCAAAAATATAGTCCTGAATCCGCGTTTCTCAAAGTTATGAAAGATATAGCTTCATCTTACGAAAAATATTAATGTACCGTATTAGTTTCACTAGACTAAAGCAAAGCATTTGACTTGGTTAATTTGGAAATATGCTCTTTTACATTGATTTTGATAAAGCTGCTTTGCACTGGTTTTTCCGCTTATCTATATGGTCTCTTTCAGAGAGTGAAATTCCATAATTCAACTCATTCAAACACACTCAATACTCCATCTGGAGTCCCTCAAGAAAGCATTCTAGGACCTCTTTTTCCCAATATTTACTTTTGACTTACCTTATGTGCTAAAATACTTAGAAATTAATATGAACGCTGATGACATGCAGGTTTATAGATCTCCAGTATGGAAATGAATGGAACAGATGATCCGAATTATTTATATGTGGACCTACAAAGGTATTTACACTTGGTGCAATGACAATGGTCTCAGAATTAACACCAATGAATCTTTTGCAATTTGTATAGGTTCTGAGTGCAAAAAACTGGTCATTTGTAATAGTAATATCAATATAGCAGGGGATATTATCGGTTGGTCAAATTCAGCTAGAAACCTCGGGCTCATAATTGACACAAAACTTTCATTTAATGAACACTTCAATCATGTTTTCGAAGTAGTTTTTTTGTATCATCTAAAATATCAATTGGGTCAAAGCTCCAAGCTGAAACTCATCAAGTCCCCCATCTATCCCCACATAGCCTATTGTATTATGGTGAACTATGATTTTTTATCTACCTGTAAGAGCAATAAATTACAAATAATTCAGAATGTAATGTTCCATTCATAACTCATGTTACCCCATGTGCTTGGCGAATTGGAAATTGGAGATAGGGTGTTATACTTATATTTAAAATTCTCACCCTTTGTGCTGTACTGCTTTTTTGTGGCCCAATCAAGATTTATTTATTTATTATACTTCATTTCCTTCCGTTATTCTATCATCCTCGCTAGTTATGATTTTTTCCTCTTTATATTACATATTTTCCTACTATTCCTCAAAAATTCTCCCAGATTAATTACTGACCTAGTTTTAATGTTTGAAGTCCTTATGAAATACTATGACTCCCCCACATCATTATCTCTTATCTCTTACACATCCCTGCTAGAAATACTCGAAACAATTTTTTTTCGAATATTTATTATAGAAACACTAATTTTGGCTGTAATTCCAACAAATACTGCAACAATCTTGATATATTTTGCTCATCTTTACTTTCGTTTGAACAAAAAGTGAAAAACATTTCCTTACCCTTCTCAACATAACCTATTCCACCATATGTATTATGTCTACCTATTAGGATTGGGTTAACACGTATTTTTGTTCATTTTTCAATGAGCTCTACAATTCAGGATGTCTCAAAAAGCTCGGCAATGTATAATCTTAGTAACTGATTTATGGTTTTATGGAATAGTGAATTAGCGGATACTATTTTTGGGTTTCCAACCTGTATGTATCCCAAAGTTGTAATACATTAATAAATAAATGAAATGTTCGCAATTATTTGGGAGTAGCTTCGTGTCTTGATATTATGGTCTTTCATCTCTCTTGTTTTGGCTCTTGATACAGAGGTTTCGTGCTTCATCTTTTCACATTATTATTTCAGATATTAGTCAGGTCCTTTCTGATTCATTTCCACCAATCAACCATTTATTCCCCCTCCGCTTATACTCTGCATTTACTGTATTTTTTTTTTGAATATCATTGTATCTTCCATAATGTTCTCCCTTCCTATTTATTAATCATTGTGTTATTTTGAAGTTAAACTTTTCGCGCGCGTTGAGAATAAAATTTCAAGGTCGAATTTGGAGGCCATGTTTTCATGTAAGATTTTTAACAAAACGCATCTGACGCAAAAAGACGGAAAATAGGTACTTGGCCAGTGAGAAAGAAAGAGAGAAAAATACGGTACTGTACTCGTTTTTGATGATTCGCTGTCTGCTATAGTTCTTCTTATTCCAATTGGAACAGTAATAAAAATAAGAGCACCACGAATAATGTTCATATGCACTGCCTGGCAAATGGAAAATTCATATACTACCAGTGTTTTTACTTTCCAAGCGTTCCTGGTACAATCATAAAAAAGTTCTGTCGTGTGGACCTAGTTGCCTAGATTATTAGAAAAGGCGCTATCAAATATATTTGAGCAATAAATGCTCGGCTAGCTGGATTGGACACCTGTTATCTGAAGCCGCATGATTTCTCCAGTTCACAATATTTCTTAATCAGTGCTGTGTGTTGGTGAGGTTAGGAATTAACCATTGAAAATAATTTTATAAATATGGCTTTCTGGAGACCTTCAGAAACAAATAATAAAATTCAGTTGAGATAACATGTGTCTACTTTTACATGGGGTGATCAATTGCTTTGATTGTAAGAATAGGTAACTGAAAAAATACCACTGAAAAATAATATACCGACGCCTAGTCAAGGCGACAACTGGAAAGAGAATTACTCCTCGAAACTTTTTATCTCAGTCCAATCGGGATTATAAATACTATACATGAAAGTGATAAGTATCGGTTGCTCAGTGGGAAGGTGATCGCCTGCCACACAGTCCCGTCTTCGAATCCCAGCAGATTTTTTTTTGTATTTTAAAGTGAGAAATATTTTTATTGATTCATTTAGCGGTTTTCAATCCTATTACTTATGATTTCAAATGAGGCTAGGTTTTAATTAAAAAAAAAAACCCTTTTTTTTTTTATATTATCATTCTTATTTTGTTGCTAGTTTTTTTAAGCAGTTATTCAATACACATTTTATACTCTATGAAAATATCTTCCTGATCCAGAATAGATCTGTTATTGTTTTTTATGTTGTTTTAATATACATTCAGAGTGGATCAAATTATACAATTCTTCCACCTATATTATGTATATTCTGGTGATTATTTTTTGACATTTCTAGATACCAATGAAAAGTTCCAATTCAAATCATTCATGTTCGTTGTGGCCAATCAAAGCATTATTATAGTGAGAATTATCTACCTATAAAATAGCCGCGGGAATAATTTGAGGTATGAAAAGTGGGAAGTGAGTCAAAACCGGTTCAGTTCATTATATATTTTTGCCAGGAAGGCTGTTTGTGATCGTAAATTCAAAAACTAATCTACAGAATACCACACGGAAGTTTGATAAAGTAGAAAATAATTATCCAGATTTCTTTCTCTAACTTGTTGCCATTTGGCAATAGCCACTCGAGCCCGTCGGGCTCTTGTGTCTATTGCCTGGCAACAAGTTTTCGAAAATCTGTCAAAATATTATCACTCTCTTGTGGTATTTTAACTGAGAATTGAGTTATTGCATGTAATACTACATTTTTCTTTCTGTATAACATCGTTTACATTACACTTTTTTTTTGTTATTTTCCAGGTTTAGCAGTACAGTCACGAAACTGATTCGGAGTCCGATGCTGATATTGATTTCTCATACAATATCAATAATGGGATGTGTTGCAATAAATTTTCTGGTGAGTTCCTTCCATTCCATTTAATGGCTTCGTTTTTACATTTGGTTTTGCAATCATTCAACATTTTATTATTGAATCCCATCACATATTCGGCATCAGCACAAATGAAGTTCCGATGTAAGGTTCATGGGGCTATAGGGCCTATTGTAATGAATAAATCTTTTTCGTTAACGGAGACGTTCTCTCCATGGTGGAATATTCTCAGAAATAGATATGTTTCTCTACATGTGATCCAATGCTATTTTTGGGAATGATGTGTAAGTTTTAAGTCTTCTCGTGGTCTACCCTGTTTAGAACAACATCTCCACCGTTGAGTTTGTTATCAATCCGTTCAAATTTTTCACATATACAGCGAATATTTGGATCATGATGAAATATTCCTCAAGTTGGCATTGTTTTCAGGTATTTTTTTGTTCATGAAATCAGTTCATGTCTGTCAGAAAGTATTTCAAAGAGACCATACTTAAGATTTCGTAAAAAAAAATCTGAACTCTTATAGGATCACTCACGCTCATTTTTCCGAGCCGATTGTTCCACAAACCATGATATAAATATTTTTATTTGGCATAGTAAAACATTTCATGGAGCCACATATTTTGCACTAGTTTGACAATTCAAAATATACGTAAGAGAATCAAAGAGGAGGCGAGTTGGGTAGGTATTTATTTTTTATTTATTATTTTACATATCATTTTGAGTATCATATTAGAACATTTTTTCCGTAATATTAATAGGATCTCTGATAATTAATTCCAAAAATTATGCAAGAATAAACCATTTCCCCTTTTATCCATAACTTATAGAAATTTTCAAGAATCCAGTGAATTCAACATCTCACTTAAAGTTTACAGGAATATTATAACAAAAGTCTTATGCTTCATTGATCTCATGAAATTTCACGAACTCATCATCTACGGAACCCTCTGCGGGCGGGTGCAACACGCACTTGACTGTTTTGCCTTGAGAATAGGCATTTTTGATACCTGGAGAGTAACCGAATATGGAAATCATTCAAAACTCATCAGAAGGATTGGATCAGAAGATGTCCATCTCGAATGTATACTTCTCAGATTGTATATGCTACGACATCCTGGAGCGATTGTTTGGTATTAAATAGGTAACTCTGAGAGGGGGTTGAGAAGCCTATAGCGTACAACATATTAAACCACCTCTAATTATTCCCCAAACGTATTTTAATCATTGAAACATGCTTCATTGCATTACAATATATTTCTGAGATTTGAAATGGAGAATTATTCATAAGCCTTATTGGCACGATGCATAATTTTTGTTCCCAATTCTTCATAAATTTAAATCATTCCTGAAAAGACGGACTACTGACTCACTTCAAAATCATATTCTCAAAAGTGATTTTACAAAAATTGCCCACGGAACACTTTTATGAAAATTTCTATCGATTTCTAGAACACTGAAAAATAACTCATATATTTCGGATCCATAATGGATGTAAGTAAGTTGAACGTCTAGAAAAATCCATAATGGGTGTTAATTGTGTGAGGGTCTTTTTCCCCTTCAACCTAATCTTGGCGCGTTCCTATCGAATTTGGAGTTGCCTCGGGCGCCACCTGGGAAGGCCACTTCGCTCCGGGCAGTCTTACTGAAAAAATGAAACAAACCTCTGGGTAGGTATAGTATTCAACAATAAAACGGGCCAGAAAAGCAGACTTCAATTGCCCATGACTGGGTTCCGAACATGGGTGCCGAATGCGCAATAATTTGTTTTACTCAAAGCTCTAAGTCAAGTATATACAAATATATTTATAACAAATATATTTCGAAATCTCATCCAATTGCTATGTACAGGGCCGCTGTCGGCAGCCTCAAAACTACATAGGAAAGGAAAATACACTCTAGAAGGGAAAAGGGGTGTTGACCTTATAATGCGGGGGTGGAGGTACCAACTCAATCACAAGCCCATACTTGTAGAAGATTTAGACAGAAATAAAAAAGCTCAGAAAGATGGGATGCAAAAACGGTATTCCCAATATTCAATATCAAAGCGGATTTTGACATGCATGTTTACGAGCGGCCATATATCGCGGCGTCACCCAAACAGTGTGGTGCTTATCATTGGTTGTGTATCTTTTTCCTATTTCCATGCTATTTGATTTTTAATGTGGTGAATCCCAAATAGTGCCTTGCGACACTACAACTGACAGCTTTCTCCACCTTCGGCTTTCTAAAAATACCCGTCACGATTTTTTGGTTTCCTAATCTGCGCGACTGTTAGAATTGTGAGGCTCTAATAATACGTTGCGACTCACCTGATAGCTTTCTCTTCCTTCGACAATCAATAACTTTACTTCGGGTACTAACCTGCGCGACTGTTACTGTCGTGGGGCCCTTATAGTGCCTTGCGACCAAACTCACAGATTTGCCCTCCTCCGGCTATCTACCTACATCACTCGCGATTTTCCGATTCCTAACCTTCGCGACTGTTAGTGTGGTGGAGCTCTAGTAGTGCCTTGCAACTCAACTGACAGATTTTTTCTCTCGGCAATCTACCCCTCCAATTGACGTTATTTACTATTCGCATTAAAATTAATATTTGCAAAAGTACAACCCTTTTTTAACTGCTTACCTACAAAATGTATGCTCACCGGTTTTTGGGACTCAACTTCACGTTTTATACTGATCGTTTCTCGCGTGGTGTCTCCTATGGCTTCCGGAACCATTCTGATTTTTTATTGTGCTCTAAAGTGCACTTTGGCAGAACTTTTCTAAATATCTAATACCTTCATCCGTATATTAACCAAACTCCCTTCGTGTATCCTCGGCGCCTCTCGGGTAGCTCTGTTCGGGCTGGTACTCTCTGCATGGTGGACTGCTTCGCTGCTCAGGTACAACTCATTTCTCTTCATCAACTCCGTTAAAATCTTTCCAATGCTCGTCTCCCCTCCACTGGGCCAACGCAGCCCGTGCGCTGCTTTGCAATGACGTAGTTGGTTCTAGAGAATCGCGTGGTGCTTTCGATGCTAGCGGACGACCGACTGATATTCGATCACGGCGATGGATGACCTATCCGCAGTTCAAGTGAACGCGATTGAATCTAATTCTCGTGGTGGGCCGACCAGCGTATTTATTTATGCGTTTGGCGTAGCGTTTTCAACAATGTTATGCAACGGTTCGAAAGAAATACATTCTACTGGGTATTTTTATTTTGCAGATTTATTTCGAACATGAACGGTTTTTTCAAGACTTTTATAAACAGAGATACGCCTTCAACTCATTTTAGTTCAACATGGAGCTAGTTGGGTTATATTAGAAAAATGGAAAACTAGCAACTTTGCTACACACCCTTTCAAAATCGAGAAAAAAAATTTCCAACTATGCTCGACCACCTTATGTTCGAGCGACCTAATGAATCTCGAATTTGTAATATAAAATGATATACAATATTATCAAACAAGCAAACAACTTATCAGTGCGAAAAAAAAAGTCCAACTGAAACGAATGTTCGAGATCACGTACTCAACATAACTCTATCTCAACAAAAAATTCATAATAAAATGAAGTGAACCATTCTAATTAAAAAAAAAGCAAACAACAAGTGAGCCAAGGTAAACGGCTGATACATTATACTTGACAAGGAGAGAAAAATCTCTTACTGCAAAAATAAACATAAATGAAACTACTCTTGAAATACAGGAGTCAGAATGAACCAAAATCATCTTCTATTCTCTGGGACGGCGTAGCCCTTCCTTTAGGGCGGTATGGGTGCTGAACATCCGCATCGGGTATATGCGGGTCAGGATACGGCTTCAAAATAACGGGTGATGAACATCCACATCGGATTTATACGGATCAGGATCCGAAATCTAAAGAATGAGTGCTGAGCATCCGCATCGAGGATATCGGGTACGGATACGACATCAACTGCGTCTGTTTTTCTCAGGGGCGGTCTGGGTGGAAGGGGTGCGAACATCCGCAGTCTGGACATTCGATATGCCAATTGGTGTTTGGGCATTGGCATCGGGCATAGGGTGCGTTGTACCTTTCGGGACGGGGTCAGGGTTTCTCTCCTTGTGTCGGGGCATTACAGGGACAGTCTCTGGATAGGATATCCTTCAGTCCACAGCGTGGCAAACCACCCGCTCGACTGGTATGTGAAAGTGGAGCTGAATCGCGTCTTCAGCCTCTCTGATCGTTCCTCATTAAACCTCTTATCGCTCTCGCTTGGCGAAGGCTTCGGCAGTCCAGAAGTTGGCTTGGTAGGGGATTTTCTCGGGATTTTTTTTAAAATATGGATGTATCGGCGACTCGGACCTGGCGCTCTTTGTGTCTATGTCTTTCGGGGGGCTGGCTGCAGTGATGACAGGACCTGCTCCATGCTTGTTGCCGGAGGACTTAAGGATATTGACAGACAAGCCCAACGTTTCGTCGGCTTCATGCATCGCGTCCAGGAGTTCGAGGGTGAAATCGTCTGTAGCGATGTCAGCCAGTTCTGAATACAACTCTAGGGGTACTATCGCTGGAACAGTACAAATGTTAGGAACTCGTTGGGACTGACATGCACGGAGTACGTCATAGAATGAGAAGACAATACATGAACACTGCCGATCTTTTTTTTATTTCGGGATAACAAAAGGTAGCCCAAGTATAACTCAGTTAGAACTATTCTGAAGAGATGAAAGAAACGGAAACACAGTTCTGCAACACGAGAGTAAATAACAAAAAAAAATGTCCGTTTCTTCTTCTCCTGTGGTGGGCACCACACCCACGAACAACTACCGTCACTGGCTTAGAGACGTGCTCGAAATCGCCCATACGCCCATCCAGGGGGCGGAGTGCCTGTAAGGCGGCCCCAACATCGAGACCGTGTTTCTTGTACTTTGGGTTTCCATGTCTGAATCAGTTTGTCGGCGTTCCATCGCTCCGGAATGCTGCCAGTGGGGACAACCGGTAATTGTGGCTGAACTGGTGTGTTCATACGACCTGGATCAAAACGGGGTGGCTGGATGGCAGTTATGACGATATTCGGGGGTGGCGAAAGCGGAATATCGGATACAGCTATTGGAGCTAGCAGCGGGGAGAACGGGATGAGGGTAGTGGCTGTGGAGTAGGAGTGGCGAGCCTGGTGGAATCTGGGAAAAGGGGCGGGGATGCGGTATTCTGGGTGCTAATAAGGGAAGCAAGCGGGGAAGGAATATGTTTTGTAAGGGTCGGTTTCTCCTAGAGTTGGCATCGAGGGGCGCCTGACGATCCAGAGCTCGAGTTTGGCCACCGTTTGGTGCAGATTGGAGGGGGGCGGTGAGTTCCTGCTTGGATCAGGCGACAACGGAATGTCTCTGATGTCTAGGAGCGGTAACGGAGGACGAGACGATATCAGGGAGATCATCAGGAATGCCTGTCGGCCTACTGGTGCTGGCCGGGTCGGGGCTCTGGCTCTTCCGGTTTGCCCTGCTCAGGCTTGATTTCTTCATCTTGAGCTTCTCTGTTGAGTGGGGGTAACCCTCATATTCCTTCTGTAGATATTTCAGGTTTTTTGGACTTCCCTTAGTCCGTGGGGACCTCGACATGTACGTCTCCGGCCTTTTCGATTCATTCGAAACAATTCAAAATTGTCTCAATATAAATTTTTCACGAAATTTACTCGATTTTAGTGTTTTCTCGTGTATTTGCTCTGCCTTCGTTTTTGAATAATTCCGATTGATCTCTGCTGATAGTTTTGTCTGAGTTGAAGATTTCTGCTGGCTCTGATTGGTCCCTGACGACCAAGTAGGCGTCGCCAAGAATTCAAAATAACTTGGTTGACACGAGTCAGAGGTTCACTGTAGAAAGTCAACTCACACTTGGTAGTCGTACCCCTACTCACCTGCTGCCCGTTATCCACTCAAATCACTCAACACTTTTCACTTTTTTCAACGAAGTGATGTTTTTTAGTTGGTTAACAAGTTAAAGAATTAGGGTCTACTATATCTTCAGCCCTTTCAAGACATAAGTTATAAGTAACTTGACTCAAAAACGAGTGTTTTGTTACCTATCTGATATGAAATATATTGATGAACAATAATTAAATATTGATGAAAAATTAAAAAAAAAATGTTCAGTTCTCATCAGATGATTGCATGTGATAGTGGCATGGTCAGAGCAGCCTACTGGAGAACCGATTCTAAAGTTGCATATATGAAATATATTCATGAACAATAATTAAATATTGATGAAAAATAAAAAAAATCCAGTTCTCATCAGATGTTGATGTATGGGGTGGTCAGAGCACCTACTGGAGAACCGATTCTAATGTTGCATAAGAGGTTAGGATCGTGTGAGATAAGTGAGGGCATCTGATTATGTCTTCATTATGTCTGTGTCCCAATCAATTGAAAGAGATTATGATTAACATGATTTTGTCTCTTAGTGCCAAATTTGTGAAGGGGTCTTTCCCCCTACTATCAAACTTTGGCGCCTTTCACTAATCCTGGCTTTGCCTCGTGCGCCACCTTTTGGTTTATAGTGGAAAACTCAGTGAAGAAAACAATCCAGGGATCAATATAGTAGTATGTAACGGGGCCAGTAAGGCAGGCATTAATTACCCTTAACTAGATAATAATATTCTACAAGATAGTTAATAAAACACTATACTCTATATCATAGGATGAACAGGTATATTAGCAAAGGAATACAGGCAGGGCTGCTGACGGCAGCCTCAAGTTATCACAACAAAATAAACAACTGGTTAGCACTATATCCAGAGAAAGCAGGGAGAGTGTTTCAAAACAAGCGGGGTAACCTTATTTTCGTAGCAACCAAGAAGCTCATGCGGGGGGTATCGTACAGAGTAGTATGCAAGCTCAGAAACATGTGCAGAGCAACAGGCCCAGACTATTCGTAGTATGAAGCGGGTATCAAATGCATGCTTTTACGGCCATTCGTAATGCTCCACGTGGGGGCTGGCTTAACCTGTACTTCCCAGTTGAACTTAGCCTGTATACTCTCACTTCATCTATTTGGCCCTCACTCATTACTACATTGGATCGTATGAAGGTGAGACGCGAGAGATGTCTACCCCCTCAGTGACCGTACTCAATTTGCCCTTTTACCCCCTAAGCCACGCTGGAGCGCAGGAAGGTGAGTCAAGAAATGTCTACCCCTTCAGTGTGACCTCCGCCCTGCTCTCCATCTATATCTTACCCCGATCAAGCCACGTTGAAGCGCAGGAAGATGAGACGCGAGAAATGTCCACCCCTTCAGTGCGACCTCCAGCCGTGTTCACTATCTTCCTCTATTATACTCTAGTAATGCTCTGAACAGAGCCACGCTGGAGCGCAGGAACGTGGGACACGATGAATGTCTACCCCTTCAGTGCGACCTCCACCCGTGTTCACTATCAACGGATACTACTTGTCGGACGCGTGACTGCTGGTGCTAGACTCGGTAAGCTAATGATTATTTGAAATCTTTCTAAACGGAACTACAGTCGGTTTCCCCCTCTTCTGCGGATTCCTCTCGACCAAGTTTTGTGCGCGCGCCGTTTTGGGGATTCTGCAGATTCAGATACAAATTATATTTTCATAGTATAATTACCCAGCAATCCATGTGATGTGACGTCGGCTGGATGACGTCAGATGGCAGTGTGCGCTTTTGTTTCGAACGAACTGATTTTTCTGGCTTCTATCGGGTGACTGAATGTTCTCAGCGACGTTTGTTCATAGCACAGCTGGCTCGATGAGAAGTGCTTTCTCGACTCGCTGGCTTCCGCAAGTAACACTCGCGCGTACTTTATAAATACGCGTCGAAGCATCGGCCTCGTCTACGGAGGATGTTGAGCCTATTTATTGGGTTAGGTGTAATTCACTGATTTACCACGAACACGAATAATATTTTTAGACCTATTATTACCGACGAGATGAATTCAATTCCTCACAGGGAGCTTTTGGTTCTTAAACATAGCGGGAAAATAGTAACTTCGTTACACACCCTTTTCACTTCGGGAAAAAAACATATTTTTTTCTCTCTTTTCAACTTTCCCTAGTTCGGTCAGAGGGATCTGGGTATCCTTCTATCTATAACATTCTTTTCCGAACTAATTATTTTCGCGGTGAACATTTCAAAACAAAAACTTTGACAAACTTATGTTCTATCATCTCAAAAATAAAAAAAAACTAATAAGTTTTCAGCATAAATGAGGAGTAACACCAAAATATGAAGATATTTATTCTCATTACCACCCTTATATATAAAAAAACAGGTCCATTCGTAATACAACAGGATTTTCCGTCAAGTGCCCACCCCTCCTGATAGCCGAACCCTTTATTCGGAGAGGCCCACCTGATACATGAAATACGGAATATCAATAAAATCAACTTTAATGTGGACCTCAAATAATTCCAAAAAAACAAAACTATTGCCCGGTTGCCGGGGAGCTAAATAAAAATAAACTGGTCAGGATCATTGTACAGGAAAAAAAAAATCTATAACCAGTCACAAAAATAAAAATTAGGAAAATTGTCATACTACAATAATAAAACTAAACTAATACTTTTTTTTGGAGTGGATGCTGGCGTCCGCATCCTGATCCTTCGGGTATATCTACGGCATCAAACTAATAGGTGCTGAACATCGCATGGGGGACATGCGGGTCATGATACTACGTTGACATCGGGGCACGGGGCATCGTCCTCCTTGGACTGGTCTCCTCTGGGTGACTGGCTGTGTGGCGGGGACATTCCGGGGTTAACAAGTCCCTCAGTCTACTTCGGGATCTGGGCTATGGGCCGAGCGCAGATCTTCAACATGGATCCGTGAGAACGCCTTGCCTGCCTGATTTCTCAGGTTATACACCACGGGTGATAATACTCGGGTCACCGTGTATGGACCGGAGTATTTGGGAGCCAGTTTCGCGGCAAAACCTTTTCCGTCTGATGACAGGTGACGCTCTTTCTCCATCACCTGGTCGCCCACATGACATCGCCATTCTCTGCGCCGGAGATTGTAGTGGCGGCTCTGAGTGGTGAAATGTTTGGCAAGATTGATCCGGACCATCTCAAACGTTTCCAGCTTGGGTGACGGCCTTGGCAGTAGCCTTACGGACACTGAACCGATTTTGTGAGTCGGTCTTGGAACACGACAAGGAATGTGTTTCCACGGGTGGAGCTGGATAACGGGCCAACTAGGTCTGTACTGATGCATTCCCAGGGCTGACGGTCAGTCGATGGTTGCATCTTGCCGGTTGGTTCAATCTGTGACGGAAAAATTATAATTTAGTACCTATTAATGAATAAAAAACAGTTGTAGAAGTCTGTTTTTGTCATCAAGCAGTCACGAACCACGTCGTGAAGTGTGAAGAAGAAGATTATTCTCTGCCAGCATGAAGAGGCAGATTCTCGGATAATGTTTCATTCATCAAAAGCGCCAGCAAATTCAAAAATATTGGTCAAAGCAAATGATACCGATGTCTTGGTAATCTTACTGGCCAATATCCAAAAAGTTCCGGAAACTCAAAATTGGTTGGCGGATTCATCATCAAAGAAAAGCAATATTTAGACTGCATTCAGACTGACGATGAAGTTGGGTCCTACTTTATGCCGGGGTCTGCTAGCTTTCTACGCGTTTACGGGCTGTGATTTCATAGCTGCGTTTTATAATAAAGGGAAAGCCAAGCCTTTTGGAGTATTTACAAAACGAAAAGATTTTCAAGAAATATTCGAATCATTGACAGACCCCAGCAGATTTTTTTGTGGATGAAAAAATGGAATGTGTTCAGGAGTTTACTTCTCTTTTTCATAGAATTGAACAGTGTATGAGCGTTCATGGAGCTAGATATCCCATGTTCTGAAAAACATATGGAACAAACAGAGACAAAGAGAGATTTATAAAAAAGGTTGAAGGCATCGACTCCGAACGGATCCCACTATGCTGGATCTCACTTAAACAGAATTTTTTTCGTACAATTTATGTTAATACAACTGATGCATGCTGCGTCAAGCTAAGACCGGAAGAATGCGGTTGGTTTTTTAAGGCTATTTGAAGCCCACGTGGTTCTAAGGGGACGCAACACCATTGCAAGTTGATGATATTCTCAATAAATTGAAACCTAAAGGAGACGAAGAAAAATTTGATTGTGAAATACATGTTTCTGACGAATCAGAATCAGAATTTTTTATTTCATGATTATGATTTGTTGTATTGTAGTTTTGATAAATGAATGTGTGGATGAAAAAAAATTATATCATTGTCAATATTTAATTTACCTCAATTGCAGTATTTATTGAATGAAGCGCGCTTCCATCCTCTCTGCATCCTTGTCTGACGCATGGAGTGGCGCGCGCAACGCTTCTCTGTATTTCTCTCCACTCGTAATTAAAACTTAATATATAAAATCCAGGCAACAATAGATGTGACACTTTTTTTGACAGGGCAACCTTATACTGTTCGATAGGAAATAAAATGAGCTTTCATTGAAAAGAATCAATCAAATAACAGATGAGAGTATATCAACTACACCTGTTCACCTGTTCGTACCTGGCAACTTCATAGTTGGACCGAATGGAAAATAGACAACATATATTTTTCCACTTCCTCGTGTAATAATCGTTCGACTAATGCTCGATTTTTATAAATAACAAGTGAGGGTAGTTGATCAGAAAATAATAATTTAAGTTGATATCATTTAATGGTCAGGGACCCACATTTAGCGCTAGGCAACCCATGTGCAATTTTTCGAATTATGCGTTCAATGATTAGAGGCATCAGCATTGATGGTCTAGCGTTAAGTCAACGGGTGATCTGGAAAACAATATTTTGTACGTCGGACACCAAATGCTCCTCGTCCAAATTCAGATACCACTCGCAAATTGCTGTTCTTTGCCTTAATAAGATTGTTGATGTACATAATGGACCACATAATTTTGCTGCTTCAATGAGAAGAACAAATTGGACATGTTGTCTATGTACAGCTCAAACTCACTGCAACTGCAGGAATGAATTGATGAACTCACAGTACAGGAGATGATTGAGCCGTCTTTCCATATTCACCACCCAAAGTTTTTTTGTAATATTGTTTTTAGCCATCTACGATTGACGGCAGTACATCGGGTAAGTCAAGCCGGTGCCCAACGGAATCTAGAAATTTCATGCTTCGAAATCTCCAAAAGTTTATCCAACATCTCAGTATTCGGATTATGCATAGATAAATACTGCTCGAAGTGAAGTATTTGTTATGCAGCGAAAGCCAATGGATGTGAACGTTTACAGCGATTAAAGTGCTTGCTATCTAAGACGCTATTCGATGAGCCTGCTGCTAAGACTTTTGCCTCAACCAAAACATCCACTAATCCACTGAAGTATATATATTTACCAATGGCTTTGAAGAATGCAATTCAAGTGTGAAACGCCCCCAAATTAATGAATATATTGTAAAATGTTGGCCTTTTGTCTTGTTGGATTTTATCGCCATTTTAGCAATGGCTAAGTCGTACGTGACGATCATCAAGTCTTCGCCCTTCTTAGCAATTTCATTTGCCATGATGATCGTTCCATATACTACAGCATATGACGTTGGCAAATCATTTATGGAAGACAAATAATGTACAGTTTGAATTTTGCTACTATCGCCCGTAACCGTGCAATTGTAGCCTAACCACATATGTACTTAATCAAGCCGTGCCAAAAACATTATATATGGTAGATCCCTTTCAATAGCAATTCTTGTAGCACCTTGACATGCAACTTCTACCTCTGCAATTCCATGGTTGCACTAGGTTTTTCATAATGTGGCTGGACGTCTCTTGAAATTTGATAGAAGCGTCGTTTCTTTCGTAATGGTGGTTCGAATTCATGAATATCGTCATGAGATTGACGGATTGACGACGTTGTAGCTTCAATATTATCTAAATTGTCATTGTCATCATTTGAAAATTGGTATACTATTCCAACGGTCACGCATAGTGTCTTTTCCGCGTCATTGGAGTGCTTCACGAACCCCGGCTACCAGTTATCATAGTTTTTCAACAGAAAATGTTTGTATCATCACCACAAATGGTGTTATTTCTCCACTTTCTGAAGTAAACATTTTGAAGTTGAGTTTCTGAGGTTAGAACGTCATTCGTAACATTTTCTGAGGTATGACTTTCCACCTTCTGAAATCAGGTTTCCCACCTTCCATGGGTATCTCCCCTCTCACATTTTGAGTTTATATCCCTCTTATATTGAGGTGAGGTTCTCCAAATTTTCCAAAGTTAGATTTCTCTATATGTTCTTGGGGTTATTTTTGAGGTAATAACTTCCTTTTAGACTGAAAATTGAAGATATATTTCCACATAATTCTTTCACTTATACCAACTCGGATGAAAAACATGAATATAACTTCATTAAAGATAGGAAACAAATATTTTTGAATTTTTGCGCAATTCCTAGTTCTGGAGGAATACGATTGCCAAATACAGGTTTCTCGTTCATGATAAACTATTGCCTCCATAAAAGATCTCGTGCGATCTGGAAATGAGGGTAAGTACGCTTACTGTCAAATGCAGCGATTTTGGTTCGCTCTGAAAAATCTTGTAAGCTTACGAATGAATGTATCGTTGACTTGTCTTAACTAGTGAGATATCGTTCATGATTCCATTTGGATGCAGTCAAATCCCCACGAATTTTCTGAAATGATTTCGCGGTTAACGTCGCGCATTCGATTTTCTATATAAAAAAAGTTAGGGTCATCAACTCATCAGCCCCATTGTACTTTTTCGTCATGGAATCAATTTGGAAATAATATACTCTCACTTTGGAAATGTCCAGGATGGACATACCCATATTGAGAGTTCTATCAAAAAGCAATCGGGATGAATATATTTCGATATCATCGAAAATTGTTCAGTTATAGAATTCTGGGCTACCGATTAAATTTTCCACCCGATACCTGGATTTCCATTCGCTGATCATTTTCACCACTATTTGTTCCATGATGTTCTTCATTGTTATGCTGGAGCAACTATTTTTAACTAACTTATTTTTGTCGGTAGTTATTGTTACTTTGGCTTCCAATTTGGCTTCTATGATTTGGTATAGGTTTGCTGGAATACAGAGTATTTGTTTTTGTGCTCATATTCAGTATAGCTGAACATAGAGATTATTTTTATGTTTATTTCGAACAACCCATGCAGGACAATTGTTCTCTGTATTCCTAATGTTGACAAAACCAAATTGATTAGGATCCACTTCCAAATTTCGTGTAATGCCCATCCGCTTTCTTTTCCGCAAAATTCTTTCCAGTTATTTCTCAAATTGTCTACGATATTCTTCTGGAATCACGTCTGCGATTCTGTTTTTCCATCAGTCACATGGTTTCCTTCTAGTATAAAAAGATGTCCATCGAGTATAAGAAAATAATTCCCCAAAAACTCAAAGTTTTTGCATGGTTCGACAAAAATGCCCCAATTTTTTTTTGCCTATCTAATGAAATTCACCCAGAGAATTCGAAATATTCCCGACTAAGTGAAGCAAAAATTCGAGCAGAAAAAATGGAACAATAAGTTTTTAATATGGTTTGGAAAATATGATACTTATATTTTTTCAGTTTGAAGATATGCACTAGAATATAAACAGAGTTTTCCAGAGATCACTCTTGGAGATGTTGCTCGAACGATAGCCAAAACACCGTGAAAATGCCGTTGAAACATCACTGATGGCATTGAATTGCATATTATTCAATATAAATTATCAGCTCTAACAACATTATCAATATTCAATGAAACCATTATAGATGATCGAATAATGATCGCTTCATAGCTATTCTTGAACATGGCAGATGGTATGGTAGCAAGTGGTCAGGGGGTAGACAATTTCTTTGAGGATCATATTGAACGAACCACACATGGTAGACAATCGTGCGATCCGGCACTCTGACGAACCACAGTGGTGGCCCCAAACACCTCAATACTAGTGGCAGCCTACAGAGACCCTTCAAATCTATATGGGTTCTAGCACACCTGTGAATGCGCTACAATCCTTATAGCCCATCTACTGAAGTGGTTGATTCAAAGTGGAAAAACTGAAAATGGTTTCTGGGGAATTGGTAACGATTCGTTATTTAGAAAGAGTTCTTATGAAAATATACCACAGTTATAAGGAATGTGCATGATATTGATATGACTATAACCAATCAATGAATTACCTGAATGAGATCAAATTGAATGGTAAATAATGAGAATGTACGGAACATTATAACCTTTCTGATATCAGGACAAATCATTGAACGTCAGATATTTCTTCAGATTGAGCAAATGAAATCACGATTTTTTTGTTTCCTATTTTTTTTATATTTTGCTTCGTTTTTGAGAAATCTTTTGAAAACTATTTTTTGCATTTTACAACAAATACTGCATTCTAACAGAAATCAGATTAAAGGGAACCGGGTACAATGTCGACAATAACTGAGGGTTTGTCAAAGTTTGACAGCCTGTGGCATGTTAATTGAATAATTCGAGTTTCAATACATTTTTCGTGCGTTTATGCATGCCATTCTTCATCATCTTCATTTCCCAGTACGAATGGCAGGACGGCGACAGGTTGATATGAGGTAGCATATGATGGCTGTCATGTTTATTTTGGGTATCCATTTTACAAAATGGGTGCCATTCCATTAGGGTAGCCTGTGGTGGTTGACAGGCAGACACTTTCCATTGATAGAAATACATTTTTCCAACGAGGCTGATATTATTTCCTCTCAAAATGCCTTTGAGGATCCTCCACAACAAATCACACATGGTAGACTATCGGTAACTCAGGCCTAGGCATCTCAATACCAGTAGCAGCCTCCAGAGATCCTCAAATCTATACAGGTTATAGATCATCCATTGAAGTGCTTGATTCAAAGAAATTGAAAATGGTTTCCGGGGAATTGGTAACGATGTGTTGTTTTGAAAGAGTTCTGATATAAATACACCAGAGTTATTAGAAATTAACATAATAATGATATGACTCTAACCAATCAATGAAGTACCCAAATAAAAAAAACAAATGATAAATAATGAAAATGGACAAAACGTTATATTCTATATCTGATATAGGCGTCTCTTTTCATTTTGGTGTATGCTGTCAACTTATTTGAGATATTAATGTGTTCCCTAGGTGAGTGTTTAAACATTTCGCATGAATTATGATCCTTCAAAGGGATGACTTATTTCCTTCTGATATCGGGATACGCAGGTTTTTTCTAGGATGAAAATGTTTCAATTTGAAATTGTAGAATCTATGGCTTCCTCTTCTATAATCATTTGATCTGAGATGAAAAATTCATTAAGTTATGAACATTAATTCAAAACTTTGGATTACTTCAGTGAACCCATCCATCATTGTTTCATTTTAGTATAACAATAGCTTCCACATGGGCCTAGAACATTGGGATCCTCAATGGCGTATGGGCCACCGCTCACGCAGGATTGGGACAACAACTTGTTGATGAGGTAATTATTTGATAAATAAGATTTATTTCTAAAAAAAAAAAAAAACAAATATATATATATATATATATATATATATATATAATATAATATATATATATATATATATATATATATATATATATATACATATATATATAACCATCAAATTCGGAAATAGACTTCGAAAGGAAAGGTTATTCCTTGGAGTTGCAGTCATGAAAACACGCCCGATGAGATAATAAAAAACTCTTTTTTAATTTTCCAAGCTTGCAAAAAAATTATTTTCTGTATACGCTCTTCGAAACGGCAACTTAAAGAATGAATATCAGTAAAATGCTACTTTTACGGACTTGTTCGTAAAGTGTTGTCATGGCAATACTTATTCATTCATAAAACATAAGTGAATATTAGCAGGTGTTTATAAATACTATAAAAACTATAAACCGATAAGATTTTGCCGCAAAAAAGCTAGGAATTTTGATTTTTTCAAAATATAATTACCAATTCAGGATGATTTTTCAGAAATAATCATCTCATCTTGAATAATTGATTACAGTAAATTAGATTATCTGAAGGTTTATATATATATATATATATATATATATATATATTTATATGTATATGTATATGTATATGTATATGTATATGTATATGTATATGTATATGTATATGTATATGTATATGTATATGTATATGTATATGTATATGTATATGTATATGTATATGTATATGTATATGTATATGTATATGTATATGTATATGATATGATATGTATATGATATGTATATGTATATGTATATGTATATGATATGTATATGATATGTATATATATATATATATATATATATATATATATATATATATATATATATATATATATATATATATTTGCGTTTATACAGTCCCGTTTCGGTACATACTGCCCACGAATCCAGACCAAATCCTACGAACTCAGACCCGGCCTCGGGCTTGACAAGGTTTTGCTATGTAAAACTGTCAAGGGCGGTTGGGACGCACACGGGACGAAATAATGGCCGGCTTCGGAAAAGCGGTGAAATGAAGATTTTTATATGGATTAAGTTCCATCACTGAGCGTGTGGGCGGCGCTTCCGGTGGAGAAGCATATGGTATATAATGCCATGCATTTTACCTACGAACACCAACCCGAAATTTGGCAGCAGCGCCGTTTATGTGTTGACGAAGTTTCAGCAGCAAGTTTGAACCCTATTGTCGATATATTGTAATTTTTGATTATTTGAGGATACCTCTATTTCACGGAAAATAATATTTGAAAAACGAATTTATTGACAGCTCTGTTCACTGTATTCCTAAATATTTCCCTACAAATAAACATTGAGCAACAAACAATTACTTAAAATAGATATTTTCAAAGTTCAGCTTTTGAAAAATTTGTATTCAACTTGCTTCGTTCATCTATCCGGTTCAAAACTTGTTACTGAGTTTTGACCCACTTCTAGTCGTTTGATTAATTTGAAATTTGACAGTTTTCCATAATTCCGGTGACAATGCATTATTGAATTTTTCTAACACAATGGCGGGCGGCTCCAAGATGTTGGGCAAATTATGTGATAATGGTCTGATTCTAATCAATATATGAATATGGGATTGGAGATTATGATTTTTTTGACAAAGTTCATAAATTCAATATGACGGCTCTAAGATGACGTACCAGTTTTGTGATTATGGTCCGATTCTATTGGAAATTGGTATGTGGGGTTCCTTGGTATTGGAGGTGACAGTTGAGTTTTGTGATTATGGTCCGATTCTATTCAAAATTGGTGTGGGGGTTTTTGGGGTCAAAAATTATAGAATATTTGCGAACGAGTTTTGTGGTTGAGGTCCGATTGATTCTATTCAAAATTGGTGTGAGGGTTTTTGTGGTCGGAGATTATGATTTTTTTTGTCAAAATTGATGAATTCAAGATGGCACACGAGTTTTTTTTTATCATGGTCCGATTCTATTCAAAATTGGTGTGTGGGGATTTTTGAGGACGAGGATTATGATTTTTTATTTTTTTATAAATATAAGATGGCGAAGGAGTTCTGTGATTTATTGAATGATTTTATCTATTAATGGTATCTAGTGGTTGTTAAGGTCGAAAAGTATGATTTTTCGTTAAAATTCAATTATTCAAGATGACGGATTTGATGACTAAAAAGACTTGATTAAACATTATTGAAAAGAATTTTTAATGACAAGCTTTCATTCTGGTGCAGTAAAAAGGAATGATAACGGCTTTTCAATCTGTTACTCACAGATGAACCCACGTCACACATTTGAAAAACCTGTTTTTCCTTTTTGGTGCATTCGAATAAAAGTGGTAGTCGAAAAGTTTATTTTAATCATTTAATTTTGGAACAAATTTCATTGGACTGGAAGTCTTATTATCATTATTACATGAAGGAACGAATCCAACCAGAATATATAGTTGCACTCTGTATTTGCTGTCTATCAGGTTCAAATCTTGCAATTGGAATTTGTCCCATTTCAAATCGACTCTGAATTCCCAGGTGCTCTCCAATCGAGTGACCATGTATTATGACATTTTGTATGAAAAATTATCAAGATAGCGCTTCCAAAAGGGTGGTGTGATTTATGGTCCAAAGATGTGTGATTCATGGTCCATTTCTTTTCAAAATTGGCATCAAGGGGTTGTTGAAATCAAAGATGATTTTTTTGTAAAAACTTAAGAATTCAAGATGACGGATTTTATTAATGACTGCAGATAATCGAATAAAAATAAATAAAAAAAAACTTATGTTGAACTACCATGCAAATAATTTTCTTCAAAAGTGTCACATATGTTATTCTGTGAATAACAGATTCAAAAGCTTGTACTGCAAAGATGATACTTTCAAATTTCAATTTGAGAATATTGTACGGCTAGGTTTTGAATAATGAAAATCAAATTTTTTTTTCTCAATCACATTCTTCATGCACATGGAATCAAAGGAGAGTTAAATCCTTTTTCATGCTGAATGACTCATGGGATCAAAAATGGAGGTAAATTCAATTATCGGAAAAAAAATTAAATCGGAAAAATAATCTGAGGAAAATTTCCCGAATTGCTTTGGAAAAGTTTTCACTAACATCACTAGTCTACTCGGAAAATTTTAAATATTTGAAAGGGTACTACACAAGTAATTCACAAATTATTAAAATATGTTTTTATTGAAAACCAAATATTTACACTCGAATAAAATTGTTAAAATTGAAAAAGTTTTGTGATTATGGTCCGATTCTATTCAAAATTGGTTTGTGGGAATTTTTAGGTCGGGTATCATGAATTTAAGATGGCGGCTCAAGATTACCAGTTTCATTCTAAACGGTAATGGAGGTTTGTGGGGTCGGAGATCATGATTTTTTGTCAAAATTCATGAATTTAAGATGGCAACGAGTATTGTTTTTATGGTCCGATTCAATTCAAAATTGGTATGTGGGGATATTAGGGGTCGGAGATGATTTTTTTGTCAAAATTCACAAATTCAAAATGACAGACGAGATTTGTTATTATGGTCCGATTCTATTGAAAATTGTTATGTGAGTGTTTTTGAGGTAGGATATTATGATTGCATTGTCAACATTCATAAATTCAAGATAGCGGCTCCTATAATTTTGCTCCGAAGCTGAAAAATTCAAAATAAAATTATTAGTAGAAAAAATTAAGACAAGCTATTATTCAAATGCACTGGAAAGTGAAAAATAATTTCTCCAGATGTGTGATGTAGGTTATTCTGAGAGTAACAGATTCGAAAGCTTGTCGCACAAGAATGCCTTTTGCTGTATTCCTACTGAAAACTTGGCGCGGTAAGCTTTTTAATCTGTTACTCACAGAATGAACTGACACATCCAAAGAAATCATTTTTACTTTTTTGTACATCTGAATGAAAGCTTGTATTCATGTTCTTTCACAGTAAATTTGATTCAATTTATGTTTTCTATTCCAAAGTTTAGAGTTAATTTCGTAATCCATCACTATTATAAATATGAAAATAGTGAAATAATAGGAATAGTGAGAGTAGGTGAGATTTATTTTCTACCTGCTAGTATCTTATATCGAATAAGATATCAACCCATTTTCTTTCAATGTTCTACGCCATTCTGTGACGAATCATACCAGACATAATTAAACTCGCCATTTTGTAGCCACCAGTTGAATTCTTATCATTTAGAAGTCTTCATTCATATATTTGGTAAGCAAGGTCACTCAACAGATAGAACTCATCGAACTTGCCTATAACAAATTGACACAATATAATGAAGTGTATTAAATTTCAGACTGGCATCGTACAAAAAAAAATAACAAAAAATGAAACCGACGAAAAATAAAACTAAGAAGAAAAAAGAAAATGAACCTTTTCAGTCCTAAAAACTGAGCTCCCAACTGATGCAAATAACTTATTTTGAGTCGGCGCCAAACAAACAAACAAGCAAATTAATTACCTTAAATGTTAAATGATGTCTGCGGGTGCGCGGCAGCGTCGCATCCCTTCGCCGGAAATTACCGAGCGTTCTCGAAGTCAATATCAGCGAGACAGCTACCCGAATGGGCTCACACGTGAGGGCACACGTTGTTGTGAAAAGCGCATTTTTGGAATGTTATTGTTCATCGCTGGAGACTTCACGTTGCATTTCTATGTTATTTTGTTTTGATAATTTCTTTAAAATGATTTAATGATCTTCTTTGATTATTTGTTTGGCGCCGACTCAAAATTCGTTACTTGCATTGTATGGGAGCTCAGTTTCTGAGACTGAAAAAGTTCATTTTATTTTTTGCTTCTCAGTTTCTTTTTTCATCAGTTTAATTTTTTGTTGAAAAGTTAAAAAAATTAATTATGTGGCAAAAATCTACTAATTGCTACCTACTTAATTTGGTAACATTCAAAATACTTTCTCAACCACCTCACTTCAATTATTAACTATTATATACTATAACTAGCTGGTACCGCGTTGAACCTTGTATTTTTTGTGACGACTATTACAAATTCACTCCCCTGGTAAGGGACATAATTTCTAAAAATACTGAAACACGTATTTCTTTATTTGTAACAAAGACCTTAAAAACCAATTTTTATACCCCTTACATCAAAACTAATGGGACCCTCACACAAACTTTCACTCCCTCCCCTTTCACCCCCCCTAGGCATTGCGTTTATAAAAACAGTGACACATGTATGTATTTATCCCTTACAAAGACCTCAAATACCAATTTTTATGACCCTAACAGAACCCCCATGCAAACTTTCACCTTTCATTTCACCCCTTCAGGGGTTGCATTTCTAAAAACACTGAAATACATATTTCTTCCTCTGTAACGAAACTTCAAATTTCCCCAAAATTTCAATAACAATTTAACTTCCATTTCACCCCCAAATAACAAATTTCATGATCCTTACTTCGAAACTAACTATACACACTTAAGGGTTGGATTTTCATAAACCTTGAAACATATTTATCTTCATTTGTGAAGAAGGGCCCAATACTAATTTCCATGACTCTCATTTCAAAACCAACTTTACTTTCACTTTAATTCCCCTTCTCACCCACTTTTCCACCACTCTAGGGATGAAATATCAAAAAAATATGCTGTCAAAATTTCAGCTTTCAGATCCAGCGGTTTGATCTGGGCGTTGATCGTCAATCAGTGAGTCAGTTAGTCAGGACATGTAATTAAATATGTACATATTGAGGAGATTCCTGTGAGGTCTTCCGTCCAGGTCTCCATTCTGTTATAGTGTCATCAGAACAACATAATATGTGCTAAGTTTCAACAGAATCGGATCACAGGTGAATAATCAATTCATCATCCTCCATTTTTCTACCCTTAGAAGTGTAATTTCAAATTTATATGGGATCAACTCACAAGCATACCCTATACTATAAAAAAGAATCATCTTAATCGGATCCCAGTACAAAGTTACGCGTGGTGGAATCGGTTAAGAAGTAAAAATTCAGTGGGTGAACCAAGAATTATTTCTCAATTTCCTACCCCATTGGATATTTTTTTCGAATCCATCAGAAACCAACTTTGAAGTATACCCTATCCATAAAAGTAAGAATAATCAAAATCGGACTACTGCGCATAAAGTTATGAGTGGTCATTGAATACTCAGAGATTGGTTAGCGTAAACAAAAAGTATATCGGAAAATTTCCTCTGGATAAATAATCGTCCAAGTTTGTTCAATCTGAGGTTCTCATCATAACGTTCGAAATGCCGATGACAAAAATGTAGTTTGGATTTTTGACAATTTTTTCTGGAAATAGTAGATGTATTTGTCATGTACAGGGTTCCATATAATTCAATTAAATTTCAATAAAGGTATAACCATAGAGTACAACATGGAGATGACTTTGAAATTATTTGGTATTTCTCAGGATGAAGCCGACAGCTTTCAATGACTTCCTAACGATAACCCCAACATGGCTTTCTAACGGATTTCTTTCATCCAGGATGACCCCTAGGTCCTTTACTTCATCTTCGGATTATAGTATCTGTCATTTATTTGAAGATTTGTTGTCAAAGAAGTTGAACACTTCGATAAGAGAATTTGGAAACATTTCTGTATATTGAGAACGAGCCTATTGGTTGTGAAGTATTTTGAAACACGATTTAGATCATTCTGGAAGGTCTAAGTAGTCCACGTTGTCTTTGATTCCTTCATGAATTTTTTAATCATCTACGTATGATGATATTTTAGATGCAATTAAACATTTTTATATGATACTCAGAAAAATACTGAGTAGTAAGGGATCTAGGTGTGATCCATGTGGTACACCTGAGGTAATTACTGTTTTATGCGGATGAGAGTTATTCAAGGCGATATATCTGTCAGGAATATAAGAGTTGAGAAGCCTCAATACATTGCCATACAGACCAATATTTCCAAGTTTCGTCACCAGAGTTGGATGTTGTACTTCATCGAATGCCTTGGAAGAGTCGGTGTACACCGCACACATTGACATTTCATGTTCCATGGAGAAAAATATCTTGCACAAACGGAAATAGATTAGTAGTGACACTTCTCTTCCTGATGAAGTGTAATGTTATGCGAATTTTATTCCATATTAGTAGGAAACATTGAGATGCAAACAATTGAACTGATACAGAGGATCTAAGTTGATAATAATTAATCAAGACAAGCTTTTATTTAGGCCGTGTACTAAAACGTATAAAATGAGTTTGAGACATCGCTGACAATGATTTGATAATTTTTTGATGAATTATTTGGTTTCAAAAAGCTTGTCATGGAAATAGGTACGGAATAATTCAATTGGGCAGTGATTGGTTGGTAAGTAAGAACTTCTCAAAGTATATAATTTTTACAAATATTCATAAAAGTAGGTAATAATTAATTTTATCGGAGAATGATTGGTTGGTTAGTAAAAATTCGTTGAAGTAATAATTTCATTACAACTTGCGCGACAAGCTTTTCGAAACTAAATAATTCAACAAAAACTAATTAAATGATTGTCAGCGAGGACTTAAACTCATTTTATACATTCCATTACACGGCTCAAATAAGAGCTTGTCTATTGAAAGGTTTTTTATCAAATATTTAATTTTTTGCTTTTTAGTTAGTTTGCCTTGATCTGTTAATTTCTAATAAAGCATCGTTATTACAAGGTCTCTTTCCTGTATGTTTTGAGCTGAAAGGAATCATAATCTCTAACACCAAAAACTCCCACACATCAATTTCGAAGAGAATCTGACCATAATCACAAATCTCTTCCACCATTCTGATGTCGCTTTCTTAAATTCATAGATTTTGACAAAAAATTCATGATCTCCAAACCTGAAAACTCCCACATACCAATTTTGATTAAAATATGACCATGATCAGAAAAACTCGTCCTCTATCTTGACACCGCTATCTTGAGTTTATGAATTTAGACAAAAAATTCATATCCAACTCCAAAAATTCTCGCATACCAATTTTGAATCGAATCGGTATGAATTTATGAATTTCGACAAAAAATTCATAATATTCGACCCCGAGAACACCCACATACCAATTTTGAATCGAATCGGACCATAATCACAAAACTCGTCCGCCATATTAGAGCCGCCATCTCATGAATTTTGACAAACATTTCATAATCTCCGTCCCCGAAAACCCCCACATCCCTATTTTACATCAAATGGGAACATAATTACAAATCTCGTCCGTCATCTTGGAGTCGCCATTTTGTTTTTTCTCTAACAAAAATTCCATAATACATTGCCACCGGAATTATGAACACCTGCTACGTCGGTCAAAATTCACCTGCAAGATTTGGACCAAACTAACAAACGAACGAACTAACTAACTAACAAGTGAAACTAAATGAAAGCTTGTAAAAATCATTAAATATCCCAAAATTATAATTCTTTATTTGGCGACTGAATTAGACAGTAGTCAAGTAAACAAAATTGAATGAAAATGTTTGGCTAGTTAATTTTCCTCTCGTGTTTGTGTTGTGAAGATAAAACATTATCTGCGCAATTTGATCATAATATCTTGCGAAAAGAGCGGCAACACTGCTGGGTCTGGAAACGTGGATTAAATGTCATAAATTGTATGTGATGGCTTGAGAACGCGGTTAAATATAATGGGCTTATGAACGTCACATAAACTTTACAATTATAAAAAAAAAACACTTTTTTTACCCCTCTCAGTTCCAGTTATCTTTGGAGATTGTGATAACTGTAAAACACCAAAATGTTTGTTGAAATTATGAGTATTCCTAGTGGATCTGTGGTGGTCTGATAATTGTAATGGTCTGACGACGTGGGTTGAATCTGTATATATATAAATATATATTTATATATATAAATATATATATATATATATATATATATATATATATATATATATATATATATATATATATATATATAAAACATCAAATTTGGAAATAGACTTCAAAAGGAGAGGTTATTTCTTGAGGTTGCAGTCATGAAAACACGCCCGATGAGATAAGAAAAAACTCTTTTTTAATTTTCCAAGCTTGCAAAAAAATTATTTTTTGTATACGCTCTTCGAAACGGTCACTTAAGGAATAAATATCAGTAAAATGCTACTTTTACGGGCTTGTTCGTGAGTTGTTGTCATGGCAATACTTATTCATTCATAAAACATAAGTGAATATTAACGGGTGTTTATAAATACTATAAAAACTATAAACCGATAAGATTTTGCCGCAGAAACTAAAATTTTGATTTTTTCAAAATATAATTGTCAATTCAGTATGATTTTTCAGAAATAATTAACTTTTCTTGAATAATTGATAACAGTAATTTTGATTATCTGAAGGTTTATGTAAATGGTTAGTTATTATATTCGTTAATTTAGCTCTGAAAAGAAGTTTTTTATGTTAACCTGAATTATTTATCAGATATTCAATGTCAGCTAATAATAAAGGAACAGAAACATCACTTTTTGTTGGCGGTACGCAAAACTTATGACTTAAGGAAGGGAAAGATTTTATGTCTGTTGGAATATCAATATTAGTTAAGTTCTTCAACAAATTTTTTTTGAAAACAGAGGACTGAGAGAAATTACACCAAGAAATACGGAAAAGTTAAATCTAGAAACATTTAGAAATTGAATCGGCTGAAAAATCAAATGAAAGAAGCATCAATTATCAAAGACAATTGGTTGGAGAAATTAACTAATATTGATTTTCCAACAGACATACAAACTTTCCTTCTTTAAGTCATAAGTTTTGCGTACCGCCAACAAGAAGTGATGTTTCTGTTCCTTTATTATTAGCCGACATAGAATATCTGATGAATAATTCAGGTTCACACCACATCCCTATTTTGAATCAAATGGGAACATAATTACAAATCTCGTCCGTCATCTTGGAGTCGCCATTTTGTTTTTTTCTCTAACAAAAATTCCATAATGCATTGCCACCGGAATTATGAACACCTGCTACGTCGGTCAAAATTCACCTGCAAGATTTGGACCAAACTAACAAACGAACGAACTAACTAACTAAGAAGTGAAACTAAATGAAAGCTTGTAAAAGTCATTAAATATCCCAAAATTAAAATTCTTTATTTGGCGACTGAATTAGACAGTAGTCAAGTAAACAAAATTGAATGAAAATGTTTGGGTAGTTAATTTTCCTCTCGTGTTTGTGTTGTGAAGATAAAACATTATCTGCGCAATTTGATCATAATATCTTGCGAAAAGAGCGGCAACACTGCTGGGTCTGGAAACGTGGATTAAATGTCATAAATTGTATGTGATGGCTTGAGAACGCGGTTAAATATAATAGGCTTATGAACGTGACATAAACTATACAATTATAAAAAAAAACACTTTTTTTACCCCTCTTAGTTCCAGTTATTTTTGGAGATTGTGATAACTGTAGAACACCAAAATGTTTGTTGAAATTATGAGTATTTCTAGTGGATCTGTGGTGGTCTGATAATTGTAATGGTCTGACAACGTGGGTTGAATCTGTATATATATATATATATATATATATATATTTCCAAATTTTATGTTTTATATATATAAATTGAATCGGCTGCAAAATCAAATGAAAAAGCATTAATTATCAAAGACAATTGGTTGGAGAAATTAACTAATATTGATTTTCCAACAGACATACAAACTTTCCTTTCTTTAAGTCATAAATTTTGCGTACCGCCAACAAAAAGTGATGTTTCTGTTCCTTTATTATTAGCCGACATAGAATATCTGATGAATAATTCAGGTTCACACGAAAAAGATCTCTTCAGAGCTGAATCAACAAATATAATAACTAACCATTTTCATGAACCTTCAGATAATCAAAATAACTGTAATCAATTATTCAAGAAAAATAAATTATTTCTGAAAAATCATCAGAATTGATAATTACAAAATCTGACAAGGGAAATGTTACTGTTATCATGAAGAGAGATGACTATATTCTATTTTTCAATAATTTACTGAACGATAACAAATACTAGAAAAAACTGAATCGAGATCCTACAAGTACAAATCAACAGAAATGTAATAATTTAGTCAACAAAATATTTAACAAAAAATATATTAGTGAGGAAGAGAGGAGACATTCTACACCGCAAACAGTTCGAAATTCTACGGTTCACCAAAACTCATAAACCTACATTAAGTTTGAGGCCGATAATATCTTCTATTGGTGCACTTAATTGTAAAATTGCACAACTAGTAACAGATATCATGACATTATTATACGAACAATGACTATTATGTACAAGATTCTTTCGATTTCGCAACTTTCATTCATGAAAAAAAAATTGGAGAAGAGATCGATCGCTGGTACTGTTCAGACGTACCAAACATCTGCTATTCATAAAAGTCGTGAATAATCCAACCATTCAGAGTTAAATAGTTCAATAGTGAATTGTACGGACCACAAGTTCTGTTACCATCCACAGGAGTAACACAGCAATCTCCGTATTCTTGGACAATATAGATCGTACTCACCGCCTATCTCAATTTCTTACAACTCTCAAAAATACAAATACACTGTCCAGAGTGCCGGTGCTAACAGCGCACCTGCGATAGACAGGACCGTACTTCAATGAAACCGAAATATTAAATAAAACCAAGCTAAAAACTCAGACGGTATTTCTGACTACAGGAGCCCACAAAACAAACCAAATATTCCTCCAACGGAAAATATAACCAACCCCTAAACGTACTCATCTGCACTCACACAATTCCACTTTCCTTCAAAAGAACAAGCCATAATATTCAACTCCATCGACAATATGAAACTATAATAATACATATCTGCCCTAGGATTTTTAATCGGCCCAGAAATATACTATTCTCATCCAGGATATCCAATAATCGAATCTGCATATATCTTTCTGACAGAAACCAAGTAGAACACTTTATGAACCATCATGGCTCCATACAACGAAATGGGCAAACTCTACATGCTCGCAAACTGATAACCCCCGCAATACGTCGTGTCATGTCCAACGTATCTCCGACAATACCACACCATGTTCTAGGAAATGAACTCACCCAAATAGGCCTGAAATGCGTATCCTTGATAACTTTTCTCAGAATAGGCGTGACTAATCCTGAATACAGTCATATTATGAGCTTTCGAAGGCAAGTGTAAATCTCTCCTCCTGAAAATACCACAGTTCCTGAATCTATCTCCCTACTTTCGAAAATTCCCCCTACCGCCTATTCCTCTCCAGAGATGACATATCCTGCTACAAATGTAAACAACCAGGACATATATCAAAACAGTGTACCTTCTCTCAAAACATTCCAGAAAATGAAAATCAGACTCCCAACCCTCATACCCAAATGGACACTCCTGAAAACTTCACGAATAATCATAAACACACCTATTCCAGAGGCACCAACCCAACAATCTAGCTCCAAACGACTCTAATCTGAACGATCCAACCCCATTTGCCAGACCTAAACCCACAAAAATAGTGAAGAAACCCAAACACTCAACTCCCACCGAAAAACTGAACTATACTGAATACCTAGTCTCGCCTTCCAAGGAATTCATCGACTCTCACACGCCACCTTTCATCGTCAACTATCAACAAGTTGTGGATCTTTTCGAAAACACGTATGGCTCAGCGGACTCCATTAGCACTGCCCTCACCTACACTGAAGAGCTACTCTTCGTCTGTAACATGCTGGAAAAAATTCACCCATACTTCCAAGAACACATGAACACATGAAATCACGTAGCACCAAACTCCGTAGAAAACCACTGAGATACCTAGACCTGCAAATTTCCGAAGGAGAAAGTGACTCTTCGCAAGATATCTACTAAACAAAAATATTATCCAGTGTAATATAAATGGTCACTACAGACACCTAGAAATGCTTCAACTCCTCATATCAGAACACACTCCATCGATAATCTGCCTCCAGGAGACCCATTTCTTCAACGATAAGAAAGACAACCTACGAAACCAAAACGGATTCTTTCGAAATAGAGAAACCCACGAAAAAGCAAGCGGAGGCGTTGCCTCATACATATCTCAAGATCTTGAAACATATTCCGTAACACGACACTAGAAGCTATAGCTGCCTCAGTAACGCTTCCGATAAAAATCAATATATGTAGCGTCTACATCCCTCCCAAACAAAATGTTACTCTCCCGGAGCTCCTTGCCTTATTCTACCAAATACCCCCGAATAATCATGAGGGTGCGCACAATATCATCTGGGGAAGTGATAACACCAGCACAAGAGGACACATGATAGATAACCTTTTACATCATACCAACCTCACACTACTCAACGATGGGCAACATACGCGCTTCAACTCATTCAACGGAACCATTTCTGTTCTAGATCTGACTATATGTGACCCAACTCTTCTCACAAGCATGTCATGGGAAGTTCTCCCATACCTATACGGCAGCGATCACTTTCCTATCAAAATCACTCACAATCAAGGAGAGCCCAGCAGAACGCAACCAACCCAAAAATGGAAACTGAAAAATGCAAACTGGACTCTCTTCCAAAGTATCGACGAGTCCGAACTCGCACCCTTTACAATCTCTGGAGAAAACGCCGACACTCTTCTGACAAATTCTCCCAAAACCATCCTGAACGCAGCAGAATTAGCCACAGGGAAAATTGCTCATATTAAAAAACATTCATCAGTTCCGTGGTGGAACGACGAATACAGGAATGCCATCAAACAATCCAAAACCGCCTTCAACATATACAAACGGAGCAAAACTTAGGAAGACCTACTGGTCTTCAAAAACTCAAGACCCAGGAAAATATTCATAATCAAGCAAAGCAAACAAGCCTCTTGGGGAAAATACGTCTCTAGTATCAACTCATCAACACCAGTCACTGAAACCTGGAATAAAATCGAAACAATCTCTGGCAAAAATTCCTACAATGGCATACAATCCCTAAACTACAATGGAAACATCATCACAACTCCCGGAAACATAGCCAACTGCCACGCAGATCTCTATAGCAAACACTCAAGCACCGGAAACCTTGATCCTGCCTCCATTCAGAAATAAACAACTGGAAGAAACCAGCCACCCAATAACAATAGTTCCAAATGATGAATCCCCATTAAACTCTATAATACATACAAGCGAACTCAATGGAGCATTGGGAAGCACTGACAATTCCAGCCCAGGCCCCGATGACATCCCGATAATATTTTTACAACACCTCCTCCCCACCCCCACCTCCATCCTCACCCATAATGGCACAAAATACATCTTTGACTTTCTCAACTATATCTTGAACCACGACGAACTTTCCACTTCTTGGAGAGAAGAAATAATAATACCAATTTTAAAGACTAACAAACCTAGATCCGATCCAGAATCATATCGTCCAATCTCTTCCACCTGCAGCATGTGCAAACTGCTTGAGAAAATTATCAACAAAAGACTCCTTTGGCACTCCGAAACTAACAATCTTCTAAGTCGAGAACAGAGCGGCTTCAGAAAACAACGCTCGACAATTGACAACGTCATAGACCTAGAATCGGATATCAATGAAGCTTTAGCAAATGAGCAAAACAGCATAGCAGTTCTCTTGGATATCAAAAAAGCATTTGACAGCGCATGGAATCATGACATCTTTAAGAAACTCACAGATTGGGACTAACAAGGACATATACTAGCATTCATACGAAACTTCCTCTTCGATAGGACGATAAATGGCGAACTATCTTCTGAATACCCTCAGTAGAATGCATGAAATAGTACACCCATCTCTTTTAGATAAAAATTAAAAAAAAACTATACGAAATATTGAGAGATAATTCATATCCTCATATCCTACTCAATAAATTATCATTCAATACAATTTCTAATGAAACTGTCAAAGCAGATACTAATGTATCAAATTCCAGTCATATTATTACTTCAGAAACAATACCATATATAAAATATGTGTCTCCTAAAATTATTAATGTATTCAAAAGTGAACTCAATATTGAAATATCACCAAAAAATATCCCTCCAATGAATGAAATATATACAAAATTAGAAGATGGAGAATATGCATCGATGAAAAACAAGTTTATAGTATACCTTGTTTGTGATTCTTTTGACAAAAATTACATTGGACAAACGAGTCAAATGAAATATAGATCATTTTTGTAGTATAAATTGAATGGAAATATTACGAATCATTAGGCTATCTCATTCAATAACAAATCGAAGTGACTGGAGACTCCAAAAACGTTCTTGTGCAGTCTCTGATCATATAGTGAACCAAGATCACATAATAAATTACCATGAAAGATAAACGCCATGTGAAGTGGAATAAATAGAAAAAATCGAATTAAACGGTTTTCTTCACATAAAAGATTCAATATGAATTGAACCAAAAATAAAAACAACTACTTTCCTGGCAAATACCACGCAGAACGTTGAATGATATTCACCTGAAAATCCATGCATACCTCCATATAAATGGACATTGAATGCAAATGTTTCTTTCCGATAAGCTCGATTATGTTTAATTTATGTCGTGTTCACCTAACAATCCGCATACCGGTTTCAGGCTTTTTTGGCCCTCATCAGTACGGAGTAGTCAACCAGCCAAAGGTCCGAAGAGCTCTGGCTGAAGCGAGACAAAACTGACACTGACACAACTGATGAGGGCCAAAAAAGTTATTTCACTACTTCTTTGAATTCAAACAAATCTTGTGATGAAAAAATTTGTGGTTAATCTGATAGTTATTGAGATACTCAAAAGTTTTCAGTTCGCAAAGGAATTCAGACAAAACTCGTTTCCATTTTGTTGTAGTTACAATATAATGCAACATCTAAATTCTTTTTTTGTGAGAGAAAGTGAGATAAACTCCAAATGAAACAAGATGAGGGACAAAGGGACACTGGTCAATTCTCAGATGAGACGTAGAGACGATGGAGAATACATTAACTTGTGAATGTTATGTGAAAAGGTTGAACGTTTTTTGATATTATGCTCAAACGAAAACATCAAAAATACTTTTGGACTCGTTGGTAGAGGTGTGTTGAAGAGCAATGGAGATGAAAAAAGCATGAAATATCACAACGCTACATACTTGAGGGAAAACGAGCTGGAGAAAAACAAGAAAAGGTGCTGAAAAATCAATTTCGGACTGTAATACCGTCACCCAACAACAGTTACAGAAAAGTAGATCTGGACCTGAAGAACATTTGAAAAAACTTATATTGTGTAATCAATTGAAAGTAAAATGAGACTCGAAACTACCGTATCCAAAACAGATCGACTACTGAAAGCCTTGTGGTTTTATCTTGATGCAGTTTTTCAGCGAGTAGCTACATAGGAAAATGTAAATAGTGTTTCCGCTTCAGAGGTCCTCTGTCACAAGAATTGTATGAAGAAATACATTCTCATGTATCAAAGGGATATTGAAAGTTGCAGCCGAGGCAACTGCTGGTTCTTAGGGCCTAAGAGATTATTTTACAACGTTCGTGGTTACACTTGAATTTGAAACAAGAATATATCCAATTGCATACCTATGCAATGAATTCATCGAGAAATATTTATCAGGTGACATCCATATTCCGAAGAGAAAAATGAGAAAGTCACGTATGCAACACTTTCGGGATCGTATTTATTCCAATTACTCAAAGGATCCCTTCGTACCACGAATGGTATCTTCAAATGAAATAACTTTGGCACAACTTGCTAAAGAAATTCGTAACCCTGTATTCAAGGATGTGCTGAAACCTTGCGCAGTGACTGAGACGCACAAAATGCATTCAAATCGTTTACAGAAGGAAATAACAAAGTACCGAAATCCTAGTTAACATTTTGCTAAGCTATGTTTTTCTGCTACCTGACTCCTCACCAAGTTCAGTTAAAATTTCAGGCAGTTTCCCAGATACCATTTCAACTAATACACAGTGGTGTACAAAATACCCATCCGCACGTTGGATTGGTACAAACTATTCATGGAATGTCTCGCTCCAAATTGTTACTTGAGATTATGAACTGTCGTACAATACGTTGGAGAGACATAGTACTTGATTCGGAAATTTAAAGTTACTCTGGGGGTACAGGCGAACCCCTTCCCAAAGGAAATACTTTCTCCAAAGTGCTTGATAAGTAAACTGTTCATCCTTCTTTTTGGAATATAGATGTCACTGGACGAATAATTCTCGTTGAATTAATTGCGTAGGTATGCAATTGGGTATCCTTTGGTTTCAAATTTAAGTGTAGCCACAAACGTTGTAAAATATTCCCTTAGGCAATCATCAGTCTCTTCGGCTGCATCTTTCTCAATATCTCTGTGATAATTCAAAATGTATTTTCATATCAGTTCTTGAGATTAGTGCACTGAATACCATTTTAATCTTTCAATATGGCTACTTGCTAAAAAAACTGAATCAAGGTGAAACCACGGGGCTTTCAATTGTTGCTCTGCTACAAACTTCTTACAAATAAGGTACGTTTCCAAGTCTCCTTTTACTCTCGATTGGTTACACACTATACATTTTTTTTAATTGTCAACCATGTCCAGATCTACTTTTCTGTCTCTCTTGTTGGATGCTGGTGTTACCCACCTCTTCCGAACTTGATTCTTCATCATCTTTTCCCTGTTTTTCTTCAGCTTGTTTCCTCTCAAGCATGTGAGGTTTGTAGCAGGCTATATGATATTTGATGTTTTTTTATCCCCAATGCTTTTTCCAAAAGAGTTCAGAAGCACTTTTGAAGTTGTCATACCGTTTTCGCTCGAACTGAATTGCAAAGGATCTTCAACTTTTCAAATAAAATGCAATATCAATTCAATGTCTCCACCATTGCCTTTCGTGATGATTGATCAGCTGTGATCCGACTGTCACTCATCCCCTTTCACTCGATGCTCATTTCACTACCTCTAGCGAATAAAGAACTAAATTTTGTTTTTTTTTGTAACTATAATGAAAAAGCAGTAAATATTGTCTACATTCCTCCACAAACTGGAAAAAATTATAAACCTTAGTGTATCTCAATAATTACTGGATTCACAAAAAAATTGTTTTCCCCAAAAAAAAGTGATATGAGCTTCAAAAGATTAAATTGGACAATTGAGTATGGAGATATACCAATGTTTGCCATAATTCGGTGGCCATTTTTCAATATGGCGACCGAACGAAAATGTGACTTATTTTTGTTTATACTGCTCTATGTTTCGACAAAGCCCCGCAACAGAATATGGGGCACATATGAATGCACGCGTAACAAGGGCTAGCAGATAGACTGTAGGGCTGCGCTGAATTCTGTAAACCAGGTCGTTGACCCTCTTTAGTACCTTGTACGGTCCTTTCCAAAACGGTGTTAGTTCGGGGGATACATCTTCCTTTCGCCGTGGGTTGTACAGCTACATCGAATCACCTTCTTTGAATGCTCCTCAGTAAGCATTCCACTGATAACGAGCTTTCGTCCTGTTACTTGCCAGTATCAACCTCATTCGAGGTGTTTCATGGATTTTCAACATGAAGTTTCTCAGTTCATCTGCATAGTTGTGTATTACACAAGGCAATCGAAGATCCCTTCCGAAAATAATTCTAACCGGGGTGAACTTGGGGAAATCATAGACGGTTGCACTGTATGCCATCAGAAATTGTGGATGGTTTCTGTCTCAGCCCTTTTGATGATTGTCTTCAAACTTGAGCGTATGTTCTCCCATAGTTTGGTTAAACCTTCCAACCATGCTATCCGACTGGGTTGAGGCGCCGTGGTTCTGATTTCGTTGATACCCATCAGCTCATAAACTTTCTGGAATGACTTCGACTACGATACTTTCCTTGGTCGGAATGTAACTTCATTGGTCATCCAAATCTTGAGAAAATGTTGTCCACCAAAGACCTTGTTAATGCGGCTTCTACCCATTTGCTGAAATAGTCTATGACAACAAGGATGTCTTCGTTACCATCATCAATCACAGAAAAGGAACCAGATCTACCAATAGCAATCTGTTCGAATGGTGCGCTCACGTTGTATTCCTTCCTAGCAGCGACACACTCTGGATATCTTCTGCACCAGTTTTCTGCATCGTCACGACATTGAACTCTGTAAAACATCTACCCGATCTTTTCCAAAGTATGACTAACTCCCAGATGTCCGCCTGATTTTCTTGAATTATTCATTTTCAAGACTTCACTCATTCTCTTCCTGGACATAACCAATTGGAAAAATGACGATATTCCATCAACTGACTCTCAAGCCCGTTTGTCCATTTCACATAACCAGGAAATCCTATTGTGCCCATATTGACTTGAAAATGGGATTTCTGTGCAAAATAAATCTCTAGGAAGGTCTCCTAGTACTGTCTTCTTTACAATACAGAAAGTCCCCAATGTTTGGATCGCTTTTCTGGCCCTGTTTCATGTGTGCCATTTGTCTTCAGTTGATAGTCTCGAGTATCCAATTTCAGCGACTCTTCCAGAGACTCCAATTCGCTGACAATGCTTGCAGGCTTCTGGGCGCGGTCTTCTAGAAAAAGCATTAACATTACTGTGTACTCGTCCTTAATGATGTTTAATTTTGAAATGGTACTGGCTTAGCTTTCCTATCTAGCTAGTTGTACATCTGGGTTTTTCATCCACAGTAACCACTTCAAGATCGCATGGTCGGTCTTGATGAGAAACTCCATTACATATAGATATTTGTGGATGAGATCTACTGCCCGGACTATCGCTAGAACTTCTTTCCTGGTGACACAGTGATTTTTTTTGAACTTTGACATAGACGAACGAGATGAAATATCCTCCACAATTGAAGATTGAATTCATTCACGGAGTGAATCCATTCCAAGGTATAATCGATCTGAGAGTTAAATTAGGGATTTCTACGGTCAAGGAGTATGTGCAGTCGAAATGTACACCCAAACAGGTGACATCAGTTTCTCCAGTCACTTCGATCCAAACAAAAAAATGACTTCTAAATCAATCTGAATTGAAAAAAACACAGTTGACGGGAGTTACTTTAATTCGGGAGTACACCCAAACAAACTCCCCTTTTTTTAATAATCACAGTGCAGTCTAGGGCTGATATCCAACAAAGTTTCTTGCCCGATTCCGATCCACTAAACCTATCGTAATCATATTCATGGGTAGAGCTGAGAGATATCCATGACAAATCTGCTCTCAACAAACCGACTTCCGCATAGACATTTCAAATCCAAAAAGTACGATGTATTCTTGGGGTTTTGAAAATCCCTGTCGAGCAACAGCCACTTTCTATTCCATATCATTTCTGGCAATACCATATATTATAATTTTTCTGAAAAAATATTTTCGGAGTATTCTTTAGTCAATATGAAGATATAATCCATAGTAATACTATGAGTACTTCGGAAAATCGAGTTATAAATCGATAATATGTTTCATTATTACAAAGAGTGTCGGTTCAAATAATTCGACCGCGAAACGAAATGGTTATTGTGTTGTAATGACACGATTTGTAATTGTACTAGAAGTTTGAGATGTATGAACCTGATCATTCTGAAGTACAAATTGTATTTGATGCAATTATTTTTCGAATGATTTGATCAATATAAATGATTTATCAATTCAAGTACATATTGGTGCAATGGGTATCACAATGAACAGAATTAGTTTTTTGTGTATCATTTTATGCGCTGGAAATGTGGCTCCTGTATCGTGCTGTGTTTCTCTCATTTAATTTATTATATTTTTTTGGTGCTCTCGATCAGTTGGCCTATTTTTCCGTCAGCCGAGAGTTTTTTGTCCTTTCCAAAGTGGAATTGCTGTAAAAAATAATCTGTATATTTTAATATTTATATTTTTGCTCTTTTCCAACATAAACTCATTCATAAGTCTTACTGGGCACAGAATTAATTTATTATGGTAGCGTACATGCCATTCATCGTTAGCACACATTTTTGCTCCACCTTCTGAGGTTTTTGAGAGAATAGTATTATATTGTTTTCCGCCATCGAGCTCAGCTTCCTCTTGAAAGAAGTGAATCAAATATGAGGCTCCTTCATTTCTCCCTCAAGAAGTTTTATAGAGGCAGTTATGTTTTTTTTTTATTTGTGATCCATTTGGTTTATTTTTATCTGAAGCTACGATCATTGGTTCGTACTCATTATCTTTGAAACCTGATGTACTGATATTTTTCTTATCCGTAAGGTTTGAAATTCCCTCCTTTTTGAATTTATTGCTTTTAATGCCGCTGAAAATATTGGACTAGAAAATGACTCAATTATTATGTTGAAAAGTGTACCCAACCCACATCTTTACCACTGAGCACCACACAGTTTTTTTACGTTAAACTAAATTGTTCTAATTTGTCCAGTACATATTGCTTCAAAGGCCTGTTTTCCTAGATTTTGAACCACAATTTCATCACCCATGCTTTATAAGCTTCACCTGGATGTATGTTCATATGTATGTAACGGAATTTTTTATATCAATTTTCACTCAATTCCAGACATCCGAATCATTTGAAATTCTGCACACGTAATGAAAACCGATGACAATACAACCTGTATGATCTGGTATTCTTACCAGATTTGTCAGAAACAAATGTTTGATCCACATCACCAAGATTTGGTGATTTCACTGGTGAAATGTCTAATTTATATTTCAATGAAATTTGGTGAGTTCACTGGTAAGGTATTGTTTCACCAAAAGTTATGTACAAAAGAGTGTTCACCTATTATTCATAACTTTCAGTTTATATTGCAACAGAAGCGTGTTTTTTAGTTTTTTTAAAACAATTTTTTTTCGACTTTGTAGTGCATAGTGCTACAAAAGCGTGTTTTCACACTTCTCAGTTGCGGACAAAACCTTCGATTGATTCATCGACATGGGATTGAAGTTTTTACTAACATTTGGTGTGAGTTTCGAGACAAGCCCACTCTTTGTAATGTAAATTGACCATTTTTTACTATGGGAATACCAGGACATAGCTATTATTATATTGTCATTGGTTTCATTACTCTTCGCTCTGAGTATGTAAAGAACAACTAAACAAAATTCCGAAGTTTGATTTCTTCTCATACCAATTTCTCATACGGATCATTCGGATCATCGTTTTATCTTCAGAATCTACCTTCGGAAGGTAGATCTAAATAACAATAAATAGATTTGATCGTTGGTATTTTTCTAAAACAACCAGATTCTGATAACAGAATAACTTACATCATGAAAGATCTTATAGATCGAGGTACAATCTACAACAACAATCTATGTCACACACATGAATGTATTTTTTTCTCTTCGGTACATGGAAATGAAAGCTAGCTCTGAGATTTGATAATTTTGTGTCGTACACCTGAAAAAATGTCACCAATAAATCCGGAACTGTGGAAAAAATTCCTGTTTTCAGTCGGATAGTCCATTTGAAACAACTACATTCAGTTTCGTGGTATACTGTATGATAAAATGATACTGAAACTGGATAATTCAAATCAAATAGGAAAAACATTACTAGAAAATAGAGTTCCTTTCGAAATTGGCTAGCATTTTTCAGTTTCAGAAAATTTACAATTCACGAAAGCATATGTGAGTCAGGATCCTGTATGAAGTTTGTTTTCATTTGCAGAACAGAATAGAACAGTGCTGTGTTCTATTTTGTTCCGAAAACGAAAGAACGTTGGAATTATCCGTTTATGATGAAATAAAAATGTGCATAAGGAAGTGATATACTTTCGAAGACAATGTGCTAATATATTGAAAAATTACCGCTTCATGGAGAATATATATGAAATTTTTCAAACAACATTTTCGCCACTAAATTCCTGCGGCGAAAGGATCAAGTTGCGCTTAATTAGTGCATACAACATGGGTATTTGAAACATAATTACTAATTATCGAATCTACGAGCCTCATAAGGAGACCGAAGCGATGAATGCGATAGCTATAAGAGAACTGTAGGAAGAAGTTCGATCAATACGGAATGAAATACTTGATATTCTCAAGAACTCTCAAATAGACAGTCTTACCCTTTGAAAAGAAGACACAAAACTCGAGGAAAGAATTATAAATATGATAATAAGGAAGAAAAATATAAGATACGAGACATAAATAAGTTCCTAGTAAACCCACCTAGATGTAAAAGCAAACTTCAATGACACAAGCGATTCTCATCCTATTATTACAGAACCAAATAACAGTGTCTAACTTGCCGGTAAGGCTCACTTCAAAATAGGTCACTTATAATGAATCTATTCGTATTAGTTGTTTGTCGTACTTTTTCGAGGTCTCTAGGTCAGTCTCGATTATTCCAGTCCGTTTTTTGATGTTTTCCTAAGTGAACATGCCGTGGCTTATTGTATTCTTTTTTTCTTACTACGTGGATTGTACTGCCAAACCTGGTCACCTTCCATGAATCCTCTTGAATTATCTTTTGAAATATAACAAGCTGTCGCCATCTGTCGCTGAACAATTTCGATTTGGTTTGTCTATTTTCAACATGCTGCCCCTCAGTTTGTCTGAGTAGTTCTGTGCCTCAACCTCTTGGTCGTTCGATAATTCGAACATCAAGTCACAGGGTGATCAGAGTTCCCTTCCGAAGTAAGCTTGATTTAACCGTTAGCAGCTGCTCTGAATCATAAATAGTGAGAGATGTCTGTCCCAGTCCTTTTGATGTGTCTCCACAAATTTGAGAAAATGATTTTCCATAGTTTCGTTGATCTTTCGAACATGCCATTCAATTAGGTGTGGGGTACAGTAGTTCTGGATTTGATTTGCTAACCCCTAGATCTTGTTTGGGGACCTTCAGGTGCTCTGCACTCTGGGCATCTTCTGCACCAACTTTCTCAATCGTCTTGACATTGAACTCAGTAGAACCTGTGCCTGATCTTGTTCAAGGTCTTATTGACTTCCATATATCCTTCTGATATCCCCTCCTGAATTTTCTTCAACACCTCATCTACTCTCTTTCAGAATTGAAAAAAATTGTTAATTGACTACCTTCCATCAACAGACTTCCATACCGGTTTGAATAATCCAGTTTTCATAACCCCGGAATCCCATTGTACCCATATTGCCCCTGATCGAAAAATTCCCCAGGAGGGTGTACCAGTTCTGTCGTCTTCATATTATAGAGAGTCCCCAATGTTTGTATCGGTTTTTTGGTCCGGTCTTATATGTGCGATAGTTCATTCGTCTTCGATAAATAGTCTCATTCGTCTGATATCAACGATCCCGTCCTCGCAAGTAAGTGAGGACGTGAGGGTGTCCCGGCAGATGATGGCGAGCGAGTGATACCCTCATCCTGGAATCTCCCTTGAAATGTTCGCTACTACCACATCCGAAGCAGTTTCGTCGTCTTCACAATGTAGAGAGTCCCCATGTTTGTATCGGTTTCTTGGTCCTGTCTCATGTGGGCGGTAGTTCATTTGTGTTCGATAAACAGTCTCGTTCATCTAATATCAACGACTTCATCATGGCATTCATCAAGATGAAAATATTCACAGACTTCTAGAGACGGTCTTGTAGATGAGGCATCTGCATTACCATGTTATCGTCCTGAGCGATGTTTGATTTTAAAATGGTACCGATTCAAATCTTCTATTCATATAGCTCTTTGTCCTCCAGTTTTTTATCTCAATGAAGCTACTCCAAGGTCGCACGATCTACTACCCTGAATATCGCTAGAAGTTCCTTCCTAGTAATACAGTAATTTCCTTCAGGCTAAAATATCACCCTGCTGTAGTTTCAATTTTTTCTTGGCCATCTTGTACATGTGATAACAGAGCTCCAAAGTACGGTGTTGTTCGCATATGTGGCAGGCCTTTCTGCTATGGGTATGCCAACATTGGAGTTGAACGAAGCGCTGCCTTCAACTTGCGGAAAGCCTCATCACTTTCGAAAGAGCAGTGAAAGTACCAACGATATCTTGTCAACTTATGTAGTGCTGCTGCGATATCTGCAAATTTTTCTACGAAACGGAAATAATAGGTTTACGGGCCTGGGACGCTTCTCGCCTCGTGTTTATCTTTTACTGTTGTCCCCCCGCCAAGACTTTGTGGCCCAAAAACTCCACCCGTTTCTGCAGAAGGGAGAACTGAAGATTCAGATTGAGGTTGGAACTCTTCGAACTTTCGAAAACTTCAAGCAGGTTGACCAGATGTTCTTCGTAAGTTCATCACATAACCATCACATGATCAAGATACACCAGGCAAGTTGATCAAGTGAGTCCAGCAATATGATCTCCATCGGTTTCCCATCACAGAGACCGAAATGCATAACGATGAACTGATACAGTTCGCTACCAGTAGGAAACTTATTCTTTCCCTTATTGTTTTCATGTATATCCACTTGCCAGTATGCGCTCTTTGAGTGGTATGTTGAAAACCACAGTGAGCCTGCCAATCTGTTGAATGTGTCGTCAATGCGGGGCAACAGCAGCTGCTTTCCTTCGAAACGTCATCATATTTCCTAAAATCGGCACAGAATATTGTGGATAAATTTTTTTTTGGTACCAGTAACCGAGGCAAATTATGTACTAGATGATTCTTCGGCAATGCCATCTTTGGTTGTTTTCTCAACAAGCTTTTTCACGTTCTGTTGTTTGGCAAGTAGTTATCTTCTTGGTGGTTGTCAAATTGGATGGGTTGACCGGTATCCATTCTGTGTTGTACCAGGTTGGTTGGTCCGGTCAATGACCCTGCGGACTCAAATATGTCACTTTTCTTGGCAATGAATCTCATGACGGCTTCATATTCCTTTGGTGACGAATGTTCAAAATTTTCTAGACGGTTCTCAGTTTGTCATCAGCTGAACCTCTTTTAACCTGATACCTGCTTGTTCTGTAATCTGCAACCTATTCAACTGGCTCGTATACTTCTATGATGTCTCCTTCTTGGTAATAAATCAGGAAATACATGCGGAAATACTGCGTTGGAATAGTAAAGTTATGTGAAGAATCCTCCAGCAAATTATTCACTTCCAATCGAGCCTCAACGAACTTCTCAGATGAATCAGATATGCTGACTTGTTTTGGGTATCCGCCATTTCACAGAATGCATTTTTTCGGATGGTGTTGTTGTTCATCCCTTCTGCTTACCATCGGAAAAAATAATCGAAGGCACTCATTAGTACCTACCCAGGATTGAACTCGTCTTCTAGGTCTTTCTTGCGAAGGTTTATGTGGTATCAGCTTCCGCTTGTATCGGTGCATTACCTTCAGTGACCATTCGTAGGACGAAATTAAATGTGGACATACACCGTGTAGTTCTAGGATACCGCTGCGGACCAGGGATACTGACAAATCAGTGTACTCAGTGCATATGAAGTCTTTCGGGTTCATTCTTCCTTTGATAGTTAAACTATCGGTATCTTGATTCTTCTAACGTGTATGACCCTGGAACCTCATTGCTAGCATTATTGCTAGCCAGCATGTGCTTCGATAAGCTGGCTGAATTCAGTTTTCCTGGTCTTCGCAGGTGAGTAAGAACATGGTGGTATCCCGGCAGATGATGGCGAGCGGGTGGTACCCTAACCCTGCAATCTCCCTTGAAATTGCCGCTCCCACCACATATGAAGCAGTTTCTTTCCAAAAAGTTAGTAGCGCTGCTGTTCTTGGGTTCTACCTTTTTTTTATTTTAGCGAATATCTGCTTCATGCTGTCAATTTGTGCCTTCCCTGAGGTAGCTATTCGATCGATACCGCTTCCAGGCCTCAAAATTTTGAAATTGCTTCCACTTCCAAGAAATTAACTCAGTATCTTTTGCACATCATATTTCGACCCTTAAATAAATATGTGTAGCCTTGACTGATCTTTGAAGTTGGGGCCTCTGAGAGAGCGATGTGGATAAATATCTGCATGTCCTCTCCAAACTTATGCAGACTTCCACCAGATTTCCGGTACTACTGTTCCCTATGGTGGACTCAACTTGATTCTAGAGTCGCAATCATGTCTATACTTGCGATGCTGTCTTCCGGGGTGGTCTTCCATTCCAGAACAGGTCCCTAAAGCCTTTTCTCCATTGCATCAGCTGTTGCGGCAGCTCCAAACTGTTCCCGATATAATAGAGACCATTGGACTGTCCATCAGAAGTATGTGGTTTTACGGAATTTTCTTGAGTGAATTGAATTTCCTTTCTAGTTCTCACAAGGGCAGTATTGTTTTCCCATCAACTTATCACATCACTCACAGTTCTTCCTTTTTCTATTTCCCGGACTGACTTAACTGTTTTCTTCTTTTCCTGCGCATCAACTTCTTTCGTCCTGTGATTTGTCCTTTTGGGATTTCTGTTGCTCTCTTTGTTTTTCTTCTTCCTGTCTTTTCCTTCGTCGATTTTTACTCCTTTGTTTCTCTATCCGTCACCTCTCCTCTTTCTCGTGCCTTTCAATCGATGGCCCTCTTTTCTCCTCCTGTTGACGTTTCCCCTCTTGTGTTTCTATTCGTCGACGTTTCTCTTCTTTTATTTTCTCACTCATCTTGTCTTCCATTAGTTTTTATTTCAGTATCCCATCTCTTTTGCTTGCTAAACTGTCGCTTTATCATTTCTACTATGGCCTTCATGTCGTTGTAGGCTGTATTTCTTGTATTCACCATTGATTGTTTTCGAATAGTCCCTGAAATCGTCATATCTGTCATAAACTATTACGAATCTGAAGTTTGTCGGTGTGTTGAAACACTTGACCAATTATTGTCTATGTTGACAGAATCACAACACAATAATATACTCGGACAACTAAATAAACCAATCACAGTTTACAATAGAAATATTGCCCCCCTCACTGTATATGAGTCACGGACTATGTTTCTTCTGATGGAAATAAATCACTGTCCCTCCCGTCGCGCCAATTTGGCTCACTTTTGAAGAGAATATTTGTAAAGGTCGTTCGTTGTCCTTTTTCGTGGTTGCTCAATGTGTCCTGATTATTCCAGGCCGTTTTCTTGGAATTTTGCTGGGTTGAAATTGTTTACAACCGCCGACTCAGTTGCAAAGCAACCCTTGGAAGTCAGAGACTTGTGTGGTTAAGAAGACGGGGACCTCATTTTTTCAAGTGTCATCCAAAGCACTACTCGGCTGGTAACCGCGGATTGATATCTAGGTACCAAGATTGTTCGGTTGGTCACCTTTCTTCTCCCGTTCAACAGAAATAAATTTTATTTCAGTGGCCGTGCCGAGAATCGAACTTGGACCATCTGGATATCAGTCAGCGCCTCTACTTCCACGGCGAGCAGCCCAGTTTAGTGGATTATCATATCCAGCAGTGGCGTAGTGTATTCGGATTCGAAACAGTATTGGAAAAGTAGATGAAACCATATCCCGCCCTATCAAATTGGAAACCGTAATTCTGGCAAAAAGGCACTGGAATTTTTGTTACTCCCGAGAACTGAGCTAGACAGAAGAAGAAATGCAAATGTATCTAAGAAAGTAGGACAAAACAGACTGCAAACAAATATGAGAAACATCCATGACTAAGGGGATAGATCATTCATTTTGGGATCAGGAAGAATAAAAATAACATGGGAAGATCAGGAATGCTAGGAAGATGTAGCAAACGGAAAAGGATTCGAAAAATATGTGATTATATGAAAAAACTCTAATATGGGAAAAAATAAAAAAAAGGTAGGAGAAAAAAATTGGCAAAAAAGGTTCAATGAGAAACTCCCAACATAATCTAGTCTATTAATGGTTTATTTTGGGTGATGGTAGAAGTAGAATAGTTCTATGTTTAATCTCATTTGCTTTCTTGTCCTTATGTAGAAGTCGAAATTGAACAATAACACTGTTATAATCTGATTCCGTGAAGGAACACGAATTAGTTCAGACTTGATTTTTTGGGTAATCTATGTTATCAAACCGGATATTCACTCAATAAACATATATCGATTATGGAATGAATGGAAATATTTAAAAAAATTATATTGAATATGATAATCAAATTATTGGGAAAGGAAAGGTGGTATAATTATTTTAAAACTTGAATTACTTCCAGTAATGCAGGGACAGAACAAAGAGATGACTGGATAAAGCGGACGTTAGTATTGTTACTTCATGTTATCATTGATTACTATAATTGTAGACTATGTTAACTTCTTCATCAGGCTGGGTGTCTTTTCTCGTATTTCAATAAATGTCAATTGAATATTCATTCATTAGTTACCCATAATTCGTTAGTTACTCATAATCATATATATCAAAAAAATGTTTTTAACCGCTTTCTTTGTTGTTTGACCAACCCGCACAAGTTGATCAAAACTTGTACGAGTTAATATCACGGAGACCTCACCTTTTATAGTGGGATCCGAAACCAGTCAGGGGGCCTTGAAAAATGTTTCACCAGCTGGGGGAGTCGAACCCGCACCGTGTGGAAACAGTGGACACAAGACCAACGCTCTTGCCACCGAGCCAGAAGCCTCGACATATTGAAAAGGGAAACATTCTCAATTGAATATTGATAGAAAGATTTTAATGATGATGAATACCCCACAAGAGGTTATCTTGACGATGGAAGATAGTGACTAAAGTTTATCTTTCAGTCGCAGATGATTCCACATCTGATTTTATGAACATCCTGTTTATATTTTCAACAAATCAACCTCGACATATATTGTCGAATAGTCTTAAATATTCCATATTTTCATGTGGCATAATATTGATAGTTCCTTGAAGTAACAATCATCGTGTGTTGAGAGTAATGAAGAACTGTTACTAGCCATAATTGACAAAAAAAAGACTAACTATAGAAATATTTCTGAAGAAATGTACCAAATTTAAAACAAAAATTGGTGGACAAAACATGTCACACAATTTCATATCAACGAGAACAGTTTTCTGCTGCTGGCTACATTATTGCTTCCCGTCTTTTTGTGCGTTGATTCTAGGTCCCTTCTGATCTGATTTACTTCCCATTACAATTCAGTTATGGTCTGTTTGTTGTTGTTTATTGTTTACATATACTGACTTAAATCCCTGTCATGTCGCCACCATGTCTGATACACACAAATTATCGTTGGCGACTTCAGAGTTGATAGTAATTTGAGAATAAGAAATTTCAAAGTTATGCGACACTTTTCTGTGACTTTTGTCGAATACGATAATTATCGTTTGAGATCTGAGAATTGCTTGACTTTGTACACTCTATTCATAACACTGCCTGCTCAAAAACTCCTGTAGTGATATCTTATGTTTCAGTCGGAGAGATTCAGTATACATATTCAGTCATGCCCCTGATATCGATGGAATCGAGAAAATAAACATGTTCTACTGATATTTCTTGCTGCAACCAAAGAACCTCTGACATTCAGCAGTTCTGGTCTGATCGAGCAAAATCATATGATGATGCTGAAGGTGGGTATCTAAAAATGGTGTTTTCAATTATGCTTGTATGTGATTCTACATAGGTTGTTATGATAATATATATAATGAATGCCTATCAGAAGGAGATGTCCCTATCAATAGCTCATTTATAGAAAAAAATTAGTGTAGCGGGAATAGAAGAAATTATTGGCACTCCTTGTCTGATATGAATCAAATATCTACTCAATTGAGTCTGGATCATATTTTTTTATAATAAGTTTCGACTGGTTTCGTTCACCTCCGAAAAAATCACAAGACAAAGGTGATGATGTTGAGCAGTCAATGATATAGCTTCAGAAAAAATCTCACGAGTGTATGTAATACTATTCTCGAATGCTCCAACTGATATGCTGAAATTAAATTCAATTGATCTCAACTCCAGATTAACGGAAGGAAACATTGGTTCATGACAATCAGCTTGCGATATTTCTGATTCTTGATTTATTATGATTTGCAATTGTAAAACGGAACAAACTGTTGGAAAATAATATGATTTTTTTATTGCTTCTAGGTCATGAGATCACTTTACGCTATTGTTACTTTCTATAGTAGCTACAAAAAATTAGAAGAAACCCCCTTTGGATTCACTGGATATTGATGTTATAGTTATTGATAGCTGATACGGATTTCATGCACAATATGCTTCCGAAAGGAATCGATTCATTATATCACTAATCTTAATAAAAACTGCATCATGAAAAATCAATCATTTCAACCCCTTAGCCTATACGGAAATACATGTGACTCATTGGTATTTGGAACCTGCTGGTAAATTTATGTATGTTTTTTCAAATTTTTCTTGTTTTCCATGACTTCTCTGACAACTGGCATTCCGAGTAGTCATCAGTATTAGGAATGATATGGACAGGAATGCAAGATTTGCCACAGCAGCACTATTTTTAACAAGTTAATCGTTTTTGTTTCTTAGATGATAGGTATGGAAGTTGATAAGGAAATCTAGAACGGATTCCGACAAATTGTTTTTTTTTCAATTCAATATAGTTCTTGGGAAAATTTTGAAAATACTTACCTAGAAGGTAACAGAGTAATATCGTCAATCTTCATTCGAAAGATGTCTAGCTGAATGATAACTGACTTACTCAGTTGAAAAATTAATATGCGATAGCCGATTTTTGTATATAGAAAGGAAAAAAAAAAGTTATACCCGTTATTTAGAGTATTTAGTGTGAACTTCTATCAATAAGGAGCTATTCGGAAAATATCAATTCCATTCATATACATAAATTGAAAGTTCATAAGCTTTGTTGTATCAAATGAAAAAAAGGACGAGATATAAAAATAAGTCTAAAAATACAGATTTTGAGATATAATATATTTCCTATGAATGTGATTTTATTTGCCCCAATTATTCTTGAATGATAACTATAAAATTTCTGAATTAAAATTGGAGAATTCAATAAAAAAAACTGAAGTAGAGGGACAGGCAAGCAAGTCGATCATGAATATATACGGAAATTTCTACCCCAATAATTACCTACAAAATGAAAACTCATTCGAAATTTACAAATTACCTCTAGAGTTTCTAGGAGTTAGGGTTAGTCAAAAGAGAAAGAAAAGATTTGCATGCTAGTTTTATTGATGGGCGAGCGGAATCGAACCCACTTGAAAAATAACATAAGAAAGAAAATACATAGGAAGTAAATGAAGCTGATGGAATTGACCATAATTTGGGACTTACCAATATTTTACTATCTAATTAGAGAACAATATTGAACTTGAGTAGTAGAAGGGCAGAAGTCTGTCGATGACCTTGCAATAAAACCAAGCATATTGAGCGCTCTTTGAGATGCATAGTTCACATGGTCAATAAAACATAGCTTGTTGTCTAATAATATTTCCATATCTTTACATTCTTGTTTTTCATCTAACACCTCCTCTTTTAATTGGTATTCAAATTAAATTGTTCAATGTGACCCACTGAAAACCATTGAATAACATTTACTATTATTGAGATAAAGACAATTTGCATCACACCATTCAGATATTTTATTCAGATCACTTTGGAGAAGATTAGCATCATGTATATTTTCCACTACTCTGGAAATCTTCAGATCATCAGCAAAAAGCTTAAAATTTGAATAATAAATTTTTCAATTATTGTCGTTGATGAAAAGGCAGAACAGCAAAGGACCACAATAGGATCCCTGTGGTACTCCTGATTTCACTGCATGAGGTTCTGAAATTATACCATTTGAGAGAACAGACTGAAAGCGACCTATTGAATAACTGCTTATCCATTCCCTCATCCTTCCAGTAAAGTCGAAAGCAAAACATTTTTTCATCAATAAATCATGGATGACCCTGTCGAACGCTTTGGAAAAGTCGGTATAGATCAACCTGTGCAAATCTTTCAAGAGCATGTGTTATGTATAACTGGCAAAACAGTAGGTTCGATAATGTAGATCGACCATTTGTGAACCCTTGCTGCTCCGGTATAATCAAGGGTTTACAAACATCCATTAACAATTTGCTGACTAATCTACCTAACAGTTTTGAAATGTCCGATTGTATGCATATTCCTCTATAGTTGGTGATATCCTCTTTCGAAACACTCTCGGAAATGGGACATATAAAGCTTTGTTTCCATAAGTTCGGGAAAATACCACTAGTCAGGGATCTGTTGTATGAAAGGAAGAGTGGATATGATAATAAGTAACACACTGTTTCACAAAGAATGAAGGAACTCCATCTGGGCCACTTGAAAAGTTTGATTTAACCATACAAATAGCTACAAAAATACTAGAAAGTTCGAATGCACGAGAAGAGAGATTGTCTTTTCGCAATAAAAATCATTTATAGGGGATAGATTTAATTCTACATAGACGGTTGAGAAAAATTCAACAAAAAAGTTAACCGTGCTATGGATATATGTCGACAGAGTGTCTTCATAACTCATTGTGTTAGGTATATAATTCCTGTTTTTCTTGTCACTTATATACCTACTTCCAAAAATATTAAGGATCATTGTTCAGGTTCGACTCAAAATTATTCAAATAAGTTTCATAACAGACATTTGTGAGAGACTAACATTGATATCTCCATTGAGAAAACAACATATAATCCTCATTACGGTTGTGTATTTTGAGTTGTTTGTGGAGGCGTTTTTTCCGATATCATCTGCTTCAATTCAGATGGGAATCATTTCGGGAAATTTGATGGTTTGAATGATTTTGGTGGAACAAATATATCAATTGCTTTTTGTACGATTTCATAAAATGTGTAAGTAGCTGTATTGGCATCTAAATTTTCAAGAATATTATTCCAGTTGATTATTGAAAGATAATCATTAATTCCTAAGTAATTAGCATTTCTTAAATCATTATTATAGTGACTTGATGGAATGGGCTTGTTGCCACCTTTGATAAAAAATGATACTGAAGTGTGATGAATGCCGTTATGGAATAGTAAGTCAGCTGCAGGGAGAACTTCCAACTCATATACATGAGAGAAAAATATGTCTAAATAAGTACCCCTACTATTCACTTGGTCAAACTGTAAAAAACCAAAGTCATTTGCAAGAATATTTCTATTTGAATTCACAGGGCAAACAGCTTTCATAAGTCTGATCATTCGGAGGATAGATTTCGAGCAGGAGTGGCAACCTTCACAAAACAACATTAGATTTCTTGCTTGCCGTGTTACGCAACGGTGTTCTGTGGCCGATAGACCCGAGCATTTTTCGTGGAGATGACCGGAGCCACAAGCTATTTTGTACATTTCCATGTTGAAATTAATTTCATCATTACATTTACAACACGTAGAAGCCATCACTCAACCTCATTCAGTTATTTTCTGATTTTTCAAATAGATATATCGGGAAAAATCTTGGGAATTTTACCCTTTTGTGATCCTTGGTCAATCTAAACACTTTCTTATAATAGGACAAATTTAATTTGTAATTATTCTGGACAAGTTGGTATTTTGAGTTATACATTAACTTTGGCGGTGTCTAGGCGCACGCCGCCGCAAACCGATCTACCTACCATGGTTTTTTTTTCGTAAAATTCGAAAAAATTTTTGGATAGCACCACCCGCCTGATTTCAGGTGACCTACTCAGAAGAAAACTTTGCCAATTGCCGAATGCAATAAACATTTAACTCGACAATTGAATAGGTTGGATTGTTGAACTGATTGTGTGGTAAATGTACACACTGAAGGATGCCTGAGGGATATATTCAATTTCGAAGTGAAGACAACAACTAACCTTGTTATATCCAAACTGGTGATGAGGTCAGAACTAGTTTACTTCAAACTCTGCTTTGGGGCACTTATCATAATTATCACAGTCACTTGTGAGGAACAAACAACAGTGGAAAACATTCGCAATTGAATATTGTTTTGGAAAATAATATCACGACCATTGTTGTGATTTAGACATTCCGAACTGAACACTGTTCCCAAGCAGGATTCTTGCATGCACGGTTTACGAAGCTATCTACGAATGAAAGTTTGTTAGATTATACTAGTGTTTCCTGATTGGCTGGTGAATGGAAGATCCTGATTAGCAATCAACCAGAAAACAGTACGCGATGTACAGGCGAATCAATTTGAACATCATTGTCTTTGTCTTCTGCTGGCTCTCAAAACTAAACACCGAGCTGTTTCGTGCGTTTTTTTTTTGAAGAGTTGAAGACAAAAAGGATCACTTGTCGCCTTTATGAATGAAGTAGTAAATTCAAATTCTGGTTGAATTCTGAAATCGCCAATCACGGTGTGTGGTTTCCGTTCAAGATATATCGATATAATATACATTCTTTTTTGATAAAATGGCAAATTTCAAATTTCGTGCACATCGCGTACTATTTCCTGATTAGTTGTTGATTATGGTCTTGAAATCTTCCATCCACCAGCCTTTCAGAAAACACTAGTAGAATCTAACAAACTTTCAGCTTTGTAAACCGTGCATGCAAGAATCTTGCTGGGCAACAGTGTACACTCCACGTGTTTGAAATGTCTAAATCAGTACAATGGTCGTGATATAATTTTTCAAAACCATATTCAGTTGCGAATGTTTTTCACTGTTTGTGTTGTTGGTTTCTAACAAGTGACTGATAATTATGAAAAGTGTCTCGAAGTCAACTAGTTTGGAACAGGGTTAGTTGTTTTCTTCAGTTTGAAATTGAATATCCATCTCAGGCAGCCTGCAATGTATACATTCACCATAAAATCAGTTCAACATTCTTTATTCAAATGTCGAGTTGAATTTTTTACTGCAATTGGTAATTGCCGAAGTTTTTCTCTGAGCAGGTCACCTAAATTAGGCGGGAGGCGCTACCCAAAATTTTGTCGAATTCCACAAAAAACAAAACATATTCTCAATTTTTTTTTTCGGATTTTTAATCATTGTTCATTTATTATGAAATGGCGATATACACTTGTCATTCACGGGTATGAAAGAGGTCAGATTACACCCTGTATATGTATATATATATATATATATATATATATATATATATATATATAGTATATATATATATATATATATATACGTATATAAAATTAAAAACATGTTTTGTTCTTTGTGAAATCAGACAAAATTTTGGGTAGCGTCTCCAGCTCAATTTCAGGTGACCTGCTCAGAGGAACACTTCGGCAATTGTCGAATGCAACATCCAACTCGACATATGAATGAGGTAGAATATTGAACTGATTGTGTGGTGAATGTGAACACTGCAGGCTGCCTGGGCTAGATATTCAATTTTAAACTGAAGAAAACAACTAACCTTGTTATATCCAAACTGGTGATGAAGTCAGAAGTCAGAAGTCAGACTTCATAATCTGCTTCGAGGCATTTATTATCATTATCACAGTCACTTGTAAGAAACAAACGACAGCAACAGTGAGAAATATTCCCAACCGAATATTGTTTTGAAAAAAATATCACGATTGTGGTGATTCAGACATTCCGAACTCGTGAACTGTACACTGTTGCCAAGTTGCCAAGCAGGATTCTCGCATGCACGGTTTACAGAGCAGTCCACGAACGAAAACAGAATTGAGTTATATTTTCAACGATGTGACACTCGAACCCCCTATGCTATCTGAATTTTTCGAGTTGATGTGCCCCTCCACGCCATCTATAAAGCAATCACAATGTCTTCCATTTCAAGAAGTAGTATCGGTGATATAATTCATAATGGTTTTCATCCCATTGTTCTACGTCGAAGCATTCAAACGTTAACAATAAGAAGTCGCACTGTAGATAGATAAATAGAGAATGGTCATTTCCTCGAACTATCTCACTAGGCCCTTAAAAATTCTATTCGTGGTGTTTCAAACGTTCACTTTTCGAAGAGACATTGCTTGTTAGGATTATATATTTCTGAGGAAATGCCTATGTATTTGGTTGAATATCGATCTGTACTTTGAGTGAATCAATTCATCATGCATTATTGCGCCAGTACAGAAAACGAAGGAAACATTTATTCCAAGTTTCGAAGAGTACCGGTAAAACCAACTGTGCGAAATTTTTACCGCGTCAAAAGTTATATCGAACTAGTAGTAACAACAAATTCGTTCATGTAATTGTCATTTGATTGTAGTGGTCACCACATCGTCCATTCCATTCCTTCTTACCCCAATTGGTGTAATCCCTTGTGCTAAGAAGACGTGGAGTTCCCGAACATTCAGGTAAGCGAATTTTTCCCCCTTAATACCTATTTATTGACATTTGTTTATCCAAATCCTGGAAATAGTGGAGTTTCACACCAATGTGAATATATCATTTTCCAGATGATCATTCACGTGATGATTGTAACGGGCAACAAAATATTGATTCCGCAGAATTTTTATGGCTTATTTAAACTTTTGGTCAGTCAAATTCGAAGAGATTATGAAAATGCTACCTTTCCTGATCATGACGTCAGTGAGTACATCAGGATACATTCAGTAATATCCAATTGAAAAAAAGTTGCATTAAATATTTTGATGAAAGTCGATTGTATAGCAAATATAGAAAATGAACAATATGTACAACATAATGAATTCAGGTTATGAGAATGTGATGCTATTCGGGCTGTGTCATGAGGGTGTAACCTAGGATTTGTTCTTGACATAAATGTACTCTAAATGTTGAATGATATGGAAGCTATATTTCACTATAAAAACTTCAGAAGAAACCGAGAAAAATCAACAAACGTGTATTTACGAGCTGTTCAGTGTTAACTATCACATGAAAAATGGACAATTCTATTATAAGCTGATCGGCATATTTCTAGGATTTGGGGATTTTCGTTGTTAAAAAATTCGCTTCTGATTACCATATCAAATATGTGTTTTTCGAGATATGAAGATGTTGAGATTATTCATAAAAAACTGCAAAAAGTTGAAAAATACAATAATTTCTGTTTTTTTTTTTCAATCTTTGTCTTATTGTGGAATTCATGGCAGATGGTTCATATATTCTGTATTAAATAACTATTTATTACTTCTATAATTTCCAAAGTCCACAGGAACGCCACACTTAATAAATGTGTTCTAATATTCAGGGAAAACTTCAATTATTTTTCACTTATAATTGCACGAGAGGTTTGTATTTTATCGGGTAAATTTGGGTTGTTTAATGAGAAACTGTTGCCTAGCAATTAGACGAGAAAAACTGTCAACTATTAAAAACGCGACACCGAAGGTGGAGCGTTTTTAGGTTGACAGTTTCTCGAGTCAAATTGCAAAAGGAAACAGTTCAGAATTTGAACAACCCAAATTTACCCGATATCAATACAAACATCGAGTGTAATTCGGCAGGACAATTCAATGAATAAGAAATTTAGAAACATATCAATGCAAACTTTATTTATTTTGGCAACCAACACCGCGATGATTGATGAACAAATGAATAAGTGAAAAAACCACTAGTGCATTTATCGCTGTGAAAGTTGCAGCTAACTTTTGCCGCTGTCAAACTGACAATTGCACTGTGACATATGCGATTTTTCATACATAAGTTCAATTGTCACTCATAATTGCACGAGCGGTTTGTATTTTATCGGGTAAATTTGGGTTGTTTAATGAGAAACTGTTGCCTAGCAATTAGACGAGAAAAACTGTCAACTATTAAAAACGCGACACCGAAGGTGGAGCGTTTTTAGGTTGACAGTTTTTCGAGTCAAATTGCTAAAGGAAAACAGTTTAGGAATTTGAACAACACAAATTCACCCGATATCAATACAAACATCGAGTGTAATTCGGCAGGACAATTTAATGAATGAAAAATTTAGAAACATATCAATGCAAACTTTATTTATTTTGGCAACCAACACCGCGATAATTGATAAACAAATGAATGAGTGAAAAAACCATTTGTCGCTGTAAAAGTTGCAGCCAACTTTTGCCGCTGTCAAACTGACAATTGCACTGTGGCATATGCGATTTTTGTATACACGAGTTGAATTGTCGATATAAAAGATCGTCAAATCGAAAGATTTCGACATGGAGATCCAGAAGCAGTGAGAAATTTGTTACAGAACATTGAAATAACAGGTATGAAATTGAAAGAATACAATAAAAACTGATTAATGACTGTTGCTAACGAGAAAAATGGCAAAACCTCTCATACCAAAACGCCAAAGATATTACATCTTGTTCATGCAGATGTTTGTGAACCTATATACTGGAGAAGAAAAATTATGTCTATACAAAATCAGAGAATATGTAAGGCAAGTTAGGAATCAATTCAATATGAAACCTTGTACCAAGCAGAATGTCTGTTAAATTTTTTTATTCGATTCTTTTCTTTTGAAGGAAACCTCATGAAAATGATATCCCACCTATGACACCAGTTCTAATATAATATTAGACCGAATAACCATTATTCATTTCTTTGGTTTTCCCAAGAAGAACTCTATTTGAAACATATCCCATCTAGCTGTCACTATTAACGGTTACTATGGATAATGGCTTTTGAAGTAGAATCAACAACAGAATATACTTTGAAAGATCCAATATGGCCGCGAATGTCGTAATTGCCGGATATTAAGCTCTCATACTTAATGCTATTTACTCTTTCTCTGGCTAATGCAAAACTCAGTTGAGCCCCATGACTGCCACTATGTTTATTTGGAGCTCCCCCCACCCCCCTGATTGATTGGCCCTAGATTTTGTTTACCTATAGCTTCAAAGATCTGAATTCGGCTCGGTGCCATTGACCGAGACTTATGTGATTATTTTCTAGTGAGATCTTTCTTTTTCTTCTTTTTGGATTTCTGAATATGTTTCTCCCCACTTTTATTCCTGTTTTCCTTTACCGATTGTTATTGGCAATGAAACACACAAATTATTTAGTGAGAAAATTTATAATGAATAAATGAGGAGATTCAACAAACAAATTACGATAACCCGGATCGGTTCAGATACGATAAATATCTAGGTATGATCAGTATATGCTTATTCCCATACGTACATCAATCAACTATGCTACCTAGACTTACATACCCTGAGGTTGATGAGGTGAGTATTCCACCTTAAACGGTCGTGAAACATCCCATTCGAACGCTCTTGTGAATATCGACTTCCATTTCTCTTCCTGAGCGCCAATAACCAATCAATGTCGACAAGCACGACAAAGGTACTTACCATGCCCACGCAATCGAGACAGTTTTTAGTTCCAGTTTATTTTTGCGAAAGCTTTGAAAAACATTAGTCGTGCCACCATATACTAAAATCTAATTTGTATCATCACCAGGTATCCCTATACCCAAAAGTTCAATTACCCCGCGCTGTACGCCTTCTATCGTTTCCTTCTAGTGATTCCAAATAGGCCACAGCACTGGAAAAAACCACCCTCCTTTGTAACCGTCACTCACTTCATCGGAACTAGAATTTTTTATCATTGGGTACTGAAAGTTTCACTAGAATCCCTTACTCCACCCTTCGAAATCGCTTCCCTGAGTTTCCGCAGAACCTAAGCAATATATCCTACTAGAGAAGCATTTAGGGATGAACGAATAATCATCCAATGAACAATTATTATTTCATTTATTCAATAATCACAGAAGTCGCCGACAAAAAAATTATGATTTTCGACCCGAAAAACCTCCACATACCAATTTCCATTAGAGTTACCATGAAACTCATCGCCATATTGGAGTCGCCATCTTAAATTCATGAATTTTGACAAAAAAATCATGATATCCAAAAACCCCCATATAATAATTTTGAATAAAATCGAACTATAATAAAAAAACTTCACATTGGAGCCGCCATTTTGTTTTTTTTTACCAAAAATTCCATAATGCAATGTCTCCGGAATCATGAACACATGTCAAATTTCACGTTAATCGGACAATTAGCAGTAGGTCAAAATTCACTTGCAAGATTTGAACTAAACATACATACATTTGTGAAATTGAATGAAAGCTCCTCAAAAAATTTCATTATGTTACTCAATAGGCCAGGCTTTCTGCAGCGAACTCTCAGACTTGATGAATTATTCGTTTTGGGACAAATTTCGTTTTCAATTTCGAAAGAAAAAAGTTTTTCCACGCTTCCATTGAAATCACCAGTCTCCACGTACCTTACGTTGAGTGGAGTACTTTTTCGATTTTTGAAAAAATCTTTTTTCTTTCGCGCCATACCAAAGTCCCTAGTCACGACGCTATCACGAAGTACCCAAACGCAACTTTTTTATCGTCGTCAAACAAATTTCCCAATTGCCGGCACCCAAACGACTGATTATCCGAGTTACTTCTTGAACCCAAGCGATGTGATATCTCGATACATTTTTTCCTGCGTAGCCGTGAACTCAATCTCCAGAGAGTGCTTGGAACGTTTAAAATGCGAGCGCTCGTCTATGGTATAGTCAGTGGCTCTCCTCATGAGCGGATTCTTGTGGGTTATTGCACAATCACATACTCTCTGATTGCGTTCTCCAATGATGCTTCTGATGGAAGGCAGATTTAGGTCTTCGAGGATCCGATCGATCCGCATGTACCACGGAGCGTTCGTTATCATCTGCAGGACTCTCGGTTGCGCTCGTTCCAGGACGCCAATGCTAGACCTGCAGATTTCGCCCCAGGCGGCTGGGCATAAAAAATGACAGGCCTGAATATCATTTTGTAAATCAGGACCTCATTTGCGCATCTTTTTGACATTTTTGACTCTAACAATATTGACGTGTGGTCCAGTTGAGCTGGCAATCCACAGTAACTCCCAGGTACTTGACCTGCTCTGACAATTCTATCTCCCTTCCAGAGATAGCCACTCCCCTATCCGGGTTGTTTCTCTTGCGACCCATCGAAATCGCTTGCGTTTTAACAGGATTCAGCTTCACTTTCCACTCCAGATACCACTGCTGGAGTTCGTTCAGTGCGTTCTGCATACAACCGACACCCATCAGGTGGTCGGCTGCAGAGGAAAGCAAAGCCGTATTGTCGGCAAAAAGTTAGACCTTTACATGTTCGCTTCTTGGAATATCTGACGTGTAAAGGGCGTATTATATAAGTGGAAATCTATGAGTTTGGCGAGTAGGACTTCATGCCAAATCCTATCAAAGGCTTTGCTAATACCTACTAGCACGATGTGAGCACTATTGTTGTTTTCAGAGATGTAACTGTGTCCTCCACCAGCCTCATTACCTGAAGCTCGGTGGAGTGAGCACGCTCAAAACCAAATTGTTCATTAGGTAAGACATTTCTTTCGTCCACTCCTTCGTCAAGCTTTTGCAGGATGATTTCCTCAGCCAACTTAAATCGGGTCTTGTCCCTGTTTTGGAATCATAACCACCTCCAAGGAAATCTCTGAGGCGCAGAGAGTTACTAATGATATTTAACAATGGTTCCACCTAGTTTTTCGGAAAATACTCAATCACGCGATTAGTAATTCCATCATAACCAGGTACTTTTTTAGGGTTAAGTCCTTTAATATAAGCCATAAGTTGATCCAACGTAGTTGGACGAATGTCATCGTGATTGGGTTCCCTAAGGGTGCGGTGGACCCGATCTTCCAACAACAAATCATCGTCTGGATGCTGGTTCAAGCTGAATTGTCTCTCCATCAAGTCTGCAAAAGCTCAGGACTCGGAGTTGTAGCACAGTCCAGCCTCACTATAAATAGGGGGGAGATCGGTCATTTTGGATTTAAAATTTTGATGAATTTTCCAAAGTTGAAATTTTCTAAATTTTGAAGGGTTATGCCTAAGATGCCTGAAAACCCTGGTGTATTCACAGATTCGATTTTGTTTAGAATTTTTGGGGGACAACGAATGAAAAACGTTGAATTCTGCTTAGAACTTCATTAGTAGATGGCGCGGTTAAGGAATGTGCATCTCTTGAAAAGCACATAGCCACGAGCACGCTTAACTTAATTTGTTAAAAATGTTGATCTGATTGATAAAATTAAGCTAACAAACATTCAAATGAAAGGAAGAAAAAGTAGCTAACGAGATGTATTGTTTTCAAATTAGAAAAAAATGAATAAGAATGGTAGATATATGAAGTTACGTCAAAGTATAATTTTCTATAAAATCAATTAAAGATCTGCCAGTCTTTAAATTTTCAAGATGAACATCTGAAGTTTGTACAGTTCAGCCCCAAGATGACACTTGAGAAGGTGTGCAGATGAAAAAAAATCATAAAATTTTATTTCAAAAATACAGTCGTCAAAATATTGAATAATTTCAAAAAATGAATGGATGGATTTTTAGGACATGTTTTAAAAACTCTAGTTCAAAATTGATATCAAGATTTTTCAATAGTACTTTCTGAAGCTTGTAATCTGTACTTCAGGAAAGTTTGATTGGTTTTATTAAAAAAATTGAATTAATAATAAAATTTCGACAAAAATAAACAAATGTTGCTCCAAAATCCGTGAAATTTTTTGTTGAAAGTTTACCTAACCAACATATATTTATATCATGACCTCAAAAAAGGTATGCGCAGCGTATAATTTTCTTTTTTAATATAAGTGTAAATTGTATCAAATACGAAAATATGTGTTTTAGTAAATTGACGAATTGTTCATTTTTATAAATGAGTTCCTGCTTAAAATTTTTGTTTAGGATAGAAATATAAGTTTATCTTTTGATGTACTTTATACTGGATCGAAAATATCATATTTGAATGTTAGAGAGAGATTGAACATCAGAGAACACTTGATCGGTGAGTTTAGTGCTCACCTGACGCTCTAATTGTATATTGATTATCAAAAAAAAATTATAAATAATGGTGCCACTCGCAAAAATGGAAAATTTTACATCAAAAAGGTAAATGAAATTTTTCTTCAAAATAAAAACTGTAAGATGCAGAATTTTTTTGCTAACGTGTGAAAAGAATGTGGGGCGGCGACTCTGAAGTGCAGCGCTGGAGGAGCTCGCAGCCACGAGCGCTTTCCACTAAATTTGTTATAACTTTTGATCTAATTGATTGAATTAACATAACAAAGATTCAACTGAAAGAAGAAACATGCACCTAACGAGGAGTCGTGTTTTCATAGTAAAAAAATATCTATAAAATTTGAATAACAAAATTGTTTTTCATTGTTCAGACAATTATTAAACAAGCAGCGCACGAATATAAGTATATAAATTTTTTCTGCAAGCAATTTCTAGGTAATATCAGAAGGTTTCAGGAAAATCCATGAAGTCCCCCAGGATTCCAAAATAATGCATGATTTTAAGCTATTTTTACTCCGCTATATGAAGTTAATTTGTGTTCTTGCGATAAGATAGTCGTGTTGTCTGCCAAAATAGTGAACACCTCTTAATTTGTGCAAAAGCTGAGAGGTTTTTTCACTCAGATAGGATTCGAACCAATTGAAGCTTCGTCCTCTGGAGCTTATGTAACAGTCAAAAGCTTTAGATATGTCGCAAAACACTTCCTTCAGACTAGAATATAGATTTTTCAGAAAGCGAAAGAGATTGCATCTCCCGTAATATTATTGGTTTGAAAGCTAAATTAAGTAATTGTATGTAATTTACAGCACTTCATAAAATCATTATCCGTTCCATTATAAGATTTTTATCATGAGTAAACAGGGACAGAAATACATAAGTACCAACTCGGTGGAGCCGTATCAATAGAAAATTAACCATACAAAATAAATTGGTACGGTTCATAATTAGAATTATTTCGGAACACCTCTCGGAAATTCTATCAAACACTGACATAAGTAAACGGAATAGTTTGTTCTGAAATATATTATATCGATCGATCAACCTCAAAATTGACATAATCTTAAAGGCGACAGAGCACAGTCACAGAACGGATCAGAGACACAAATCACAAAAACACCCTGTGTGGTCTGTAATTGCAGTTTACTGAATTATGACAAGAAACGACGTCGGCGCCATCTGAAACTCTGGATGACTCCCTTTATCAAGTGGGCTGGTGTCCCCCAGTTTGTCCCAATATTTTACAGGTATAAGTGAATACACCATGGTTTTTAGTCATCTTAGGCCAAATTTTTGTTCCGAAATTCCAATATATTTTTTCCAACCCCCCTATTCAATGCCTAAGCTCGAATTCTGTCCGTAGGAAACAGGCTCTGATCCGCTCTTCTGGTACGATTTCTCTCGCGAATGAGATTTTCGATTCCTAATGGGAATTCATCGTGAAATTGAATTCATCGTGAAATTTAGGAGCTGGTTCCCTGTGGGAGAAATTCTCTGAAGCATTTTTAATGGTGAGTTCGTTGCGCGCTACGGCTCATCCAATTCAACTGGAGAATCTCTTCTCTCAGGAGCACAGTAACCTGTCTTCAGAACCGAACGGATTCCCTCCGAATTCACCTCAGTGCACATACGATCCATCTGGGGTGGAGGATCACCCCCCAATGATAATATCACTGGGTTGTGATCGGAGCTCAACTCGGTGAGGACGTGTATATCCCAGTTCCAGGTGATGTTCCTGGCCAGGGCAATGTCAAGCACATCGAGCATGTATGGACCAAAATGCGTCGGTTTATCTGGAGCCAACACCTGGTATTCATACCTGTCAGTGTGTCGTCTCAAACGTCTACCATTTACGTTGGTTACACGACTCTATTGTACGTGCTTAGCGTTCAGATCACCCATGACCAAAACAGGTTGATCTGTTTCCATCAGAAACACATCAAGTGCCTCAGGAAGTATTCGATTCGGTGGAGGGTTACGAGCACTGAATAAACGCATAGGACCACTCCCCATGTCAAAACCTACAGCTTCTATACCATGGGTATCATCATTGGAACCAAAATGGCAACATCGCCACCCGGACGTCCAATTCAATTATTTCTGAGCACTTTGTAGTTAGGAAATCCAACAGGTTCCCGACTAAGATGAGTCTTTTGTAGAAAAACAACATCGATGTTGTTCCCTACAAGAAACTCCTGAAACTCGAGTCTATTCTGGAGAACTCCATCATAATTCCAACTCACCGCTTTGATGAAGTTCGGAAGCTGCCGTTCACCCATTGATGGGGATAAGAACCTGTCGAAAACTTTGCAGCAGCTTCAGTGAACTGCGCAAATATATCCTCATTTGGTCTGGAGTGCTAGGGATGTCTTTTGGCTGGCTGACTGGGTAGGGGGGGCGTCTGGACTACCGCTGCATATGACACTCCCGCTCGTGTCCTGTTATCGGAGAAATATCTTCGATTCTGCGATAATTCGCAGTGTGTGCCACACTGCAGTTCACACACCTAGATTTTTCTTCTATAGGCTTTGGTCATTCTCGAGTGATATGAGCATTCCCGCACTCAACACAAACCACTCCAGTTCAGCTGGCAGTGGCCAAACTGCAGACAACTGTGGCATTGTCCCTCGTAGGTTGCATGCCTCTGCGGTTCTGCCAGAATTTGAACATTCGGAAGATCGATAATTTAAAAAATGTCTTTATGTTCTTTGTTTGAAAGAACCAAGACTGAGGGTAACGGAGTCTTTTTTGCCTCTAGTTTATGCATGCGTGCCACTGAATCCGGGTTGAACCCCCTCTCAGTCAACTCGCTTTTGATCTCTCCACATGAGATGAACTCTGGGACACCTCTGAGAACAACGCGTAAGTTTTTCTACTCAAGGAGACTGTATATATGAAAGGGTATTTTCTGATCCTTGAAAATGCTTCTTCTCTTCCTGAAATCATCAGGAGAATCTGAGATAATTTCGATACCGTCATAGACATTCTTAGCGGGTTTGGTTAATTCAATATTATTAGATTTGAACAATGAATTCACTGTCCACTCATTCTTTTCCCTAACAGTGATAGGGGGAAATAGTTTGTCTTTTAGGGCGGTGTCAGTTCAATTGGTAGTACGAAGGTCCCGTTAGTCTGTTTCATAGTAATGTCGTCTTATGTGGAATTTTGAGGATTATTATTATAGCTATTTTCGATTAAATTGGTGGATTCCGAAATTTTCTTAATTTTGGTGGAGGATTCGGTTGAACTCACTTGGGCTGACTCCAACCCTGAATTTGGGAGATTTTCAAGCGAAGGGACGTGCATGTCACCCTCTGTCAATTTTGACAACTGATCAAATTTATTGGAAACTTTGACAAAACTGGCACTTTTAGTAGCATGGCTATTAGAGATGACTACTCTACTGCTTCCACAATAAGCGATGAGAGGTGTAGAAGGATTTGGATTACCTTTGAGCACGGGAAGTGCTGGAAAAATTCATTTCTCCACGTTATTTTGCAGGAGCAAGTTAGTTTGTTCTGGGCATCAGAATCATTAGATTTGGAAATTGGTAACGCACTTACAGCAGGGAGTTTTGAAAGATCATCTCCCAACGAGGCGAGCGAAGTGCTCAGCACTTCCAGGAGATCGGCTCTCGAAAGACGCTTCTTTGCTTGCCATATTGCCTTTTTCAGTGACCTTGTCTGATTCTACTGAGGGCTGGGTTGCTGATGGAATCTTCGATGGGGTGGGTTCTGGGGTTTGCTCCCCCACTCTTCGGGACACAAGGCAGCTTCTGAGTTGAGAAAGCATTCGAAAAATCACAATTATTTGCCGCGCTAAATGAGGCGCAGCTATTCCGGTTCTATGACTCAATGAACTTCTCTTTATCAATTTCTGTTCGCTGGTAATAATCACGTTCCTTGGAATATTGATACTAGGATGTGTAGCAATAAATCTTCTGGTGAGTTTTGTTAGGTACATTTTTCAAACATTTCTTTTTCACAATAGTTTCATTCTCACACTCGGCATTACATTCACATTTTGTTTATATAAGATGCTAGTTACTCAAATTTCAACCTAGTTTTTGTATATAACATTATGTGATGTTGCCCTTGTTACAAAAATTGGAAATATGTGGAAACGTCAGGAACCTGAATTCACCAATTATTATTAATGAATTATTCATGCTGGAGATCTCCCCGGGTTCGTAATAAGAAAAAACATTCACTATCTCCACACTTTTTTTCCTCAAACAAAATAGTCCAAACTTGTCTCATTTTCTTCGTATTTTTTCGAATTGCTGACGTGGAATTATAAGATACGCAGGATTGTTTGATATACCAGAAGTACGCTCGATGGTCAGTTCGGGGCCAAGTTGTGAAAGTTCAAAATATTCCAAAACTTTGGGTTCTGCTATCCATTCAACCTGAAATCATAAACCAGAATGATTCGTCTGTGGATTTTCCTCATTATGATTTCATTTTCCAGGCATATTGGTTTTGTTTCAGTTTCCCTTTCTCTCAAATGCTAATCTCCGTTATATACAAAGGCTTGATCGAGCTCAATAAACTACCTGTGACTATTAAAAACTGTGATAATTCAATCCAGTTCAAGAGGCTTTCGAGAAAATGTATTTATAACTGAATGTTAGCGTGTTTGTCATCTTTTATTTCATTTTATGATCCCATACCTAATTCAAAATTCATTAATTTACAACCCTGTATGTAATGTTGGCATTTCAGACTCTCCGAAAGTTTGAGAGAAATATTTCACCAGGTGAAAAGTGACATTTACCTGGGTGAAAAGTAATCACTTTCCACCCAAGTAAATGTCATCATAGATAATATGAGAGTATGTGGGCGGACCGAACCATTAGCATGTAGGACTCTCTATTGGCCCGTTATGCATCAACCGCTGCTGGGAATCGATTCAGCTTTGGAGGTACCCTATTTCGTGAGCGCAGGGGGGCAGCTTTCTAACCGATACCTTTCTCACACTCTCCGGGAGGATGTAGGTGGCTGACTCCTCATCCTCCAAGACCACCAGCATTCAGTATCATCCGTGATACCCATAATGTTGGGGTACTTCTGTGGATGGCAGTGCCCCGTGAGGAGCCCTACCACTATCCTGATTTCCTTTCCGCTCAGTGTGAGCAGAGTCTTGGCCCTCCTAGAGGGGCCTAAGAGGTGGAGTTTCGATTATCCCATGCCAGGGGCCTCTTTCCATGCTTCCTGGAATTTTACTTCCAGGATTTTCTTGATGGTTGAGACGCTCCATGATCTAGAAACTCCTAGTATCGGTTCTGGTCCCATCGCTTTTTGAGCTTTTTGCACCTGTCTGGGACTTCTGGTATGACCGGGAACCCACAGTAGCTTCACCTTATTGCAGATCATTCATACATTCCGACCCCAGCAGCGCACTGACTCTGTACGACGTGAGGGCCTTGATCACCGCTTGGCTGACCGTGCATATCGTGATTTGCTGACCGTGGAAGCCTCTAATATTTTCTCTTATATCATTTCCCACCCAGGTGAATATCAACATTCATTGAATAACCATAATATTTGTTAACATTGTATTTGCCCAGTTGAAAATTTCTTATTGTACATAACTTGAAACATTCCCAATGATTTCAAAACTAATTATTTTACAAAGGTAATTCGATTGGTTGAAGTGGCAACGGCAATTGTTAGTCCATGCTGAACATCCTGCGTAGAATTGGTAACGTTTTTAGTACTGGAGTTTGGCATTTCGCCAGATATTCTTATGGCAATTTCTACCTGAGAAACCTGTAGACTTGTTGACGTACCCTTTCCGCTATGGTAGAAGATTCCCCCCTCCCTCGAATTTTTTTTTTAACTAGATAATGTCACCACCGTTAATCACCAATAGTGCGGCTGCCGTTCTTCGGAAGCAGTGTCCCGTGTATGTTCCACAGTGCAGTATGTGTATGCGTGTATGTTTTCACACTGCATTTTTCTGGGGAAATTGACTCGTCGAATTGTGGCCGAATGGCTGGCGAGTGACTTGACCAAACTTTAATTGCAAAAAGATCTTCTCGTTTGGAACGCCCATATGAAGGGTAACATATTTTTCAATTACCATTACCCATTCTGCATCATTCAATATGATTACTCTTGACTGGTAGGTTTTTTATTTTTGTTGGAATTTCGATGTGAACCTTATTTTCCACGATATTAACATGAGTCACTTTCATTTTATACAATTGTGGGAGCTTCAACCATTGGAGAATTATAGAGTGGATGTTTTGAAATGACATAGTATGGATCGTACTTCCGAATGATCAAGAATGGTCTTATAAAACTTACTGGTGATGTGTTAACCAATGAAGTGGATCTGCTACAACCAGAATCGAATTGCAATAGTGAGAATATCAGTATGATTTCAGAATTCATTTATTTATACCCTGAAAGTTTCATAATTGAATGTACACAGAGATCATGGGAAGAGTAACTTTTGATGAATCATGTAATACAGTTCTCTACATGTATACTTGGAACTTTGCTCATAGGGAATCAAGAAAAATGTTTTGGGAGTACATGGCACTTGATCGAATACGATTTCAAAGGCGTATAAAAACAACTTCAAATATTATTGATACAATATTAGATCCAATACATAGACAAAACATTTATAAGGAAAGATTCTGTAAGGAATATACTATGAAATAAAAGAATATTATATAATTTATTGTGTTTTATTAAACAACATCCTCTTTGGATATCCATGAATTATATTTTTTGTCCAATTCCAACCATTTGATATAGAGTTTATCACCCTTCCGTCTTGAAATCTTCCCAGCCCAGAACATATCAGGATGTTTGACTTTTCGAAGTTCCTCACCGTAGAATTAACCTTCAATGTAGTTATTATCTTGATCTTTGAGAAAATATACTAGAAGATTTGATAGACGTACTTTTGTTATAGTAAAAATTTCATTTGAATAATTGGTTTGTAACCCTTATCGAATGCCTCTCTGTATTCACTAATGCGAACATGATAATTTTTTCTGAATTTTACTCTCCTAGGATCTAGTGTATTGATATGGGTATAAGCTTTTTTCAGTAGATAACGTTCCTGTTTTTTTCCAACATCTTTAGGCTTCATTCCAATTGTTCTATGTTCAGAATTATTATAGTGTGACACGATGACAGGTATTATATCCAACCATTTGTAATTCCTTCGAAGACTGAATTGTTTTCACATTCTACTTTTCAAGGTTCCAATAACTCTCTATACTAGCTTTCATATTGAAAAATGTACTATAATGAATATTTCTCCAGTTTTCCATGAATTTTTTGGAAGCCTTATTGTTAAATTTAGTTCCCCTATCCGTTTGTAGATTTTGTGGTGGAATTTTCGAACTTTTTAAAATTTTCTGCATAGCATCCGTATAATTTGATTCTGTCTAACTTTTCACGGGTTCGCACCAAACATATTTTGAAAATACATTCATGACAACGAAAATATATCTGTATCCTTTGTTTAATTTGGAGTAGGGAATCATTTCAACCAGATCACCTCGTAGAATCATGTTAACCTTTAATGATGACATGTCTCCTCTTGAATGTTTTCCGTGCTGGTTTGTGCAATTCGTTCACGATTTCTTCTTCAATATTACTCATTTCTAGTTGAAGGACACTGAAGAACAATTTCCACAGAGAGGTTTTTATGTTGTTCCTGATCCAGTAAACATGTGATTTTGTCTCCCCTATTGAAGAAGTTCCTATGAGATCACCGATTGGAACAACATTTGCAGTGTCCTCATTCAAATATGCAGATATTTGATCTGGTAGTGTGATAATACTTTCCCAATTTTCCGGTTAGAGGAAATGTGTAAGAAGTTGTACCATTGTTCAACACAAAATAACTAACACTCGTTGCAAGATCTCTAGTTGCCCTCAAATGGAAAATGCATTTGGTATATGATGATGGATCCCAAATATAGAAAGGAGTACTGATTGGCGGTAGCGCTGTGAGAATGTTGGGTTTGGGATATGGTGTTTGTAATTCGGTTAAAAAATGTCTTCCGAATTCATTGAAGGCATGTTATCACGGTTCAAGACGAATAGATCTGAAATCATTTATATTGTCATTTCATTATTTCTGCTTCTCGAAGTTCCTCAATGATACTTATGATCTCATTATTCAAGCCAGTATTTCCTGAAGAAAGGGACGCTATCAAAAGCTCCAAACACTCAACTAATTCATTGAAATATTTATATTTAACAGGTGTATCGATAACATCAACCAAAGTCAAACCTTTTCCTTTGGAGACTTTGCTTCTCGTAGCTATATTGGAAACGGAACTTAGGCGTGATCTGATTTAGTTGTACTAAGAGAGGATGTCCTTGAGCGCAAGGGAGATACTGTGTTTTCTTTCAATGTTCGAGTTTTCTGTAAGTCTCGCTCTCTAGCCATAGAATGTAGTGTTGTAACTCTTGCTTTTATTATATCAATGAACTTGGGTGCATTCGAGGTAGATAACCCTCTTTCGGGATTATAACCGATATATTGTGCATGACTTTTCCTTATTATATCGATATACGAATATCTGTATTCCGATATCCCGATGGATGTTTCTTGAACATTAGTTCGTATAAACAGGAGTTCCTTTATATGTAAATGTATCATTGATAACGATATCCGCACCGTTGAAATTCACAGATGCATCACCAATAGCAAAGTTTTTTATCTCTGGATTGAAATAAGCTACGAAAGTATCATCAAATTTGTTTTCCGTATCCGCTATTTTATCTTATATATATGCTCGAGGTAAGGGGATTGCAAATTGTCGTAAGTATTGTTCTTGGGGATCCATCAGAGGTTGTATACTTTCATCAAAAAAGCTCTTACCAAAGTCGGTTTGAGGTACACTTGTATCATATTGGAACTCTTCTTCTCCTTCATACAAATCTCGAGGAGTCGTATGATAAAATTCTTGAGGTGTTGGTTCATAACTAGGACGAGGTGATTTGATCTCCTGTTTCATTTCTTGTTTCAATTGACTTGGTTTTCTAACAGAAGACAAGAATTCCTTCAAAGGTTGAGTAATGGGCTCATATGTCTTTTCCAAGTGAGACTGAGATGTTGCTATATCAGATTTCAAACTTTTATATTTATGTTTCAAAGCTTGCCTTGCTTTCAATAACTGTTTCTGTAAACGGCTATCCATTTCGACTGAAGAGTATCATACAACTCGTTTTCTTATATGTAAATAAAAGTATCGAATCCTTTCTATATCGTCCTTCTTTAAGGGAACAATCTTTATCGATTACCAGAAAACCAAATTTATCCATCCAACAATGAGAACATATTTTTTTTAAATTCTCCATAGACATATCGAATACTGACATGATCCTCATATATATGTTTTAGATTCGTCAGATCTTGTTGAAAAATTATTAGTAAATTAGCATTATCCTGATGAGTTGTTTAGGAATGGCAGAATAAGTTTGACATAAATAAAAACAATCAGTTTTTTTATGGCGTCCGAAACAGAAATATTTTTTCATTATTGTTTGATCACATGTGGCAACATCATCGAATATCATGACGGAATATATCTTCAGGAGGAATAACGACATCAGAATCTTCATACTGATAATAACCTATAGAAGAGGTTCTAGTAATAATCTCAAATAATTATATTTTGGTTGAAATAATGATTTCGAATATAAATAAACATTCTTGAATCGTAGACCGTGGGTTGCTCCAGTAAAGATAACATCACATTTGTTTTTCCCGAACCGCTTGCTCCAATTAGTAACCCTCTTTCAGATTGAACTCCAAATAGGGTACCATGCTTCCTAAAGGTGTTTTCTAGATCAATTTCATCATGATCAAGGATTGGTAATGAAAATTTTTGCTTCTCTGTCTTCATTGTGGTATGAGAACAAGTGAACTAAATGAAATTCACTGAAGGGATGAGCTAAAAATATATATATATATATATATATATAGATGATGATCTGTAATATTTATCAATATAATGGTTAAAAGGAAGAGAATTGTTACCAGTTCAAGTAGGACCACAAGAAAGAAAGGGTGGGGTTTCTTGAACACCCTAATCAATAAACTCCCAGTGGAATTACATGTTCCAGGATATCAATTTTGTGGACCCGGAACAAAGTTCGAAAAAAGGCTGTTGAGGGGTGATAAAGGTGTTAATCCTTTGGATGAAGCCTGTAGAGAACACGATATAAGTTACTCTGAGAGCAAAGATATAAAAGCTAGAAATATTGCCGATCAACGATTGGCATCATTTGCTTCTGAACGTTTGAAAGCTCCTGACGCAAAATTGGGAGAAAAAATTACAGCATTCGGGATATCAAATATCATGAACATGAAAAGTAAGTTGGGTATGGGATTGAAACGAAAAAAACGTCTCTTGAAAAAAAAGAAAGGTGGTGAATTGAAAATTGGTAGGAAACGGAAGAACAAAAAAAGAATTATACAAATTCCAAAAAAAGGTGGATTCCTTCCATTTTAACTACCTCTTCTAGGAGCACTAGGGCTGTTGGAGGAGGTGCAGCTTCTATTGCGTCTGCAGTTAATGAAGCTAAATCTGAAAGAGAACAAATTGCTGAACAAAAAAGGCATAATCTGGCGATGGAAAAAATAGGAAGAGGATTATATCTCAGACCACGAAAGGGGTACGGTATGTTCGCTCAGCCTTACCAAAAAAACTGTTGAGAAATCTCCCACGCAGAGCATTAACCAACATCGATATATTAAAAAACGTCAAACGTTTGAGAATTCCTTATTTCAGAGGAGTTTTCATGAGAGACAAACTACCAAGAAAAAATTAGGGATATGGAATGTGGTATTGTTAATATGGACTCTGATTCGGGAGAAGGAACTCATTGGACAGCTTATGTTGAGAAAAAAGGAGAAGTTTTATATTTTGATAGTTATGGAAATCTGAGACCACCAACAGAATTGATAAAATACTTTCTCAGTGGTGATGATGTGAAACATATCAAATATAATTATGACTGTGTGCAGAAATTCAACTCATATCACTGCGGACAACACTGTCTTCTGTTTTATATAATCAATTTCCATGATGTATTTATGTCAGTTATCAATAAACAATCATTGGAAAATGTCTTCACTTTGACGTCGAGCAATCCATCTTCAATATTGAGCTATGACTTCAATCCACCAATTTATTTGGATGAAAATCTAGAATATGAAATAGGTTTGGCAAATTTCGATTCATTCAACGTGTTTTCCAAATATAACGAAATTCAATAATGTTTCAATATGGGGTGAATCAGATCAGTTCAAGTACATTATACCAGAAGGTTTCTATGATATCAAAGATATTCTTGATATTCTTATAGAAAAAATGATCAACAGTAGTGATGATATTGTCGTATCAATGACTCCAAATTGGTTCACTTCCAAAGTTACAATTAGAACGAATATAAGGATTAATTTCAACGTCGATAACTCTATAGGACAGATATTGGGATTTGATAAGAAAATTCTTGATGCATATGATAACTATACATCAGATCATGAAGTGAGAATTCTTTCTGTGAATACGATTTGTATCGACTGCAATATTGCCATGGGCTCTTTGTGAATGGCGAGCCTGTCCATGTTATTCACCAGTTTTTCCAACCGTACCAAGGGGTATAAAATAGTTGAAACTCCTCAAAATATTCTGTATTTCCCAGTCACCGTCAAGACAATCAATAACATCACTGTGAAAGTACTCTATCAGAGTTTGAAAGTTATTGATTTTCGGAACGAAGAAGTAACAGTCAGACTACACTTGAGAAAAAAAATTGAATAGAAAATGGTGTGGAGATTTGATAGAATTTTCAACAAACCCTATAAAAGAAAAAGGAAACACATAAATCAACATAGTAGTATTAAGATGAACTCAGAAGGAAAACATAATTTATTCAGTATTTTTGTTGTTGTGCGCGGATCAAAAGCTTACCACACACCGTTTTCAGTTTTTTTTTTGCTTGACAAGTTTTTGAAACTGTTACATAACCTAGTCATACATCTAAAAAAAACTTGTCTTCAATTTTCATTTATATTTACTTAATGCTGTCCAGTCATTCATAAAATCTGCCATGTTGATTAATTGATTTGTGACAAAAGGCATAATATTCCACCTCAAAAACCGTATATACCAATTTCGCATAGAATAGGACCATAAGCCACCATCTTGTTTTTGTCTCATAAAAATGTTTAAAGGATTTGTCAGTGGAACAAGAACAACTGCCTTATTTCAAAGCAATATGAAATTCATGTTGATCAAATACCTACTTATCTCCGTGCACATTAACATTCGAATTGCTTATATTTGAACTTAAAAAAAAAATATTCAGATATTGGGATCTTCAATTCGTTCCATTTAAAGAATGAAGGTCCTACATTACTTATAAAAATTCACATTTTTTCCATTAAGAATAAGAAAAGCAATTCACAATTGAAGATGTGAGTGGATGAAGGGGTTATGTTACAAAAAGGTTTAGTGAAGTAAGGTCAAAATTTTCTTTATGTATTTTTTTCCATTAGCTGAGCAACGGTGTGTCCAAGTGGTTATTAAAGATCATATAATTTCACTCACTAAAGATGCATTGATGTGAAAGATGGGTACATACGAGAAAACCTTCATTTATGCAGAAAGAGGCAGATTTTTGAGGATTGTAACATAACACCTCCATTCACCCATGTCTTCAATTGAGAGACGTTATGTTATATCATATTTTCACCAATGAATATTTCCCATTGAATTTTAAGAAACAGATCGTTAACAAACCTGGTTCTCCGTTGAATATCGCTGAAAACATTGAAAAGTTCAAGAATATATCTCGCCAGTGTTAATATTATGGCAGGTGACAGACAACGAGAAAATAACCTATGAAGCAACTATGTGAAGTTATTGTGTTACAACTTACAACACTAAAAATAGAACTGTACCTTTCTTCGTCAGTATAAAGTGGATACATTCATCCTTTCTTTTATAATATTTTTTGCAAACTGTTTACGTCTAGGAGTGATGCATGACGCATTACTTGTTCAATGTTTTTGAATTGTCAAAACAAAATATTGGAATGCAGTGAGAAGGGAATTATAAAGATATAAGTGGAAACTTACCTTCGAAATGTATTCCTGGAGACCCCAATCCCTGAGTTGGTTCTCGGATTCCATTATCGCACACCGCAAAAATGTGTGCACATACTACACACTTACAAACTGATTATAATAAAATTACTAATCAATATGCGTACATTTGCATACCTCTATAACTGTCTGTGCCAGAATGGCGTCGCGATTCTGTTGGTGTGGTGTAGCGTGATGACCGAAGTTTTGGCAAACTAGGGCGGACACAGATCACTACTGGTCAATATTCTGTATCCTGCGATAATTTTGCCCGTCGATAAAAGAGGCAATATGAGCTGCTATGACAGATATTATATTACAGAAATATCGGTTTAATAATAACAGTTATAGTTTCTGTCCCATTCAGTTATCTGTGTCTCAGTATTATTGGTTCATTGAAAGAAATTTTGACCGCAAACAGTTATTATTTTTGGGACAAAACTCTTACTTCAGAAACGTGCTTTTTCCTGAAAGAAGTGGCAGAAATATTTTCCACAATGAAAATTTTACCTATCCGAAATGAAAAAAAGTCATCAACAAATTTTACTTGGACGATTTTTCTCGGTGCAGAGATCGCACCCGCGTCCTCAATCAAGTGCTTTTTCAGCTGAGTTACTGAAGACATAGGTTCGTCACTGCGATCGGGATATCGCTTTCTATAATTTCAGAGTTTGATCCCTGCCCGAAGATATATTTTACTAGAATTAAAAAATTCTTGTTTGCATATCTTTCCACATTATATATCACACACACCAATTAACCCTTCTAAAAATAATTATATTTACAAAATCATCTTCACGGACCGGATAATGAGTGAATATCCTGATATTCGTATTTCGGATCCAATTTTGCTTCAAAATGTGAAACTTTGGTCTGCAAGTATTTTGAGGACACTTCCATGAACTGATTTCGTATCGAGACAGTTGCTCTCGCTTGGTTTTATTCCAGAATTCAAGCATCTGTGGAATCTGACCTGCAGTAACAATTCAAAATGGGTTGATATCCTTCATTCCAACCCAGGCCTTCACACAGGGCTGTGGTATACTACGCGATTCATTGATCGCCTGTCAACTGGTCTTATCACACAAGCACACAGAGATGAATGCAATATGTCAGCATATATATATCGATGAATAATTTACAAAATTACTTTGACTCATTCCAAACTCTAAGACACCTGCCAGAGTGAAAATGTAACGATAGCCTATGGTCAAACTCTTGATCCCGGAATTATTATCAATAACTAATGAATAAGGATTTGAGGCTGTCAAACAACGGTGTGACTGCACGCTAACATGTCGATAACAATTACCTATGGTTTATGAAGGAATGAACGAATACCTCAAGAGAATAAATATCCATGTAAACCCTAATAATTATAAATGAATTATCGCAAAATACCTGGTACTGAATTAACCAATTTCGGTGTAAATTATTCACTCTTCTCCGGATTCATGACCAAAGCTCAATCGCAATTGAAATACAAAAAAGATTTACACCGAGCCAAACAAAATAACTTGAATGCCTTGCACTATGAACTTAAATTCGTATAAAATAAAACGGGAAATATGTACAGAACTGAGAATACGGTTATATGATTGCCTCACTAGCAGGAGAAAACCAATATCATATCAACAATGTTCTGAGAGCTCACTTTACTTTCACCTCACCACTACTGAAACCGCTTTTCACAATAGATAAACAATTTGCCTGACTCAGAACAGGTTTACTCAACCGGCACGACACTCAGAGCAAATACGAATTTCTACCATGGGACTAGTGAACGTTATATTCCACGGAAACATAACAGAAACAAACTCTATGGAAGCACAACAGGATCTAGTTGGGATTATTTGTAATATAGTATAGAAATTTCGTTCACCCAGTATTTTCCTGTAATTTTCTTTCATATATTTTATTATTTTTGTTCTATTAACATAATTGTTTCTTGGAATATTTCTATTGTGTAGATGCAAATCATAAGCTGAGTATGTATTTCATTATTTCCTTCATATAAAAATTATCACTACATTTTTCATACGAAGTGACTTGTGTTCTTCGCATTGTTTATAGAGAGTGGTCAATCAATCATATGCTGCCTTATATATCTACATCTACATATCTATCATACATTTGTCACGTGAAATCGTTCATTTAAATGAATTTCCTAGATGATCTCAAGTCAGTCTAGTACTAGTAATTGTCTATTTAACATCTGACCTGTATTGTTTGTGTTTGAATCCAATATACAAACTTCAAGAATTCTTGAGTTTAATTTCACTACCACAGCAACCTGAAAGACCACGTTTCCGCACGACCAACTTAACATCTCAAAATAAACCGCCACACCTTATCCAATCTGGTATTTTATATCTTCTGGATTTATACTTATAACAAAAAGTGTGTCTGACTTTCAGTCTCCTGTTAAAAAACACTATGTTTTTACTATCGCGATTTCAGTTCCATTTGCCCTTCCAATAGAAGAAGAAGAAGAAGAAACAGGTCAAAAATCTTTCATCCTTTTTGTATGGTGCAAAAGTAATGAGCCCTTTCTATTGCTTGGTTCTATGACATTTTCAGTTGCTTTGGGTATTTAAAACTGTTTAATAAACTAGGAATGATGTTGTTGACCAGACCGCAATTAAATTCGAACCAAATAGTCAGGGGCATACTGAAGTTACTTCGACATAGCTCGAACTATTTTTTCCTTTATCAGTGCTTAGTGATAGAGCTCTGAAAAATTCTTCGTTACAAAAGTTACAGAGAAAGATATAAATAAAATGAAAAAGCAGGACAAAATACAATCTGGTACACATAGCATTGGAAACATATTCATATTATAAAAACACCTATCAATTGAGTACAATTCCAAACGGTTTTCGAATGAAGATTCCAACAGGTAGTGTTTTGAAAAGTTTTGTCTAGTATTGTCATTGTAGATATCTGATCTTACTTTGAGATCTCTGATATTTTTGAAGACATTCATACATGTTTCCATAATATATAAGCAGGAAACAGTTTGATTTTCATATTTATTTAGAGGTTACTGCGGATGGTTCTCGGTACTTCATTCCTGCCATACTCCTCTGCACCTTCTTTTGGGCAATTCCATGCAGAATGCTACTTTCAGCGTGAGAATAAATACATCACTCATTATATATAGTGCCACATAACGTCGTTGAATTGAACTTCTCAGCAGAGGGAATATTTTATTCTCACAGATCAAAACAAAGCATAGTATTAAAACGGTTTCGAATAAAACTCAGTAGCGTAGTCCAGGTAGAAACTAGACCAAACAGTAAAATAATTATTAGAATACATTTTTAAAGACAAGCTTTTATTCAAATGCCCTAAAAAGTTCATAATAATTGCTTTGGATGTAAGACTTAGGTTATTTCGTGAGTTACAGATTCCAGAGCTTGTCGCGCAAAATTTTCAGTTCGAATACGAAAGCGACGAACTTTTGAATCTGTAACTCACGGAGTAACCTACGTCACACATCCAAAGCAATTATTTTCAACTCTCAAGGGCATTTGAATAAAAGCTTGTCTTTAATTATGTTTTTATTTATTATTTCATTTTGTGGTTTTCAGTTAGTTCGCCTTATTCTATGCATTTTTGTTGAAGCATCGTTATTATGAGGCCTTTTCCTGTGAGTTTTGAGCTTTCTAGTTCTTCAATGAGGAGACCATCTGGAGATTAACCCGTTCGCCATCCCGGAGCTGCCATCTTCAATCTATGAATGTTGACCAAAAATCAACAATCTTCGAATAGATTCCTTAATCTCCTATCCCAAAAACTCCGACGTACCAATTTTTGATAGAAATAGAAATCCCAAAACTCGTCTGCCATTTTCGGGCCGCCATTTTGAATTAATGAATTTTGACAATAAGTGCACAACGTCCGACCCTTAAAATTTTGCTTAGAATCAGACCATTATAACAAAACTCTCTGCAATCTTAGAGCCACCATCTTGAATTTTGACAAAAAATTCATAATCTCCGACCCTAAAAATTGAGATCGCCCACCATCATGAAGCCGCCATTTCAATTTTATTATTATTGACAAAGAGTTCATGATCTTCAACTCAGAAACCTCCACATACCAATTTTGAATCGATTCGGACCATAAACACAAATCTCGTCCAATATCTTGGAGCCGCCATCATGTGTTCTTCTTTAACAAAATTTGTATAATGCATTGTGTGAATTATGAACACCTGCCAAATTTCACGTTAATCGAACAACTAGAAATTGTTCAAAATTCACTTGAAAGATTTGTGTTTTTTGTGTGTGAACTAAACATACAATTCTCAAACAACTGATGAGTAATTGGTAAGTAGCGGAGCCCAGGTAAAAACTGTGCCAAACAATAAAAAAGATGAAAATTCCCAAACACTGAAAAACAATTAATGAGTGTTCAATCCAGGATAAAGTACAATAAATCAAATGATTTTGCGAATACTGAGGTGCTTTCAGTTTCTCATAAAAAGATCAATGGTACAGTTGCTCAAGCTAGCAGAATTGGAAGTGGCGGTGGGAAGCAATGGCATACAGTGAGTCCATCGGAAAAAACATATGAGGAAAATTGCGGTTAGAAACAAAAAAGAATCATCGATCAGATGTATTTCAAAAATTGTCCCCTCCTATGTGTCTGGGATTCATCATGAAACTTCCATGAAGGACCCGAAGAAACTATAAGTACATCACTTTCCCAAAGTGGATGTTCAGAAACTCTAGATTTCCGAGCATACACTCTTCGTTCAAGTTTGATATCAACGACAGAAACTCCAGGTCAGCGATGGATCCTCGCATCTGGCCATAGGAAGCATGCATAAGCTAGTTTTTTAGGAAGGGAGTGAGATCATTTCTTTCAGAGATCTAGTTTCTTTTCCCTTCATTCGTTTTGCAAAATGTCCGTAGTTTGAACTCCGACTCCATTTATTTTTCAGAAATGGACCTGTGTACTTGGATCCTATTTTTCTTTGTTCGACCGAAACTTATCTGAAAGCTGAATGCATCCGCAGTGAATTTATCAATGGATTTACACTGAGCTGCTTTATTGTTGGACTTTGAATGAAAAAGGGGGCGTTGCTTCATATACTTGAATTCTTATAATATTAGGTTGGATCATTGTTGCCTCGATAAGCATTTCGAGATATGTGGAGTGTTTTGTAAGTTGAACTGCTTACAGGGTGTCCTTGAAGACCTCTATGAACCTTACATAAACAATGATTCAGTTAGGGATTTGAAGATTGAGTCAAATGTTGACTGTAGAGAATATGTAGATTTCAACAGATTGGAATGAAGACGCTTGGGGAATTCATTTCCATGAATAATAATGGCACTCTTATTTGTATTGTGGATAATGATATTTCGGACCACAGAACAGTTCTGTTAGAGTTTTCTGGAAATAGGGAACCCTATTGCATTACCGAAAGTTTTTGTGAGATGATACAAAGCAAATCTTGGGCTATTTCTAGAGATGCTACCTTTGAATAATTTTGATTCCCTTTTTTAATTTTTTATAATATTGTCTTTCCGTTGAGGAAACATCAGAATTAAGATATTGCGAACGAAGAATAGCTTACTAAGGAGGTCAAAATAATGTTGAAAGACCTGTTCGTTTCGAAGAGTACCAGTCCCGACCTTCTTGATGAACTATATAAATTGGCCAAAAAGGTGCACACTGACTTGTTCCATACCATCAAAATCAAATATTTGCTTATTTCTATCCTTACAAAACTGCATGAAGAGTAATATCAGAATTTTTTTGTCATAAAGAACCGCATTAAATTTAAATTGTATGTGATGGTGACAAGCATGATAGCCCGGAGAATGTATGCAATTTGTTCAAAAATTTTTTTGTTAACGCGCCTAATGAAATTGTGAGTAACATGAACCTTGATAACGAGGTTGAGCTACGTCTGATTAATATGAATCAATATCCTTCAATCCTCGAACCTCTCTGTCCAATAGATATAGAGAGAGGGAGAAAAAAATCTTCTGGACACGATGAGGTTTCATTGTTTTGATTGAAACAGTGTATTTCATTCACAATACAGCCACTCAACTCTTTATCAATCTGTCTTTGAAAAAAATATCCGAATCATTGAAAATTGGTGAAGTCGTGCCAGTTCATAAAAAATACGATATGGAGAATAAAAAAACTATAGGCCAGTGACGATATCTCCTGCATTTTCGAAAATCTTCGAATATGGATATATGGATAGACTTTTGAATTTTATAACCAGCTAAAATATTATCACAGAGAAGCAGCATGGCTTCCATAGTAACCGAATAAATAATACGGCAGCGTTTCATTTTGTGGAGGCACTGGTGGAAAATCTGGAAGCTAGTGAGTGCCCTGCTGGGATATTTTGCAGGGCATCCGACTGCGTCAATCATGCACTACTAATGTCCAAATTATATCCGTATTGTATCAGGGGGGTTGTTCATGATTGGAATTATTCATTTATACATGATAAGCAACAATATGTATCAGTAACCCATATCAAAGAGAGCACTTGCCGTAGATATAACTCCTAACTCTTCAAGGTTACCATGGATGTGCCACAAGGATCCGTACTGGGCTTTGTACTATTTATATTATATACCAATAAATTGAAAATCAGCCTAGCTCCGTCTGATCTAACTATGTTTGCGGACGATACATTCCCGATGGTTTCCGCTTAAGACGATAATTCACTGGTTTTCAACTGTAAGAAAGTTATTGATTGGTGTGGGACCAACTGCCCACTCCTCATTCCTAAAAAACTCAAATGTCGTGTTTTCAAAATCGCCAAAAACAATTATCATTTGTGCAATTCAGCATCAAAGATGATGAGATTCGGTATGCAAGTGAAACCAAGTTCCATGGTATCAGCATCGATGCTTGCCTGAACTGAAAAAAACACTGCTCTGACTTGATAGGCATAGTTAATTCAATGTGTTATCTCAAAAACATTCTGACAAAACATCAACTCCTTGCCCTGTATCATGCCCAAGTAATGACCGGGTTGAGATATGGTATATGTCTGTGGGGTAACTCTACGGACGGCCGTATCAGATATATTCATAGCACACGTATTGTGAATGTAATAGCCAGAGCTCCTAGAAAATTTTTTTGTGAAACACTATTCAAAGATTTTAAAATTATGACACTTGTCTTTTCATATATATTTGAAATGGGTGTATACTTTTTCAAAAATAATAAAGATTAATGACCAATAGGAATGTTCACGAAATGAAAACACGTCAAAAACATGATTTGCACATTTATCACCGTAGATATAGGATTTTATCAGATGTCCTATCTGTGATTGGACTGACATTTTTCATAATTAACCGAAGAATATAAAACCAGCTACAAATAATATTGAATTTTCCCGAACTCTCAATATATCATTGATGGATAGATGTCACTACAACTTTGGTGAATTCCTCAACTCATGTATATTTTTGATCTTTGTACATTTTAATCTGTTTTTTTTGTAATCTGTTTGTAGTCGATGAAATGTGACGATTTCTATACATACTTGTATGTCCAAAGTACAATAACCTCAATGTATTTTACTTCTTGTGAAACTTTTGAGAGGCTCATTATCGCTATCCAAATTCAAACTGGATGAAATCGAGAACTCGATGGAAAAGTAACTATCATATCTAAGGCACCCTTATGTCTACAACTCACCTTCTGTAGAGATACAAATCAAAGAAATATAAAAATCATATAATTCTATTTCCATAAGGTATTTGTACCTCATAGCCATTGAAACTTCTGCTGAAATTCTTACAATCGAATAATCGTCAAAACCAGCTAGGAATCCATCGATTTCCACATAATTTGCCACAAAAAAAAGTTCTTATGAAACAGTTTTCATGACACCATTATAAAACTATTTTAGTTTGAAATGTTTGAGGAGCGTTGGAACAATGCAACTTGAACTATTATCGATATTTGTTCATGTTTGTCTTCCACATAGAAAAATGATTACGAAAGAGGGTTGCTAGCAGATTCAGTCGACGATGGCGATTTTCAGAAAATGGATCTTTGTGGGATATGTTCTTCCTGAAGGTGAGAGACAATCAATATCACTTTATTTTACATGAACTTGATGCTCGTTATAGATAAATGAAGAATAGTCATTTCATCAAACTATCTTACTGAGCTCAACAAAATCTTGTACGTAGTGGTGCTAAACAGTGTTCTTTTCTTCTTGGAAAATAATATTATATTATTTTCCAGATGATCATCTGCGTGGTCTCGTTCAAATAGTAATGATTTTAATGGGCAACAATAAATTGAAGACCGCTTTGAAGATATGGGTTGGTATGTTGATTTCGCAGAACATTATGTTTATGGCTTATTTATACTTTTGGTCAGTCAAGTTCGAAGAGATGATGAAAATGCTACCCTTACAGATCTTGTCATCCACAGTAAGTATATCAAAATAGATTCAGAAGTATTCATTTGCAAAAAAAATACATTCAATATGTTGATGAAAATCGATGGTATAGCGCATATAAAGAATGAAAAATATGTACAATATAATGGATTGAGAAAAGCATCACGTTCTGTGATGCTATTCGAGCTGTGCCACAAGGGTCTACTAACTTAGGATTTGTTAATGACATAAGAATACCCTGATTGTTGAATGATATGGAGCTATACGTCTTTATGAATAACTTAAAAGTAGCACTTTCAAATAATTTTTATAATCAACTAATGAAAACGACCCACTTTTATGTTTGTTGATGTTCATGTACATGAAAAATAAATCCCCCCTGCTGGACAATGCCATCATGAGGTGATCTGTCGGGGATTTCAGGATTTGCGTAGTTCAAAAATTTGCTTTCGATTGATTTCAATGGTATTTTCAATATGTGTTTTTCCAGTTATGAAGATATTGAGATTGATTTTAAGGAACTGCAAAAAATCTGAAAATACCGTAATTTTGTGTTTTTTACCTCTGACACCCCATTTTATTGTGGAGTGTATGTCATATGGGTGATATTTTCTATATTGAATCATTATTTATTACTTTCTATAATCTTCAAAGTCTACGGTAACACCACATTTTATAAATGTGTTTTTATTTTTAGGAACAACTATAATTTATTTTTCAAATAGCAAATATCTCACCAAATCAGTGGATTGGCGAAATTCAATATTTCGTTCAATGATAACACCAATGCAATTGCCGATTTTTCTGGCGAAAATCTGACCACATCACTAAATTCAGGAACAACTGAACATTGAAACAACTGGATGAAATATATGAATGAAACTAATTGATATTACATCGCACACCATTTCTCAAGAATAATTATTGTATATATATCTCCTTTCACCTAGGAAAAAATGGTATCTGAACGTTAGAACATACCTACCCAAACAGCTCGTGAAAATACGGCTAATTGAACAATGATAACATCGCTGTATTTCTAAGGCTATGTCCTAATTGGACATCAATCGCGCGAGCGAGTGTCCGGCGATGGTCGGTCGCATCGCGTGTTGATCGCGCGTTGAAAATGGGTGTCCTAATAGCGAACGCCTATTCGTGCGACCAGTCGTCGTGGCTCCGATCAACAGATCATCGCGTGCGACTACCTGAGGGCATGGTTATTGTGTTCCAAGTTTATATGCTGAAATGTCTTCTAGAAACGAAGATGCAGCGTTTTTGCTAGGAGATGTGTATTTTTCGTCGAAAAAAAAAAGAAAATCAATCGATTACAAGTAGGACCTATAAATCATAGTTGTAATGAAAAACTATCATGTTCTTCAGATCATTGCTTGGATTGAAATACGAAATAGAAGGGATGAAACAATGGCCAATGTACTGCAATTATTATATTTAAAAAAAAAAGATTGAAATTATAGAATAAATACTGTTTTTTGAAATGAACACCAAAGAAGACGGGAAGCATATTTTTATATTTTGTAGAAAACATTATGACTGAGAATAAGAAGTTTTTGTTCATAATTTCGAAAGTCAATAATTTGTGATTTATTTATTCGATGTGGAATTTTCTGCGACTAGAAAAAGAACTTGAGTCACTATCTTCCATTGTTCAAGATAACCTCTTGGGAGATATTTCTGTTGGAAAGGAAAACATTCTCAATTGAATATTGACTTGAAATATTTTTCTGAAAATTGAAAAAACTACGACGATAATCAAGTTATTTTTATTATATCTGAAAAAAAACAACTACTTTCCCGGCTGAAGCCACAACATTTTCAACAACTAGGTAGCCCACATAAAAAATGCGGCCTCACAGAAGAATTACTACTGAAAATTCACCTGACAAGCAGAGTATCTCTACTGGAAAAATTATGCAAGAAGAGATTACTCGAGGAGCATTTAACATTCATGCTGGATTATGTTCATCAACTGACTAACAGATAGCAACAGTTTCTTAGTGACCTCACTAGAAAGTAGGAAGAAAAAAGACATTGGAGGTAGTAGAAGGAAATATGAGTGTAATCAACAGTGAATGAAAAAGATAAAGTTATGAGAACTGAAAGTATCTACGAGGCAAATGTGAAGTGTCCTAGGAACGCGACTATTTTATCTTAAAAAAAAATCAGCACTAAAGAGGAGGAACTCCAAAGCAAACAATGTTCAAGAAATCAAGAATGGGACGTCCTCGTCATAAGACGAAGAATAGAGAGTTCTTCACAAAAGTATATGTAGACACTACAAAAAAAAACGTTTACCGTCAGGAAGATATTGAAAGCGGAAGTATTGGTGAAGGGATTTTGGTTGTAAGGCATCAAATAATGGGAATACTGATTGAAGATTTGTTGTATGTTCCTAACATGGAAATGGCCTCATATCTTTGGGCAAATTCAAAAAAATATATTAGCTTTGCCGATAGAACCTCTCCGGTCAGGAATAACAATGAACTATATGATGTTGCAAAACTTGAGAAAAACATGTACAAACTTCAATCAGCCGAAAAAGTCTATTCAGTATTGTGCATGTATTCATACTTGGCATCGAAGATATGGACATGGATATCCAAAAGCAGTGAGAAAGTTGTAACTGAACTCTGAAATAAAAGGTATAAACATGAAAGAATTCAATCTACGATGCCAAGATTTGGACATGGATATCCAGAAGCAGTGAGAAAGTTGTAATAGAACTTCAAAATAAACGGTATAAAATTGAAAGAATTCGATGGAAAATTGACCTGTGACTATTGTTTATGAATAAAAGTGGTAAAAACTGACATTTCAAAACGACGAAGATGTTGGATCTTGTTCATGCAGATGTTTGTGGACCTATGCTAACAGTCACCTCAGGAAATAAAAAAATCATTTCAACTTCGATCGACGATTTCAGCCGCTATAGCCAGATAAATCTACTGGAGAAAAAAATATTTCTTGAAAAAGTAAGAAATATGTGAGGCAAGTTGAGAATCAATTCAACCTAACCTAAAAATGATTATTTTCACTTCAATATACAGATAATATCTCATTTGAATTGTTTACATATTTTTTATATGTTGTTCACATTTTACATAGGTATATTGTCACTTTATTCATATTTATTCATATTTGTTCATATTTGTTCATATTTATTCATATTTGTTCACATTTATTCATATTTGTTCATATTTATTCTATAATGCATCATTCATAATGTTTATCTTGTAAGTTATTTTAGCTCACTATTCGATTACTATTAGATTACCTAAAAAGAGGATACTCGTTGGATTTATCTGTTTGTATCCCTACTTTGTAATAAATAAATAAATAAAATATGAGGCCGATGTGTTTCTTTTCTGATCTAGAACGAGAATTTGCAAATAAAGATCTGAAAAAATTTTTTGGTAATGAAGGAATATAATTACAACTCATTGAACCATCCCCACCACAGCAGAACGGCTGAGAGAAAAAACTTAGGAAATGAATAAAAATTATCCAAAAAATCGTTAGCCAACAGAAGGAAATCAAGGAAATGTACCTTTATGAATAGAAAATTTGGTTGTTGACAGTTTTTCACAAATGCTCCTGTACAATTTAAACTTTGAAACTCAATTCACAGGTACCAGGATCTGTAGTATTGAAATAACTTGATCAGCAAAGTGTAGTCTTGCATCTGAGATATTGGTTTAGTAGAACACATTTTCAAAGAAATTTTGAAGTAAACCATTGAAGAACGTACTAAATTCAGTGATGTGGTCAGATTGGCACACTGATTTCATTGCTCTATAGAGTGGAAATTATCTATGATGTCTCTCATTGCCAGAATGTTGGTTGTTCCGAAAAACATTGACACTCAATTTTGAGTTTCTTTCAAATTCATATGACAGATGGTTGATAGAATTTTTGAACTCACAGAAATGAAATATGTGTTAAATTCATCACAAATTCATCACAAATTCATCACAAATTAAACCACTTAAACCACTTGAATCTTGCCTTTATTATCAAGATTTGTTGTATTATATTAATTCTTAATGAAAATTTCATTTTGGTTCTCTATTATATTTTTTCAATTGATAATAATTGAATTGTTCTGAATTATATTGGTTTTACGCACAATATTTCTTTTTGACGTAAAATATATCTCTGATTTTCATCGAGTATTATGAGTATTAGAGACTGGTTGATTCAGTTATCAAGAAAATCAAGTAATCTTTCAGGTTTTGAATCCCTTCATATTCAACATGAGCTATCTCTTTTTTACGATCGCGCAGTGAATTGTCAATCACATATAATTTGATTCATTTATTTGAAACTGTTGGATATGGTCTATCATCACATATGATCAAATTGATCGAGTTATGAGTATCATATTCTTATTGTTGTCATCTGTGAGTGAATTGAAATTGATATCTACCAAAACATGGATGGTAGCCAATTACTTCCAGTTCCACATTCATGTTTAGATTTCATCTATATCATTCTTGTTTCAGCATCAAACATTTTATATTCTCTTCTTGAGTGTAGCCAGTATGGGAGGACAGTTTAAAGATCAAATAACTGTACTTCTGGAATACAGCAAGAATTGCAGTGGCAGATTGAAGATTCCTATAGCGAGGATAATTTCATTCTGCAAATATTTCAAGAGAATCTCTTTGATAGGAATAACAGTTGGCTTTCTGGTTTACTATCCCTGGTGTGAGAGTAACAAGGGTTTTCTATTTCTACAAGTTATGATCGAAAAATTACCTGGAAATTCCCTTTTCCTCAATATTATATGCTACTTTATGTTGTGGATCAATTCTATAATAGTGTTCTCGATATTTTGCATCTCTATTTATGGAAGTGTTCGTTTGAAAATACAGTTTTTGATCCTCAATGATGAACTGGAAAACTTCAACAGGAAGAATTCGAGAGTTGAGAATTTTCTCGACCAGAAGAGCATCAAAAAGGAATTGATGAATTTCTTAAATCACTATTTGACATTGGGAAGGTTCGTATTCTGAATGTACTATCTTATATTCAAGATATATTCGATACAGCGGTCGATTCCCCTGTTTTTACGAAAACATTCACAGTGTAATTTCCATGAATCCTCCAATCTTATGCTCAGACTATCGATCTGTTGGTTGTATGTAGTTATTCTATATTCGCAGTATGAAAATCAATCATTACGTATAATGGAATCATTGTATTCATAATATTGATTGCTACTTTTTCTCCCCTTATTAAGCGAAGAATTGGTTTGTGATCAAGGGAAGTATAAATAGAGCATCAGAAGAAAAGAAGAATGTATACACAAAAAAACATCAAACTGAGAAAACGAATTTCTTTGAAAATTCAAGTACATTTTTCCATTGAATTGGGCATATTTTTTTGACTTGAATGATTTGTTATTTTCAATGGGAGAGAATCATTTTATTTAAATATACGTTCAAACCAAGCATGTCTTATTAAAATACAAATATAAATTCTTCAACTTGATATTAACGATTTTTTTCAATGAAAACTTGTGTTATTTTGATTCAATACTTCTGTTCCTCGATACATATGAATATGCATTGCTTCAAATGAAAAACATAATTTCTTCAGGTTGATATTTGTTTTTCTTTCAATAATAAATCTGATATTTTCAAGAATGCTTCCTTTCCTTGATCCCACAACTTGAATATACCTCCAATTACCAAAATGTAATTTCTTCAAGTCAGTATTACGATTTTTAATTAGAAAACGTAATATTTTTATTCAATACTTTTTATTCCTCGATACATTGCTTCAAATTAAAAAAAATGTTTCTTCAGGATGATATTAAAAAAAATCGAATTGAAAAGCCTGATATTTTGATAGAATACTTTCTTCCCTTGATACAAGAAGTTAAATATGAATTTTTGATTAAATAAAAAATATAATTTCCTCAAGTTGATTTTCGAAAAAAAAAAATCTTAAATCACTATTTGACATTGGGAAGGTTCGTATTCTGAATGTACTATTCGATATTCAAGATATATTCGATACAGCGGTTGATTCCCCTGTTTTTACGAAAACATTCACAGTGTAATTTCCATGAATCCTCTAATCTAATGCTGAGACTATCGATCTGTTGATTGTATGTAGTTATTTTATATTCCCAGTATGAAAATCAATCATCACGTATAATGGAATCATTGTATTCATAATATTGATTGCTACTTTTCCTCCCCTTATTTAGCCAAGTATTGGTTTGTGATCGAGGGAAGTATAAATAGAGCATCAGAAGAAAATAAGAATGTAAACACAAAAAAACATCAAACTGAGAAAACTAATTTCTTTGAAAATTCAAGTAAATTTTTCCTTTGAATTGGGCATATTTTTTTGACTTGAATGATTTGTTATTTTCAATGGAAGAGAATCATTTTATTTAAATATACGTTCAAATCAAGCATGTCATTATTAAAATACAAATATAAATTCTTCAACTTGATATTAACGATTTTTTTCAATGAAAATTTGTGTTATTTTGATTCATACTTCTGCTCCTTGATACATATGAATATGCATCGCTTCAAATGAAAAACATAATTTCTTCAGGTTGATATTTTTTTTTTTTTCAATAATAAATCTGATTTTCAATGAATGCTTTCTTTCCTTGATCCCACAACTTGAATATACCTTCAATTACCAAAATGTAATTTCTTCAAGTCGGTATTACGATTTCTTCGAATCAGAAAACGTAATATTTTTATTCAATACTTTTTATTCCTCGATACATTGCTTTAAATTAAAAAAAATGTTTCTTCAGGATGATATTAAAAAAAATCGAATTGAAAAGCCTAATATTTTGATAGAATACTTTCTTCGCTTGATACAAGAAGTTAAATATGAATTTCTCTGATTAAATAAAAAATATAATTTCCTCAAGTTGATTTTCGAAAAAAAACTAATTTCTCAAAATTGAAATTTATCAGTTTTTCGAATTGAGAAACCTAATATTTCTCTAATTCTATATGTTTTTAATCTAAGACTGACTATATGCATTTTTAGCTTGTAGGTTGAATCAGAAATGAAGCCATAAACTTGATGACCTTGACTATTCAGATTGTATTTTATTCATAAAAGTTGAGGCTGCCTGAAACTCATTGAGGATTGCTCTGCAACTAATGTTTTGGAGACAGGGATTGTTTTATTTCAATAGACATAAATGAGTAAAAACGAGAAGAAAAACATCAAGAAAATAATGTTCGAATACAAAATACCTTGTTTACTTCTTAATACTTTTCAAAATGAAATGAATAAGCATGTATATAACATTTTCATGTTTTTCTTACTATAATAGTGGAAACTTTTTTTTCAGTCAGGTGAATTTTAAATCATTTTTAAAACTTTGGCAACTTTCTATATTATATTAGGAATTTGTTTTCTCTTCGAAAATAATTTCTTTGAAATGAATCTTTATTGTAATAAATCACCAACTTCATTTCCATTATATCATTTCAAGAATACCGATCTCTTGAGAATTGAAAGCTAGGCGATGATGACACATTTATATTTTAAATTTGAAGGGTATAGGGAAAGAGAAGGCGAAGAGGCCGAGTCAACACAATCGGTTTCTGCAACTTTCATCTTTTACACTACGTTTCTTGCGTCCGGCTACTCAAAATAAAGAATTATGTGTTATGTTTTTTACAAGACGTAATTATTCATTAAATACTGGAACAGTCATTCAGGTATACTTAAAAAATTGATCTGGATCAGCAGTCTTCATCTTTAAAAAATTATTGTAGGCATTCTCTATTTTTCTATTACGGTTTATGGATCTTGTTTTGTAACGTCTTAGTCGCATAATTATTGTTCTTCGAGTTTGTCGACACTTTTCCAATGCTACTGCACACAACAACAGTCCCACGGCACCAAGAAGCATACCTTCATGTATTTCATAATCCATTGTGACACAGAAAACGAAGCATAGATAAATATTTAGAATATAATACAAATCCAAACCAACACGGGCTGTTTATGATTCGTGTAATGTGTAGGTTATGTTGAATATCACTATCACTTCTACCCATGCGCAAAAATTCGGTTCCGTCGATTTATAAATTCAATAATATTTTACAGTCCGTTTGTTACGTGTACAGTGCGTCTACGTTACAGTCCGTCTAACTATAAATCCAGCTTTTACTTCCCAAGTCAAGCGAGCGTAAAGAAGTTTTACTTCAAAAACATTCTTTGAATTGAAATCATGGGCACTTGAAATTATTATTTTCAAACTGCAGTAACACATAATGATATTATGAATATTACCCAAGCGGTTTTTATATGCAGTTCGGCTGAAAATTCATGAGCCATACGCCACACTGTATGAAGCAGATGTCTGACAAGCAGACATTTCGAAATACATGCAATAGCCTCGTGATGAATGGTAAAACACTTGGCAACGTTCATATATTTCATGTGAACTGCGAAATGTGACGCCGCTGTGTCAAGTGACAGGCCAAGTACTTTCACAGCTCAGTTTATCTTTCATTTCTATCTCCAGCCATGCGCGCCACGCTGCAACAGTAAACTGTGCAAATTGTATTATTGTGAAAAAAAACGTTATCATGTTTGTCCAACAACTTCTCAACCTGTGGAAGGCAGATGATTAGACCATGTCTAATTTCCATGGTAAGTAGCACAAAGCATTATCGAGAAATGGTGTTTTAGTTAGACATTGTTTCGATATATACCTATTGGCATGTTTGAAGTCACTATACCTATATAATATGAAGGAAAGTAATATTTTTTGTAGTTATTTAGAAACTCGTATGATTTGGAAAAATAATTCCTCCAATTGATATATTTTTTTCATTTCCCTTAATGTAGGGAAATACTGTTAAAGGTCAATATGCATTCCTATGAACGAAAGAAATAGTTTTCCAAATGCTTGCATTCTGCGTTTGAATTAAAAAAAAAATATCATTCAACGCTTTACTGAAGAACAAAGACATATTTATAATTTTTGGCTTAAAAATTTTTTTTTGAACTTAAATATTTGAATGGTGAAACAAGAAATAGACTGTGAACATTTCATCTCCCCAGATGTAATGATTGCCCCATATAGGAAGTATCGAATTTGTCAATAATATTATATATTTTTTCAGATGTAAAATTGATTTTGCTGCTACTTCGATTGATTCCACATAAAGGTAGAATGGAACTAAATGATAAAACTTCTTCAGTCGGATAAGTTTACCATTTCATGACTCCAGAATGTTTTTATGATTTCAGGTCAATGTGATAACATTTTCATTTCAAATGCTTGCTTCAATGTTCAAATATTTTCATTTTTGTCACCTCTTGGACCAGTGACTTCAGAAATATGGTTTTGATTCAGATCGAAAAAACTTAATTTTTCCTTTAAAAGTTGTTTTGTTTTTATTTTCCTGTGATCTCATAGTATTAAATAATTCAATTTCTATAAATAAAAACATTGTATCATGAAGAATTGTATTTTTTTGGTGTTTTGTGGCAGGATTTTGTTTTTATACTAATCATTTTGAAAATCTACAATTTGAATTATTACGCATTATGTCTCTGTTTGTACATCATTATGGTCTTCAGAAGATTACCTCGATTTTAGGCATTGAATTTTTATTATTTCTTTACAAATCCTTGTCATGGATATTTCTTGCCAAAGACTATTATATAACTATTTTCCATCAGCACTCAAATATTTCTGACAACTACACAAAGTTGAAGTTCAAATAATTTTTATTTAAATTGTCAGATTCGTTAAAATGTCATGAACCGCAAAAACAGCGAAGTTTTGGTTGGTACATTTTTTCCTGGCTTATTAGGAACTTATCGTGAAAATTGAAGAGGAAAAATATTTTAATTTTTTTATTGTAATAATACAATGAAGAGAATGAAGGAGAAGGAAATATAAAAATTCATGAAGAAGTACAAAAAGCAAAAGCTATTGAAGAATGAAAGCGCTGCCAATTGGGACAAAATAACCGCAGACTCAATACAAAATGATGAAAAAGATTAACCCAAGAAAACTTGTGAACTGATCTCACTCAGTGAACAATTTTTATTGTTACGAAACTGGGGCTCAAAAATGGTCTGATAAATTCAATCCGTTTATTTCACTTCGAATCACCACACAAAAATATACTCTGACAGTATAGTACTCAAAATGCACTACACTAAATAGACTGCTCTGTTTTTCTGTACCAAAATATTCACAAGACTAATTGCTCCCATGCTTCGCACGACCACAGGGTGGGAATCCCAACTAGAACTGATTTGCTGGAGCCTCAGGATAAAATATGTACATAAAACGCAAAAAAAATTGAATTTTTTTAGGCATTTCAGTAATATGGAAAAATTACCCCCTTTGAAGGGTGAAACCTAATCCCACTTATTTTCAATGGGATGATAATACTTGTGGTACCTTGTAGGAAAACTTTTATAAAAAAAAATTACTGTGCCTTTTTTTTCATCATAATTCATTTTTAATTAAAAAAACTTTATAAAAATAAAAAATTACAAAATAGATTGACTATAAAATGTGCCCGAAAATTCAATTGATCGCATTATTTCAAAGGGGTAAAGCAACCCACAGCTAAAAAAATCTGTTTGCGAAAGTTTATTTAAGAAACAGATATAATAATAAGATAGTTTTGTGTTTTAATTTAAATAAAAATCATTTTAAACTTCATTAGGTTTCTCTATTGCTATTTTACCAACTGTTCAAAGTTGAGAACCATTTACCTTTTTGCAAAGAGCCACATGATGATGAAATCCACCCTGAACTCCCCTTAAAGTTTCTGGTATAATTAGTGAAATTTCTTCTCATATTCTATTTTAATTTTTCAATATTACGAGGTTTCGAGCAGCTCCATGAATGGGAATCCAAAGGTGTTAGATCAGGAGATCTTGCTGGCCATTCAATTGCACCCCTTTTGACAATCGATCTCTTCTGAAAAAAGTTATTCAAATATTGGCATACATGAACAGCGTAGTGGGGTGGCGCACCATTTTGCTGCAAAGAAATTATTGGATCAAGATTCTGATTGGAAAAAATTGAAAATATCTATTACCAGTTAAATTGTGATAAAGAAATATTGGACCAATAATTGTATTTCCAATTATTCCAGCCTACACGTTAATTTTTCCTTGGCGTTGACTATGCTGCTCAACTACCCAATGTGGATTTTCTCCTGCATAATATCGACAATTTTGGCGATTCACCTAAATACCAAGGTTATGTACACAAAACCCCCGACGTTCTATGAGGATTTGAAAAAATATACACCTGCCCATTCAAGGTAAAAGTGGCTTCACCCACTCCAATTGAATCAATTAGGTTCATTATCGTCTTGCAAAAGTCCACTTTTTGATCTGGATCATCTTCTAGCAACTCCTGCACCGGTTTCATTTCAAAAGGTATTTTCCCTGCCGATTTTAGAATATTCAAATCAGTTTTGTGGTACAGTTCATATTTCCTGCCCATTTACCTGGCTGAAGTTACTGGATTTTCTTCGTATCTAAGAAGAACATCCGGTTTTGTGACCACGTTCACACGTTGTGGTCCTTCTCAAAGAATTTTCCTCACATGTTCATGCACTCTGAAGTGGGCACCAATTTTACGCACAGTACTCCGACTTACTGGTGGTGATTCAGGATGTTGCATTTGGAATGAGGTAGCAACTTCAGCTTGGGTTCGTATTCGAACCCCGAACCCAAGCATCATTAAAATTTATATTTTTAAAGTTTCGGTTGAATACGCCTGCATTTTAAACGTCAATGAAAAACATTTCAATCTTCCGCACGGCTGATATGGATACAACAATTATTTGCAGTGAACTTTCTTCATCATAATTTTCAAACAATAAAAAAGTGCAATATTTAAATAAATCAGTCCACAGGTTTCCTTAATAAATGATGAATTAAACGTCCACACACAAAAATTATAACATAATTGCAACCTAAAGTATGTTTAACTTTGGATGAATTCCTGAAATAATACGCTCAATTTAATTTGTGGACATATTTCATAGTCTATCTATTTTTTAATTTTTGATTTTTATAAAGGTTTTATTTTTTTAATGAAAAATTAATCATTACATTTGATTAAAAAAATGCACAGTCAATTTTCTTTTTGAAAGAGCTTTCCAGCATGGTGCCACAAGTAGTATCATCCGATAAAAAAAACAATTGTGGCTAGGTTTCACCCTTCGAAGGATATATTTTTTTATGTGACTGTTACAAAAAATATCGATTAACATGTTTTTCTGTTTTATATGCATATTTTATCCTGAGGCTCTGGCGAATCAGTTTTAGTTGAAGTCCCCACCCTGTTTATTGTCAATCTTGTCTTCTCGAATTATCGGAAACATTCGGTGACCTCATCAAAATTTCCATACGGTTTTTAGGTAACGGCCACCTCAATGTGACCTCGTGTATGGCCCATTTCCATAACACTGCCCCCTCTAATTTTGATCGTTCTGATCAAATATAATTGGGTCACCATAATAGGTCTCCAGTCCTTCGAAGGTGAACAACCTTCATCTTAGTCCTAGGGCTTCGCCGGATTGTGTGAAACTTGTAGCTGATCCTCTTCTTCACCTCGTACGATCCTTTTCAAAAAGGTGTTAAGTTGGGAAATACAACTTCCTTTTGCCATGAGTTGTACAGCCAAACCTGGTCACTTTCTTAAATCAATTCAACCTGACTCCTCCTGAATTAGCTTTCAATTCATAACGAGCTTTCGTCCTGCCATCAGCCAGTGTCAACATCTTCCGTACTGTTTCCTGGATTTTCAGCAGGCTTTCCCTCGGATTATCTGCATAGTCGTGTACTTCTACCTTCCGGATGCCTGGTGATCTGAACGCCAAGTCCCCTTCTCAAGTTCCCTTCCGAAAATAATGGTAGCCGGGGTTAGCTTGGTTGAGTCATGGACGGCTGCTCTGTAGGCCATGAGAAATATGAATTTAAATGATTAGGCATGATGTCCCTATTTGTACATCAACATGGTCTTCAGGAGATTAGCTCAATTTTAAGCATTGAATCTCTATTATTTTTCTACAATTACTTGTCATGGATATTTTCTGCCATAACTATTATATAACTAGTTTCCATCAGCACTTGGATATTTTTGACAACTACACAAAGTTGGAGTTCAAATAACTTTCATTAACTATTTGCATAATCACAACATGTATGTTAATGTTGATAGAAAATATTTATATGTAATTTTTCCACAGTAAGTATAATGGGAATTCAGTGTTTTAAATCAGTCTATCCTTAAGGCTGAGAGTAACTGTACAGAAGGGGAATAATGCTATGATTCTAGCCCTGATAATATATTTATCCACCTAAACAAACGATGAAAATTATTTCTTTGAAGTAACAAAATGATTTGAATCTAGCAATATGGATGCATTACCAATCAAGAATGTGGAATTATTCAATAGCAGTGGGGAATTTTTGACTTAGGCAACTGGTAATATTAAAGGAGGAAAACGAAAATATTATCATGCATAATTAATTCATTCATATCAAGACTATTATTTATCCAGATCCAGTCAATCAATATTTTCAGTCAAACAAATGGTTTTGATGGAGAGAATGGAAAACAGTTTCATTATGAATAATTCAGAGATTCAGATCATTAACATTAATGAAGGAAATTTTGTGACATAGTGGACAAATTATCAAATTAAAGGAAAAAAGCATCCTCAAGTGGGAGTCGAACCCACGACCTCATGATTTCTAGCCTTATGCTCTACCATCTGAGCCATCCGATAGGAATCGACACACACTCGTGTATCCTGTCCTTCCTTAATTTAATGTTCATGTTAGAAAATGAATCGAAGACCAAACGTACTTATCAATAGCCGTCGAAATCCATTACTCGTCACTCAACGTCATCGTTATTTGACGATTTCAGTTGCAGATTTAAGGAAGATAATCTCTACCACTGATAAGATTCAGCCAACTATATAATGTTGAAGTGGAAATATCGCTTCCGAAAGACATATAAGAAAGAAGGGAATTTTGTGGCATAGTGGACCAATTATAAATTAGAGAAAAAAAGCATCCTCAAGTGGGAGTCGAACCCAAGACCTTGACGATTTCAGTAGCAGATTTCAGGAAGATGATCTCTACTGAAATAGTCAAATAACGATGACGTTTAGTGACGGGTAATGAATCTCGACGGCCCTTGATAAGTACGTTTGATCTTCGATTCGTTTTCTAACATGAACATCAAATTAAAAAAGGAAAGGATTCCTATGTCCTTGATTGACTCGGATGGTAGAGCGTATGGCAAGGAATCATAAGGTCGTGGGTTCGACTCCCCACCTGAGAATGCTTTTTTTCTTTAATTTAATAATTTGTCCACTATGCCATAGAATTATCTTTTTTCTAATATGTCTTTCGGACGCAATATCTCCACTTTGAAATTGTATATTTGGCTTAATCTCATCAGTGGTTAGAGATTATCTTCCTGAAATCTGCTACTGAAATCGTAAAATAACGATGACGTTGAGTGACGGGTGATGGATCTCGACGGCCCTTGATAAGTACGTTTGATCTTCGATTCATTTTCTAACATGAATATCAAATTATGGAAGGGAAGGATTCACGAGTGTGTGACGATTCATATGTCCTTGATTGACTCAGATGTTAGAGCGTATGGCTAGAAATTATAAGGTCGTGGGTTCGACTCCCCACCTGAGAATGCTTTTTTTCTTTAATTTAATAATTTGTCCACTATGCCACAGAATTCTTTTTTTTCTAATATGTCTTTCGGACGCAATATTCCCACTTTAAAATTGTATATTTGGCTGAATCTTATCTTTGGTTAGAGATTATCTTCCTGAAATCTGCTACTGAAATCGTGAAATAACGATGACGTTGAGTGACGGGTAATGGATCTCGACGGCCATTGATAAGTACGTTTGATCTTCGATTCATGTTCTAACAGGAATATTAAATTATGAAAGGAAAGGATTCACGAGTGTGCGTCGATTCCTAGGACCTCGAATGGCTCAGATGGTAGAGCGTATGGCTAAAAATCATAAGGTCGTGGGGTCGACTCCCACTTGAGAATGCTTTTTTTCTTTAATTTAATAATTTGTCCACTATACCACAAAATTCCCTTCTTTCTCATATGTCTTTCGGACGCAATATTTCCACTTCAACATTATATATTTGGCTAAATCTTATCGGTGGTTAGAGATCATCTTCCTGAAATCTGCTACTGAAACGTCAAATAACGATGACGTTGAGTGACGGGTAATGGATCTCGACAGCCATTGATAAGCACTTTTGATTTCCGATTCATTTTCTAACATGAACATTAAATTGTGGAAGGGAAGGATTCACGAGTGTGTGTCGATTCATATGTCCTCGGATGGCTCAGATGGTAGAGCGTATGGCTAAAAATGATAAGGTCGTGGGTTCGACTTCCACTTGAGGATGCTTTTTTTCTTTGGATTGAATGACTGTGTAATTCAAAGTTTGGATCAAGAAATTTTTTGTTTTGCAATGAAATAAATTTATATCTAACTCAAAGTATTCTGTCAAGAAATATGTGAGTAAATGACTTTTATGGAAAAGAAAATATTTCTTTCGTTATTGAGTCAATGCAGTCATGCTTCATCCAAGATATTTATTTCCTGTGTGTATGGATTTGATAAAAATGAAAGAGGGCAGGAATCAAACGGAGCAATATAAAGAAATAAACAGAATGAAAATTATGGAAGGAACAAAAAAAAAATTCAAAAATAACGCTGACGCGGCTAGTCGGAAAAGTAGATTTCGGTTTTTATTTAATAATTCTGAAATTGCCATCCCATCATATTCCAGAAAAAATGTTACACATTCTCATGGGAAGTCACAAACAGCATTTTCTCCTTGAAAACCACTAACTCTATAATCAGAAGTTGGTGGTGTTAAATCTTCCCAAACGCTTGTGTAAATTGGAATTCAAAAAAACACATTTAATTTTTTTTTCTCAGATTCGTTGAAATTCCAAGAACCGCAAAACAGCAAAGTTTTGGTAGGTAATACATATTTTTTTGAATTTTTTTCCTGGCTTATTGGAACTAATCGTGAAAATTTTGAAGTAAAAACATTTTTATTTCTTTATGGTAATAACACAATGAAGAGAATAAAGGAAAGAAGAATTCATGAGGAAGTACAAAAAGCAAAAGCAATTGGAGAATGTAAACGCGGCATTTCGACAACATAACAGCAGAATCAATACAAAATGATGAAAAAGATTAACCCAAGAAAACTTTCAAACTCATCTCACTCAGTGAATAATTTATATTGTTACGAAACTGGGGTTCAAAAATGGTCTGATGGATTAAATCCGTTTATTGCACTTTGAAGCACAACACGAAAATATACTCTGACAGTACAGTACTCAGAATGCATTGCACTTAATAGACTTTTTTTCGAACAGCTTTGTTTTTCTATATCATATTGAATATTCACATTCATATTCACAAGACTCATTGCTCCCATGCTCCGCAGACTTAATACAGGGTGGGGACTTCAACTGAAACTTATTCGCTAGAGCCTCAGGATAAAATATGTGGATAAAACGCTAAAACATGTCAATTGGTATTTTTTGTCGGTTTTCCAGTAATATAAAAAAATACCTCTTTTGTAGGATGAAACCTAATCCCATCTATTTTTAAAATGGGATGATACTACTTGTGGCTCCTTGTTGGAAAGCTCCCCAAAAAAATCACTGTGCATTTTTTTATCATAATGTGATAGGTAATTTTCAATAACAAAAAACTTTATGAAAATCGAAAACAAAAACAAAGATAGACCACAAAATGTAGAAGGTGTCTCTTTCTTTCTCCACTACCTTGGGGAGATGCTCTTTCATGGTTTGGTTGAATCTTTCAACGATGCCGTCTGACTGTGGGTAAAGTGCCGTGGTTCTGGTCTTGTTGATACCCATCAGCTCGCAAATTTTCGTGAAAAACTTCGATCCGAAATTTCTTCCTTGGTCGGTACTCCGAATTTCGAGAACATATTGTCTACCAATGACCTGGCAACTGTTGATGCTTCCTGATCTGGAATGGCATGGGCTTTCACCCATTTGCTAAAATGGTCCTTTTTGCTATGGATGTAATTGCCATCGATGGCAATCCGTTCGAATGGTGCGCCTAGGTTGTATATCTTCATCTTACCCCTGGACCTTGTTTTGGGACCTTCAGTGGACACTAAACCTAATAGTTCTATCAAAAGTTGATTTTTTCATTTCGTGCAGAGAGCTTTCGACCTATAAGGTCATCTTCAGTGCTGGCCGGGAAACTAAGCAAATGATAGGTGTTTGTATATTATTAATTGGTTATTTCAACTGATTCTCAGAGTATCACTTACTCGTCAGGCAAGAACAAGGGCAACCCATGGAATACAGAGTTGAAATGGATAAACGGCGTGAAACATAGAATATTGAACATAGAACAACTTTATCGACAACCAGCGTTTTCTAATTTGTCGAACCTAAAATTAACCCAGAACATATGAATTTTTAAACACAAATATTCAAAAAGAAGAATAAGAAGAGAGGAAATGAAATGTTCTACCGATCAACTTGAAGTTAACTAGCGAACAGAAGTTAGCCAACTGTAATTTTCTGAATTTTCCTAAAATTATTTCAATGTATACAACCTTACTTCAATCGTCTGTGTACTGAAATAAAAATCTGTTCAAGTTTTCTTGTAGACAGAGATTGTTGATTAGTAATCCATTTTCGATATGCCTTCAAGAAAATCTAGTCGATCGCATTTCTTCGATATGACCCCATGTAAAATCTGTGAATTAATGAAGGGGCTGAAGTCATGCTTGTCAACCTTCAGAGGTCTACAAGTTCTACCAAAATATGTCGCATTACAATTACCACATTTCAATCTGTAGATGCCGCTTCATGATAATCTGTTGATTTTATCTCTTGTATTGATCAAATGTTAATGGTTCTGGAAGAAATTTTGTCATTATCTACCCACTTTTTACAGTTTTCAACTTTTTGGGCATTGTGATTGTTCAAGAAAGGTATTGCAATGTATTTCTACATTGTCTCAATATTGGCTATGCCAGTTTGTTCTTTTATTGCTAATTGTTTCAGAATGTTAACTTTCTTGTTACATTCAGCTGGTGGTAAAGGAATACCTAGAAGCCAGTCAATAGGGGTAATAGTTGGCATTCTGTTTTTCTATCCGTGGTGTGAGAGTAACAAGGGATTTCCATTTCTAAAAGTTATAATCGAAAATTAACCTGGAAATTCTCTTACCCCTCAATAATATATGCTACCTTATGCAAGCAGTGTACGTTACAATTGAAAGCTGCCATTTTATGTTGGTGTGGGTGATTCGAAGAGCTGTGTATGACATGATCAGTCTTTGTTGGTTTTCTTTAGATACCAAACTGCAAATTGCTATTGTTTTTATGTATTGTGATGTCTTGAAATTTAGGTCAGTAGTGAGTTTCACCAATACTCCAGTTTCAATTTCAGCTTCTTTCATTCACAAACTTATAAAACTAATTTCAAACCCACATTTTCGGTAAGTAATTCTTTGGATTTGATTAATAAACTTACGAATTTAAGTCTACCCCAAGATTGTCTTATGTTTTTTTTGTCTGTTCCAAAAATTTAAACTTCACCACTAGTTAGTGAGGCCCTGAGTCTTGCAAATGTTGATGACAATTGTACTACTTTTATATTGACCATTTTGAATTTTTCCCTTTCACAAGATTTTTTTATATTTAATGAAAAATATTATCAGCAACCTGAAGGTATTGCTATGGGTAGTTGTTTCTCCTCTTTTCTAACAGACATTTTCATGAACATTTTGCAAATAAATTCATTGTTTCGGATATTACTCTGAAATTCTACACTGGTACAGATATGTTGATGACTATCCAGTGTTTGTGAATACATTGATACCGCTCAAAATGTATTAACTAAAATCAATCAAATACCCCCTAACATAAAATTCTCTTTAGAACTAGAATCAAACAATAAATTGAATTTTTTATATCCTACAATCCATAAAAATAGTCACATCCTAGATTTCAATGTCTACAGAAAACCCACACAAACTGATCATGTGATACCTAGCTTTTCGAATCATCCCCATCAGCACAAAATGGCTGCCTTCAATTGTTACATCCACAGACTCTTGAATATACCTATTTCTACTGTTGAGTATCAAAAAGAATTCTAAAACAAATAGCTTCCAACAATGATTATAATCCTGATATCGTCAACACTTTGATTTGGGAAATTGAAAACAAAAATAAACACAACCTATCGTATCCAAAATTTAATACATTTGACAAATGTGTTTCAATTCCTTTTCTAAACGACAACATTTCTAACGAAGTATTAAAAGTAAAAAAATTTCTTTCAAAAGTAATAATAGCTTGACTAGATTTTTGGTCAATACAAAGGACAAAATTGACGAAATTTCTAAAAGTGGCATATATGAGTTGAATTGTGAAGATTGCGATGCAGCCTACATTGGTAGAACCTGTAGACCTTTGGGAGTTCGTATCATGAAACATTTAACCAGTAATGAAGTATCTGCCTTCGGTCATCACTTGAGATTCAACAATCATAATTTCAATACAAATAGAAATTCACAAATCTTACATGAGGTCAGTTCCAAAAATTATAAAAGACTAGATTTTCTTAAAGACCTACACATTGGTAACGAAATACTCAACAATAACTTTCAATAAGTCAATTCAAATAGATCCTATATTCCACTTCATAGACATCTGAAATAAAATAAGATTTAACTTTCTCAGCCTTTCTACTCTAATTCACATTCTACTTTTCTTTTTAATCATGTTAATAATTTCAATTTTCATTTTCTATGATGATATCACATGTATCTCTCAATTTTCCAGCCTCTCTTCCAACTTCCTCCATACTGAGAACATAAGTCATTGTTTGGATTTCAACTTTGACTCTCACATCTCAAACTCTTTTGTAGTGTAACTGTGGGAGTTGTGAAGTTGGGTCAAGTTTTCATTAGACTTTTATCACACTTCTTATCCCCCAGTTGTGGTTCAATTGAGCCATGGTGAAGAAGGATTTTTATTAAGGAAAATTTAAATTTATTGCCTATGGACACCCCCATACTCCTTTCAATTGTATTTGGATTACCATGACTTGAATTTGAGAATTTAAGAATCTTGTCTGGTCTTTCTTGGAATTTTGGAACAAATATTCGACAAATGACAGTCCCCATCAGATTGATCATCTTCAAATCTGTTTTCCGTATGTCAAGGATATTCCTTCTATGATTCTGATATCTCCATAGTTCGCTGTTCCATGTCAATCTACTCCAACGTCCACTTATCAATCTTGTCATTTAGGTCCAGCTATCACACCTAAATGATGGCTTATAGAGAAATCGAAATATAATTTCAAGTTTCATCCTGGCTAAGGATATGTTTTTTTACATGTTTGTCATGTAACCTTATACAACACTCATTGAACATGAAATATTTTATGGACTTTTCGGCTTCTTGTACACCTGACCAGTAAGTAATCTCACTTTTCAAAATATTTCAAATTTCCTTTCTCAAAAAATTTGTTCAGTCAATTGTTCTCTATCTATATTACTTACTTACAGGTTCGCACAGATGTTGACCTGAAGGTCGAAAGCGTTTTGCTACGATTTGAATAAATTATTCTATGCACGAAGTACAATTTTTCCTTTCCTCGATTGAAGTTTATTATCTGATTCAATTTGTGAATGGAATATTGCGGTGTATTCCATTGATTTTGTCCAGAAGCTGAATACTTGTACCTGAATCTTCAATTATGAACACCATACAATTATCAAAATATCTGTACCAATGAAGAATTCGAATGTTTTTAGTAGTGATGATGTATTCATTTTCCAGACTGTTCATAGATATCAGGTAGGAGAGGTGGAAGCCCTTCAATTTGTTGGTAAAATTTGCTCTGAAATGTGTCTTTTTTTGTGAAAGACATATAATCAAAAGAATTGAAATTTCACGCGATTTGTTCTTCATGTCTTTTAGCTGATCTCATCACCTCATTGAGCAATTGTATAGTTTCCTTTCGTGGTACCGAAATACAACACTAGACAATTATCAGTAGGAAGATTTATAGAATGTAATTTTTCAATTAAAGAAGTGTTTGTAATAGAGTGCGAAGATTTAAAATTGATCAAATCCTTGGTGAGACGGTACAGGAAAGAAGCTCTGATGGAAACGGAAATATTCGTGGAGCTTACCACTGGTCTAATTGGAATATCAAGTTTGTGGGGAGTCCATATAAACGAGGGGATAGGACTACAAGAAATGGGGACAAATTTTCCTTTTAAAAATTCTCTACTGTTTTTCATATAGGTTTTCAATTTTCTTATGAATCCATTCATATATGAGAAACATTTTATAATTTTTGAAGGAGAACTCTGCCTCTCATACTCTGATTTATAGTTAGTGAGGGGGTTACTATAAATGGAGTATGAGAGGCAGAGTTTTCTTTCAGAAATTATCTAATGTTTTATGTGAACGTATCGATTCATGAGAAAATTGAAAATCAATATGGAAAAACAGTAGATGATTTTTAGGAGGACACTTTGCCTCTTATTTCTTTCCATCATAGCTTCTTTACTATAGCGCCCCATCAAGGATCTGAGCAATTTCAAAGCTCTGTACTCTATCATAAACACTTTAGATTCAATTGGAGAATTACATTCCATAAATCTTCCTACTGATGATTTCTTGATGTTGTTTTGATGTAAGTAACCTATTTACTTCGGTCCCACAAAAGTAAACTGAACCACTGGTTGATGAGGTATTGAGATCAACTAATTGAGAACGCAAAAAACTCAACACTTCTGAATCAATGTCTTCCAGAAAATGTCTCCACATTTTATAGCAAATGTTACTAACAAACCGAAGGGCTGCCTATGGAAAGACTTACACCTCTGACACATTTATGAACTATTTCAAAAATAAATACATTATCACTGATAATATCGAAATTCTTCATTATTGCAGATATGTGGATAATTGTCTGTTGTTTATGAGTGGAGATTCAGATACCACTGTTCAGTTCCTGGACAAATTCAATGAGATATACCCCAACATTGCATTCACTTCAGAAATTGAATCAGATAATAAATTGAACTTTTCAAACATAAGAACAATAGCCGGTTTGCAGTTTGGTATCTACAGAAAACCAACAGAGACTAATCATGACATACACAACACTCCGAACCACCCCCAACAACATAAAATGGCAGATTTTAATTGTTACGTACACCGACTTCTAGATATTCTTTCAAAACCTGCTGAATATCACAAAGAAGTCAACATTCTGAAATAATTCGCTTATAACAAGGTTATGATATAAATATGATCAACTTCCTGATCTATCCATTCACAAAAAAAAACAAACCAGCATCTTATATCTAGACAACGGGAAAATACATTTCAATACCTTTCTGGAAGAATAACAATGCCCAAAAAGTAGCAAAGTGTATGGAAAGTAGGAAAGAAAATGTCAAAAAAATCCAGAACCATTAACAACTTGACACTTTATCAATACAAAAGATAAAATTATCATAAAGCGGCATCTACAAAATGGAAACTGTCGATTGTTATGCAACATATGTCAGTAGAACTTGTAGACCTCTGGCTGTCTGTATGAATAAGGACCTGAACAAACATGAACATTCCCCTTTCGGACATTTCCTGAAGGTTAACAAGCATAATTTCAGCCCCAGTATCAATTCACAGATTCACATGAGGTCATATCGAAGAACTACAACGGACTAGATTTTTTGGAGGACTTATAGACAACGAATTACTTAACAACAATCTCTGCCTGAATGTAAAGATAATCTTAACAGATCTTCCATTCCACAGACGATTGAAGTAAGGTTGTAAACATCGAAACAATTTTAGGTTAGTTTAGAAATTGACAGTTGGCTAACTAATATTCACTAGTCCACTCCAAGTTGAAAGGTAGAACACTTCATTTATCTTTTTCTTCTCCTCATCTATTTGTGTTCCGACATTCATCTATCCTGTTTCAATTTTGGGTTTGGCAATTTGAAAAAGGCTGGTTGACAAAAATGTTTCATTTTCATTTTTGAGATTTTGTTGAAAAGGGAAAAATTCTCAATTGAATATTGACAGAAAGATTTTTCTGTGAATTGAAAAATCCACTATTAAAATGAAGTTATTTTTCGTGGATGTCTAACAGAAAACAACTACTTTCCCGACCAAAGCCACGCTGGACATTGAAGATAGTGACTAAAGTTTATCTCTCAGTCGCAGATGATTCCACATCTGATTTTATGAACATCCTGTTTATATTTTCCACAAATCAAGATTTTGTGTTCTAGACTGTCACCATTCTATACATTTCAACCATTTTTCATTTTGTGAATGTCTGTATTTGATGGGTTGCCTTGTTCTTGCCTGACGAGTAAGTGATAGTTTGACAATTAGTTGAAAAAACAATTAAATAATATTCAAACATCTATCATTCACTCACTTTTCAGGCAGGCGGTGAAAATGACCATATAGGTCGGGAGCGCTCTGCAATTCAGAAGAGTGAATTGCATAGAAAACAAAAACATACTTTCGGTTCTCCCCCGTGCACACAGTCCTACTACTCCCACCAAAGTTTTATTGACTCTGAAATATCCTCCTGATTTTTCTTCGTGAATTTTCTCCACGATTTCACTCACCCTTTTCCAGGCAAAACCAATGAGGAAATTGATGACTCTCCATCAGTTGACTCCGATACCCGTTCGAGTAGCCCATTCTCCATAACCAGGGAATCCCATTTCGCCCACATTGCCTTGTCTTCGTCCGAAATATATCTCCAGGAGATTCTGCCAGTTCCGTCCTCTTACCAATGTTGGGAGTTTCCAATGATTGAATCGATTTCCTGATCCTGTCTCGTATGTGCAATGGTCTATTCATCTTCAGTTGACAATCCCGTGCCTCTAATATCGGCGACTCCTTCATGGCGCTCAATCCGCTAACAATCCTTACAGGCCTTTGGACATCTAGGTAAGGCAGTCGTCCTGGGCGATATTTGATTTTAAAATGGTACTGTTTCAGCTCTTTCATCCACCTACCTATTTGTCAGAGTCGCATGATCTGTCCTGATGAGAAACTCTCCCCCGTATAAGTATTGTGGAGGTGATCTACTGCCCTGACTTCTGCCAGAAGTTCCATCCTAGTGACACAGTAATTCCTTTCAGGCTTGGACATCACCCTGCTATAGTATTCAATGACTTTTTTCTGACCATCATGCACCTGTGAACACAGCTTCAAGTCCGGTATTACTCGCATCGGTGTCCAATATGAACAGGCCGTTTTGCTGTGGGTATACCAAAATTGGTCTTATACAAAGCGCTGCCTTCAACATGCGGAAAGCTTCATCACATTCGATAGACTCGATTTTCTGTCAACTCATATAGTGGAGCTGCAAAGTCTGCAAATCCTCCCACAAAACGTCGGTTATAGATACACAGGTCCCAGGAAGCTCCTCACTTCGTGCTCATTCTTTGGTCTCGGCCATTCTCGGAATGCCTGTATTTTCGATCCATTAGTTTGAATTCTTTCTGCCAAAACTGTGTGGCCCAAAAACTCCACTTGCTTCTGGTAAAAAAAACACTTCCGAAGAATTAGCTTGAGGTTGACATTAAAATGACCGAAAACTTCACGCAGGTTGGCTAGATGTTCTTCAAAGTTCCCTTTCATAACCATGATATCATCCAGATATATCAAGTGAATCCTCTCAATATCAGCTCCATCAATCTCTCGAAGGTTGCCGGAGCATTACCGATACCAATAGGCATAACAGTCCGTTCCAGTACTGAACGCAGTATTTTCCTTATCGTCATCATGTATCCCTAGTATTCCCATTTCAGGTCCAGTGTTGAAAACCAGTGTGAGCCTGCTAATGTGTGTCATCGATTCTGGGTAATGGATAGCTGCCCTTCTTCGTGACGTCATTCAGTTTCCTAAAATCTACACAAAATCTTGTAGATCCATCTTCATTGGAAACTAGTACCATGGACTCAATCATTCTTCGATAACGCCATCTTTGGACATTTTCTCGTCAAGCTTTCCTACCTCCTGTTATCTGGTGAATGGCAACCTCCTTGGTGCTTATCGAATGAGCCTCTTTCCTCAAGTACGAAAAATTCCCCACTAGCAGCGCTAGTAGTCCGGTAGGAACAAACATTACCCAACTGACATTAAAATACATGTAGAAACATCAAAAACATGTTTCAGGCAGAAGACGGCGTTCCAGGAGCCAAATTAAAATTTGCAAATGTGAAGGATAATAATGTTACAACATTGAAACGGTGGCTTTCTTGTCAAAATCTCAAAACTTCCGGAAAAAAATTAATTAAAAACAGTGACTATGATTCAAGAGGACATTTTTAGGCACCGTTTTCGCGCACAAAAATCGCTCACAATGCCTCTTTATTTTTACTAGCTTGAACTACAAACACCAAATCATGCATTTTTGGTACAAGTTTGTACAAAATGTAGTATGTTTTATCGAAGAAATACTCCTTCAACATTCACACCTAACATTTACCAAATTTTATCTGTGAAGGGTTAAAAGTTAGTATATTTTCGATAAAACCGGCTATATTTTGTGCAAAGTAGTACAAAAAATGAGTGATTTGCTGTTTGTAGTTCAAGCTGGTGAAAAGAAGGAGGCATTGTGGGTGATATTTGTGCGCGATAACGGTGCCTGAAAATGACCTATTGATGGAGGAGAAAGTTAATATATTTCGGAAACGGTATGAGACTGCCGCGTTTTTGAATTCGGAAGCAAAAACATGTTAGAAAAGTCAAACAGCTATTTTAAGATAGCATGAGCACGACCCCTCAACATTAACCTAACCTACCTCACTAATCGTTGCAGAAACTCCATCAGGATTTTCTTCAGTTGGACCTTCACCAGCAATCAAATGTTTAGAGCAAACATGAATATTGATTTATTTTTCCTTTTGTTCAATCCACTCCCCTCGAGGCATGGATCTAAGATGTGGATGCATTTATTACATCTAGCCTCATCAATATAAGGTTTTACAAATGGTATGAAAACACATTTTTCTCTGGATATCGATTACCCAAAGGACAGTTCGCAAAACAATAATGTTTCGATGGCATTGTGGTAATTGAAAAATATATTTTTTAATTATCCAATTATTTTAAATAATTCAACGGTATCACTTAAATAACACTATCTTACATGAAAAAGGTTTGATGTTGGTCCCTACCACAAGTGCTGCCTCTCGTGATGAATTTGTCACACTATTCACAGAAAAAAGGACGAGCTTGACTAGAATCTATCTTGTGTTGTACTAGGTTAGTTCGTCCTATTGGTTAGACTGAAAAACGTCAGTTTTCTTGGCAATAAATTTCATGGCGGCTCCGTATTCCTTCGTCGACAAATGTTTCAAGTATTTCCCTATTGTTTTCAGTATGATATCAGCCTTACCTTTTTTGTCCGGATATCCGATTTTTACGCAATCTGTTACACACTGGACTCGTTTGCATACTTCTATGATGTCCCTTTCCGGACTGTTTTTCCATCAGGGAAAACATTGGCAATTCTTACAGGTATGTCTTGTTTTGTCCCGATGAAAGCTCGTGAAAGTAATCATTTGCTGGGGGATTCTTCACATGACAGTTCCAATCGAACGCAGCACCCAGGGTCTTCTTCTGATCGGGCATCAATGATCTTCTCTGATGAACCAGGTATCCGGACAGTTCTCGCTATCCACAATTTCACAGGATACCCCCTTTCGAATGGTGTTGTTGAGATATATGATTTCCCTGGAAATGTCATGATTTTCTGTTCACCATCGAAAGAGAATCCTCAGTCACTGAGTAGATGTATTCCAAGAATAAACTCGTCTTCTATATCTGCCACGAAACTCTTTCCATTATTTGTAGTCTTTCAAAGGCAAATGTGATGTCTGCTTCCCCTCGTATCATTGCATTCTCTCCAGTGACCGTTTGTAAGTCAGATTGAATGTGAGCGGTCGCACACTACCTGGTTCTAGAATACCGCTGTGGACCAGGGAAACTAAGGCCCTAGTGTCTACGGTCTTTGGTTCACCTTTCCTCTGATAGTCTAACAATCGGTGGCTAGCATGCACCCCGATATTAAAGCTAATTTCAGTTTTTCTGGTGTCTGTCTGAAGACTATGTCTCTGTCCTTGCATCTGAAGCAGTTTTCTCTTGATAGGTTAGTAGGGCTGGTATTACTGGGTTCCAATTTGTTTATCATTCTGTCCAGCATATGAATCATTCCGTCACTTTGTGTTAAAAGTCACTTTCAAGAAACGAACTACTCCATTTCTTTAAGCTTGTTAATCTTAGGATCCTTTGTATTCCGATATCCCTCAATCCATCAATGAATACCTGCACCACCAATTGTTATTCAAAATCCTCTGGGGCTCCTGGGCAGGCAAGCTCAATGTCTCTGGACATCTGCTTCAAACTCCTGTAGATTTTCACCAGATTTCTGCACTCGGATTCTCAGATGCGCTCGACGTAAGTTGCCGTATCTCGATTCTAAAGCGGCAGTAGATCTTCTTGCGACTTGGTCCTACTTCTGACACCAACCCTCACGAAACTGAGGTTCAGATATAGTCCGATGAATTCATTCCGTTCATTATACTTCGAACCACAACACAAAAACACTCTGACAATACAGAACTTCGTTAAAACTCAAAATGCACTGCACTAAATACAGTTCACCTTGAACTACTTTTCTTTTCTGTACCATAATATCCACAAGACTATCCGCTTCCATGTTTCGCATGACCTATATATCGTCCATCTTGTCTACTCGAATTATCAGGACATTCGGTGACGTCATCGAAATTTCCGCCTCGATTTGAATAACGTCCGTCGCGTGTAAGGCGAATATCCGCCCATATCCGTAACAATATTGATTAGGTAATATATCTGTCAACTAACGAAGGTTTGTCAGATCTGACTACTGTTTTCTGATTGTCTGGTGAATGGAATATAATAATTAACAACCAATCAGGAACAGTACGCTATATAAAGAGAAGTAATTTGAATATTCTTGCCTTTGGTTTTTGCTGGAGTTTGTTCTCACAACTGAACATCGAACTTTTCCGTGCGTTCGAATTTATCTCCGTTTCCTTGAGCAATATTAATAGATTTCTTTCCGGCCGTATGAATAGACATCCGGAGGCACGAATAACAGACACTGTTCCGTTCTTTCAAGAGCGTGGTTGAGGTCCCGGAAAAGGCTTGTCCATTTTTTCCCCTCTTGGATATACTAAGAACGTGGTGCAACAACTCTTCTTTGGTAATGTCAAATGTTAATGTTTCAGAAGCATCTACCGATTGCAACAACTAATGTATGCCATCATCCTGAAGCTGTATTGCTTTGAATCATTTTAAATAGGCTGAATTATTGAAAGATTTGTTCATTGTAATGCAATTGGAAACCGCTGCAAATGAGTCGCCATCTGTTATTGGTATTCTGCAACACCAAGATGGTGACCAATGTTTTATTACTATTACTCGTGTAGTGTAATTTTGATGTTTCTATTGTTTCAATATCATTTGAGGCAATGAATTAGATTGAGATTTGACTCTAGTGTTTTTAAGATGGCCTCAGGCCAAGAAGTTCTGTTTGTTTCGTTTTTCAGTGTATTGCTAGTCATTCAAACAAAGCCTATTATACTTCCACTCTCGACTTTTTTTTCAATAGACAATTATTTATATAGAAAATGTCAGAATACTGTCAATATCCAAAAATGCATTCCAAACTGGTTGTGTTTGCGGTGAGAATGCGACGAGTGACTTCTCTTGTCTCCTACTTTCCAAAATACGCATGGAACAGTTCGGTGTTCAGATATGAGAACAAACTTCAGCAGAAGACAAAGACAATCATATTCAAATCTCTTCTCGTGCATATTGCATACTGTTTTCTGATTGGTTGCTGAGTGAGATCTTCCATTCACCAGCAAATCAGAAAGCAGTAGTCAAATCTGATACCCAACTAGGGGCGCGTGCAAGAATCGTGAAAAGACTACCTGGCAACACTGTTTTTCTATCACTTTCGATCACTAGATCACGATGGCTATCGATATTCTTTAAAAAAAAATACTGTTTGTGTCTTTGTGGTCTTACACAGTGTATTGAATTCTTCTACTAGTTCTGACTTCATTTTCCAATTTGGATATAACAAGGTTCATTTGTTTTCATCACTATGAAATTGAATACATATCGCAAATAGCCTGCAATGATTGCTTAAATTCATTCTGTACATTTACCAAACAATGGATTCAACATTTACATGTTTATTGCATACATCAATTGCCAGTGTTTTCTCAAGGCTGAGCAGATCCGTTGAGGTATGGCAGACAACTGTTCCCAAATGTTTTTCGAATTTGACAAAAATAAAACGATTTTCTTACTACCGTCACCTACGGGTGTGCGAGAGATTAGATTACATACATATATATATATATATATATTTTTATGTTATGTTATGCCAGTTGTAAATTTTAAAAGACTAAAAACCCACAAAAAGAATAATTACTAGATGGTTAATGGTTTCAAGAGTTTGTTTGTGAATAACTTTTGAAATTCTATGTATATTGTGAGCCTAGGTAGAATATAGATAGATAAAAATGTCAAATTACTATAAAACAATCAATTTCATACACTGTCAAAATTATTATAACTCATAATTGCTCAAAAGACAATAAAAAGTCTAAATTTACGAAATTTTCAGGAATAAACAGTAATCAACACATTTATAAATTTGAAACATACAATATATGAAACTGTAGCTAACAAAAAGTAGCCAATGATAGAACAGCAAATGTCTTTATAAAAATAGCCAATCAGGGAATAGATGGTCAGGTGTAAAATTGGAAATTGTGGGAGAGTAGCAATGAGATGGTATCAGAAGCAATTATTTTTGAAATTTGTAAATAATGATAAGAGTGGAAAAATAATTGTATAAATAAACTATGCAATATAAATATAAACAATGAAAAGTGACAATTTAGTGCACCAATTCAAAAATTCAAATGAAAAAAACAAGGAGAGAAAGATGTAGCTAGGCGATAGAAAACAAAGCTTCAGAGAAGATCGAAAATAAATTTCCAAGCGGATGCCACGCAAAAATTTTACTTAAAGAAAATTGGAATAATCCCATCATTTAGTAAACAAAACCAATATTACCTTAATGATAACATATCCACGGATCCAAATGCTGATTTCCGCATCTATATAGTTCCTGATTCATGGTATTGCAGTCCTGACAGCGATTGGAGAGAGGAGACATCCTGGATACATGGTATAATTAGAACACCAACAGTTCCAACCAGGTATAAAACTTTAGTAGTGCTCTTCCGGTCCTGAACTATTTCACAAATAACATATTTCACATTCGAAGAACTTTATGTCACCCTATTTTGAACAATAATAGAAAATGTCACTCTCACGGAATAAGTGAGGTTCTGTTTATCTATCCATGATCTGATTTATTATTATTATCCGTGAATATTTGTTTGATTCACCCTAGTATGAGTTATTTCTCGTAGGCCAGGTATTATTAAGTCTTCCTGAATAAAGGAGATAATTGCTTTTTGATATTTTGTTGTTTTGTTTTCTCACAATGATCAATAACATACCAAAGACCATTCAATAAACTGAAGTTAGCCAGCAGTGGCAGTATCTCTATTGCCTTGAACCGGCCACCTTGAGATAAGGGCGTACCAACTGTTGCTTAGCCGTGGTGAGGAAAATAATAATTGTTGGTAGCGTGACAAGAGAACAGTGACGTTCGCTGGCAATTATTATTACAGCATACAATACAGGGACAGAAATATCTATTTATATCACATCAATTTGGCTCACAAAGAATACCAAAAATAATTAGCAATTTCAATATACAAAAACAATATATATATAATATTTCCAATCCATCAAAACATAACGAAATGGCACCCAAAACGTAGGGCAAAAATATTACAATATTATATTTAAAAAATTCATCATATATATATATATATATATATAAGAGAGAAAGGTAGTATCTTGATTGGATTAATTGGCACAAAAAGGTGAATTTGGAAATTTTTCAGTAACTGAAGATTATCCTTGGGGTTACAGTCATATAATATATTGGCCTGATAAAGTAAAACTCTTGTTTAACTTGTCGAGCTTTCGAAAATTTTATTTTCTTTTTCAAGACATCTGAAAACATTAATGGTGTTACAATAACACTAAAAATATGATGAAATCGACTTACTAATGTGAGGTTTGTATAAAAAAATAGCTGATGCATGTCCTTAAACATAATAGGAGAAAACAAACAAAAAAGAAACAAAAAAGAGTTGTTTTTTGGCACTGGAAAGTTGGATACGATGAAAAACATTGGCGAAGATATAAAAACAACACACACAATATTGATTGAAAACAAATGGACTACTTGAAGCACGAATTTGTTCATGTGCTCAGGTTATACATAATTTACTTAGTTTAACTAATTGTTCCTCGTTGAACAGTCATACATGGTTCAGTGTGATCACAGAACTGGAGGGAGGTCGGAAAATAGCAATTGTCGATGTCAACTTCATCCGTTCAATCAGTTGTCATGTCAATTTCTTGTGTGCACTGATCCATGTGTTTTGTTTACCGAACGACAACTAAAATATCTATGAAAGGGTGATTCGATGATGAATTCAACGCGGAAGTACTGTTTGGTTCTAGTTCAAGGATATAATTGTAGATGAAACTTAAATTTGTTATATCTGACCTCTTATTCATGCTGTTATGTTCCTTATTGATGATGGTTTTCTGTACCATTTCGTCCGGAGGACATTGTCGTTGTCTCTATGCACTCTCATGTCGAGGAAAGGGATGCTATGATTCTCTTCTCCCTCTGCGGTGAATTAAAGATGTATATCGTAGCTGTTAAAGTAGTATAACGCCTCTTCCACTTTCCCTGACGGCACTGCGAGTATCACGTCATCCACATATCTCTTAATGAACGGAATGTCAAACGGGAGCAAAGTTACCACATCATTGATAAGTTCATCAAGAACATAATTGACTGAAATAGGAGAAATGGTAGATCCCATGGGGGTACCAAAAGTCTGTTTGTAATAGTTATCATTGAATACAGAGAAATTAGAATCAAATATGAACTCAAGAATATCTACAAACGCACTCCACATTAACGTGCAATGATTTTTGATAGTGTCCCATTTGTTGGACAGGCTAGATCTGACTACATGGACAGGTTGATTTGATTTGTAAATAGTGAAACCACATCAAAACTCACCAACACATAATTTTCCGGAATTTTAAAATTATTAATAAATTTACTGAACTAGAAAGAATCTTTAATGTAAAAATCATTATCTATATCATATGCGTTAGTTAATATATCAGTAAGAAATTTTGCTAAGTTTCCATTCGGGGCATTAGAAGATGAGACGATGGGTCCCATCGCCAGGGTGGGTTTGTGAATCTTTGAAAGAGTATAATATCGAGGTGCAAAATAATTTTAAATTTTTGGCAGTGGTGGGAACAATTAGCTCTTTTTTTCCAAATCCGAAACTAGTTTATTTGCTGTTTGTTGTAAAGTACACGTGGGATTGCGAAAATCGCTCGCAATCCCACGTGTACTTTACAACAAACCGCAAATAAACTAATTTCGGATTCGGAAAAAAAAGAGCTAATTGTTCCCACTACTGCCAAAAACCTCAAAATTTACAATTCTTTTGCACCTCGATATTATACTCTTCAAAGATTCACAAACCACTCATGAGACCATCGTCATCTATATGCCCGAATGAAACAGCAATTTCACTGATATATTAACTAACGCATATGATATAATAATGATTTTACATTAAGATATTTCAGTTCAGTAAATTTATTAATAATTTAAAATTCCGAAAATATGTTGTGATTTGATGGTTTCACTATTACAAATCCACCTGTCCATGTAGTCGATCTACCTGTCAACATGGGACTATCAAAATCTTGCAGTCGATGCGTTTTAGATATTCTTGAGTTCATATTTTATTCTAATTTCTTTGTATTCAATGATAACTATACGAACAACTTTTGTATCTCCATGGGATCTACCATTCTCATTTTAGTCAATTATGTTCTTGATGAACTTATCAATGATTGTGATTTGATCCCGTTGACATTCCGTTCGATGAAGATATGTGGATGACGTGATACTCAGTCTCAGAATGAAGAGGCGTTACTCTCAAACCAATCTGTTCTAATAGATTTCTCAATTTCCAAAAAACCAATCTGTTCTAATAGATTTCTCAATTTCCACTCATACCACCACCACAGTATGAAAAATAATTTAATCCTTGCCTTGAAAAGCAGAGTAGTAAACCTAACACATCCTAATTATAGAAACGAATGTCTGAATGAACTCAAGAAAATCTCAAAAGAAAACTCCTATCCTCTCAAAATTATAAATAAATTCCTATTCAACACAGATCACAACATTGAATCCCGCCCAAATAATGCAAGTAACAGCAATATTTTGAATGATATGAATAATAATAATAACAACAACAATATTGAAGATGCCCGAGTAGCAATTCCCTACAAATATCGAACCCTTCCATATATACAAGAATTAACACCAAAGCTCACTAATATTTTCAAATCAGATACTTTGCGTATAGCAAAGAAGAACGTAAAACTAGTAGCCAGTCTTTATACCAAAACGAAAACACCTCTTTCTAAATAGAACAAACCAATGTAATTTACAAATTACCATGCTTGAATTGTGAGAAGGTCTACATTGGCCAGACTGGCCGAAACCTTTCAGGACGCATTATAACACATAAGAGTGACTGCAATATTAAAAAAAACAGCTGTGCCCTTGTTGAACACAGCATTAACGAAAATCATTTCATTAATATAATAATCCAACAGTTTTAGCAGTGGAAAACAACTATCTCAAAAGAAATTTCTTGGAAATGGTTTACATCAATAAGGAACATAACAGCATGAATAAGAGGTCAGATATAACAAATTTAAGTATTATCTACAATTATATCCTTCAACTAGAACCAAACAGTACTTCCGCGTTGAATTCATCATCGAATCACCCTTTCATAGATATTTAAGTTGTCGTTCTGTAAACAAAACACATGGATCAGTGCACACAAGAAATTGACATGACAACTGATTGAACGGATGAAGTTGACATCGACAATTGCTATTTTCCGACCTCCCTTCAGTTCTGTGATCACACTGAACCATGTATGACTGTTCAACGAGGAACAATTAGTTAAACTAAGTAAATTATGTATAACCTGAGCACATGAACAAATTCGTGCTTCAAGTAGTCCATTTGTTTTCAATCAATATTGTGTTTGTTGTTTTTATATTTTCGCCAATATTTTTCATTGTATCCAACTTTCCAGTGCCAAAAAAACAACTCTTTTTTGTTTGTTTTTTCCTATTATGTTTAAGGACATGCATCAGCTATTCTTTGATACAAACCTCACATTAGTAAGTCGATTTCATCATATTTTTAGTGTTACTGTAACACCATTAATGTTTCCAGATGTTTCGAAGAAGAAAATAAAATTTTCGAAAGCTCGACAAATTAAACAAGAGTTTTACTTTATCAGGCCAATATATTATATGACTGCAACCCCAAGGATAATCTTCAGTTACTGAAAAATTTCCAAATTCACCTCTTTGTATATATATGTATATATATATATATATATATATATATATATATATATATATATATATATATATATATATATATATATATATATATGAAAAAGAATGAGACTACTCACTATTTAACGGGATTCTCCAAAATATCGCTGACTGGTATTCAATTCATTATCTATGTCTCAATCCTGGCGAAACCCTTTGTGTGCCTTTCTGAATATGTAAGCATCATAGTATACCTGAACTTGATATCAAAATTGATGATATGAGTAATTTTTCCAAAGAACAGTTGGGTTAGGTTAGGTGTGAACCTCATGGAAATTTTTTGAATAGCAAATGTGATCTGTAGGCTATTGACAAATTATAATTATATCATGATCAAACTCAGTCAAGACTCATGTATGGTATTCTCATTTGAATAAGCTCATCTTCTATGAATTATGTTTCATCTTCCTGTCGAAATTTTTTCAGGTTATACAACATGCTCAGATTGTATGGTGTATATATATCGAAAATTGCGATCGGTTTACAAAAGTGAATCGATTCATCATTTTGATATCAGAACAAAGAGAGAATTCGATATTCTTAGGGATCAATTGTCATTCAGCCAAAGATTCTATCAAACAGTATCAGGTAACATGACATGTTACCTAGTTATTATTGTAACGGATAAGGGCGGGTAGGCCACTGTATTATTTGCCATACACGAGACGGACTTTGTTTATATTGGGGTGGAATTTTCTATGACGTCACCGAATGTTCCCGATAATTCGAGGAGTCAAGAACGACGATATATAGGTCATACAAAGTATAGGAGCAATAGTAGTCTTGCGAATATCATGGTACAGAAAAGTAAAGTATTTCAAGGTGAAGTCTATTTAGTGCAGTGCATTTTGAGTTTCAACGTAGTTCAGTATTTTTGTATTGTGCTTCGAAGAGGAATAAACGGATTGAATTCATAGGACTATATCTGGAACTCAGTTTCGTAAGGGATGGTGTCAGAAGTAGGATTTTTAGTGACTATTCGGGGACAATTGATGATGAATACGAGAAATATACCCTACAACGGAATGCATGCCATAACGGAAATGATTAAACAGCAGTTTGCCGATCAAGAGAAACAACGGTGTACAGAAAAACAAGAGGAAAGAACGACGGCAGGGAGATAAACGAAAAGAAAAAACAATATGGAGAACGATGGAATAGAGAAAATTATAGAAGAAATAATGGTGACAGAAAGAAAAACAAGGGAAAAATGATAAGGTACAGGAAAATTTCCGCAAAATTGAGGAAGCACAAAACAACGAAGGGGAACGACAGAAAGCATTTATTGAGCAAATATTCCAGAGAACCAAGGGAACAATCGCAGAACTGAAGGGATGAGTTGACGCCTTCGAGAAGATGCAAAAGAGAAAGTGTGGCCAGTGCGAGAAAAATAAAGAATTAGAATAGGCTTGATTTGTTATAAACATTTAAATGCAAAAAAAATTGATTTTTTTGTTTTTTAATTGTAACATTAGAACCAATGGAGCAATCTAGATGCCCTCAATGAACAACTTGTAGAGAATTAAAGTACAAAGAAAACAAGTTTTGGCGCAACTTGATTGGATTATTAGTGAAGTAGAAAAATCGAAAGATCCAGAAAAAATCAGCGTATTTAAAAAAAATCATTACTCCACCACTGGCTCTCCACGAAGTAGTAGTGATAGATATGTACTTTATGTTTGAGAAATTGAGGCGCTGTCGGATCATTGGTTTTGGCATAATTGCAATTTGAATTTTTTAACGCATTTTATTGGTCAGATTTCAATTTTTCTTAGAAAAATTGCGAGGAGAAGTATAGTACTACAAAAAATATATTCTTGTTTTGCGTTAAAATGCTGCAAAAAAGGTGAGAAATACTTGGAAACATAACCGAAAACCGACGAGTGCATGAAAGCGGCTCGGTAGAGCAGCAGTCGCGAGAAAGCGATTGCATAGTAATACGAGCGCGCTGCACGTATTATGAATCTGCTGCTCTACTCCCACTCCTGATCCGCTTTCATGCTCCCGCCGATCTTCGGTCATGTTTGAAAAATGAGAATAGAAGTTTCGTACAACTATACTTTTCCTCTCAAAATCTTTTAGAAAAATTCAAATCGGACCACTTATGGAGCATCCTGGTCTGCTGAAATAGAGTGCATTGAAAAATTCAGATTGTAATTATGCCAGAACTAATGATCCGACAGCACCTCAATTTATCACCCACAAAGTACATATCAGTCACTTCTATGTCGTGGAAAGCCTGTACTGCATGGCAAAAAGTGGCGAAGTAATGAATTTTAGGAAAACGCTGATTTTCTCTAGTTTTTCCAGTTTATCTCCGTTATCAACAATCCGATCGAGTCGTGCTAAGGCTCATTTTCTTCGAATTTCGATTCTCTTCAACTTGTCCAGATTGCTCCATTAGTTCTCATGTTACAGCAAAAAATAAAAAAAAACTAATTTTATCATTTAAATGTTCATAACAAATTTAGCAATGACTCTTAAGAGTAGGAAACATAACTACGTATCGTTTTTCGTATGACGGCGCAGTCGGTTTTCTGGTAGTATTGTGTCACGAAAAAATCTCTATTGATTGGTCTAATGCGCAAAAATTCCGTTCCGTCGATTTAAAAATTGAATTATATTTTTCTGTCCGTTTGTTACGTATTCAGTGCGTCTACGTTTACACTGCGTCCAACGGGAGCTTAAGTGTTGTTTATTCAGTTTTTATGTTTCTATTGTTCTAATATTATTTTAGGCAATGAATAAGATCTTCACTTCAGTGTTTTTGAGAAGGGAACAAGGGAAAAATGAACAGGTGTAGGAACATTTCCGGAAAATTGTGAAGGAGCAAAACAACGAACGGAAAACATGTTTTGAGCAAATATTGCAGAAACTCAAGGGAAAAGTCGCAGAACTGGAGAGGGAAGTTGACGCATTGCTAGAAGATGCAAAAGGAATAATCGTGGGCAGTGCGAGAAGAATTAGAAAATTATTTTGCTGTATTGAAAATCCAAGCCACAGTGACAGAGTTGCCACATCGCACAATTGCGTAAACTTACCGACTATTGATGAGCGATCGCCATGGTCCTTGTACCGTTAACAGTTTGAAGCTGTGATGACAGACAACGGATGGGATGATGAAGAAAAGGCGACGGCTTCAAGAGGTCCTGCTTTGGCTATGTTACAAACCATCGCGGAAGACCCAAATCGTGAATATGAAGATCTGCCGCTTCAGGATTGAGATATGGCAACCGACGTCGAGAGCAGATGTATCAGACACAGCTGGAACATTCGAGTTCAGAAATCCGGTGGAAGTCTGGGGGAGTTCGAACCAGGCGTCCAGAGACATATTCAGCTTGCCTGCTCATGAGCCCCAGAGGATTCCAAAGAAGAATTGGTGGTGAAGGTATTTATTGATGGATTGAGGGATATCAAAATACGAAAGAACCTTAGATTAACAAGCTTCCAGAAATAGACTAGTTCGTTCCTTGGAAGTGGAAGTGGCTTTCAACACCTCGAGAATGTATGCATGTGCTGGACAGAATAATAAAAAAATTGCAACCCAGAAATAGCAAGCCTACCATCCAATCAAGAGAAAACTGCTTCGGATGTGGTAGGAGCAGACATTCCAAAAAATATTGCAGGGTGAGGATACCACCACGATCATCATTACTTGCCAGAACACTCCCATGTTCTAACTCCCCTGTGAGGACAGGAATATCTAGGTAATCTTCGGACAGAAACTCAGAAGAAAAGTGAGCCGAAGAGACGTCATATGCACTATTGACAATGCGGTATCCTAAAACCAGGTAGCGTACGACCGCTCACATCCAATTCAACCTACATAATGGAGCGATACGAAGGAAAGCGGACATCACATCAGCCTTTGGGAAACTACAAATGATGGAAAAAGTTTTCGTCGCAGATATAGAAGACGAGTTCATTTTTGGGATGGCTCTGATCAGTGACTATGGATTTTCTTTCGATGGTTAGCAGAAAATTATGAAATTTGAAGAATTAATTTCAACAACACCATTCAGAAGGGGGCATTCTGTGAAATTGTGGAGAGTGAGAACCGTCCAGATACCTAGTTCATCTGAGAAGATCATTGTGGCCCGATCAGGAGGAGATCTTGGGTGCTGCGTTCGATTGGAATAGCCATGTGAATAATCCCCCAGCAACCTTTTACCTTCGCGAACTCTCATTGGGACAAAACGAGACACAAGAAAATGTTTTCCCTGATGGAATAACAGCCTGGAAAGACATATCATAGGAGTATGCAAACCAGTCCACTGGGTAGCAGATTGCGTAACAAGCGGATATTGGGACAGGAAAGGCACGGTTGATGACATACTAATAACCAGGGAAATTCTTGAAACATTTGTCACCGAAGGAATACGAAACCGCCATGAAATTCATGGCCAATAAAAGTGACGCATTCGAGTCCAACCAACAGAACGAACTAGCCTGGTACAGCACAAGATATATTACCATTACAAAACAATAGGAGGTAGAAAAGCTCGTCAAGAAAATTACCAAAAATGGCATTATCGAAAGAATAATCAAATCCATGCACCGCCCCGGTGGTACCTAGTTTCCGAAAAAATTGATCTTTGAGATTTTGCATGGATTATAGGGAACTGAATGACATAACGAAGAAGGACACCTATCCATTACCCAGAATCGCTCGCACTGGTTTTCAACACTGGACCTGAAGATCGGATACTGGCGTATGGACATATGTGACGACAATAAGGAAAAGACTGTGTTCACTACTGGAGCGGATTGTATCAGTTCACCAACATGATTTTTAGTCTCTGTAATACTCCGGCAACGTTGGACAGCTGGGTGGAGCTGATATTCTGTGGACTAATTCGAAAAACTTGCCTGGTATATCTGGATGACACCATGATTATGGGAAGGAACTATGGAGAACATCTGGCCAACCTGCGTGAAGTATTCGGACGTTTGAGGAATGTCAACCTCAAGCTGAATCTTCAGGAGTGTTTCTATCCCAGAAGCAATTGGATTTCTTGGGCCACACAGTTTCGGCAGAAAAAAATCAAATGAATAGGGGCAATTCGAGAAAGGGCCAAGACCAACGAATAGGCACGAAGAGAGGAGCTTCCTGGGCCTATGTATCTATAACCGACGTTTTGTGGAAGGATTTGCAGACTTCGCAGCTCCCCTATATAAGTTGACATGAGATTGAAACAACTTCCATTGGTCTATTGAATGTGATAAAGCTTTCCGCCAGTTGAAGGCAGCGCTTTATTCAAGACCTATTCTGGCATACCCACAGCAGAACGGTCGGTTCCAGCTGGACACCAATGCGAGTAATACCGGACTTGGAGATTTGTTATCACAGGTGCAAGATGGTCAGAAAAAAGTAATCGAATACTATAGCAGGGTGATCTCCAAGCCTGAAAGCAATTACTGGATCACCAGGAAGAAACTTCTAGCGAAAACCATAGCAGTAGATCACCTCCACAAATACCTATACGGAAGAAAGTTTTTCATCAGGCTCTGAAGTGGCTACTGGAGATGAAAAACCCAGGAGGGCAAATAGATAGGTGAATAGAAAAGCTAAACCAGGATCCTTTCAAAATCAAACATCGCCCAGAAGAGCATGCCCAAAGGCCTCTAAGAATTGTCAGCGGAATGAGCGCCATGAAAAAGTCGCCGATATTAGAGAAACGGGACTGTTGACTGATGACAAATGGACCACTATATATACAAGACAGGACCAGGAAACCGAACTGACAGACCCTCCTGGAGAGATATTTCGGACAGAGATCTATCTTCAAGGCAATGTAGGCACAATGGGATTTTCTCCTTATGGAGAATGGACTACTCAAACTGGTGTGGGAGTCAGCTGATGGAAATTCATCAATGTTCCTATTGGTTTTGCCTAGGAAAAGGATAAATGAAGTTGTGAAGGAAAATCAGGAGGACTTCTCAGAGTCAATAAAACTTTGGTTTGAGAAGTAGGGCTGTGTGCACGGGGCAGAACCAAAAGAATGATTCTGTACTCCATGCAATTTATTCTTTAAAATTGCAGAGCGCTTTCGACCTATATGGTCATCTCCAGAATGCATCATTATTCCAATCAGCGACGTTGCCTGAGACGGTTATGAAGTTGTGTACCCACAATCCTTTTCTATGTACCAGAACTTGTTATCATTTATGCGCATCAATTGGCTATTTCTCCTATGAAAACGGGAGCAAAAATATATTTTCCATCTTGTGATATTCAAGGAGTGAAAATATGTATGTAGAATATTTATTTTGTTATCTTTGTACTTATGAGTGCGCAAGTGAATGAACGACTGTAGTAATGAAGGCAATTGTTGATAATAGAACTTCAATGAAAGATAATATTGAGATGGAATCTCATAAGATATGTTCTATCACTGAAGAAATTTTAATGAATATCAATCGACATTAGGGTTCGAAAAAAAAACTCTTGCTATGACAGAATCTTGAAACGGTTGCTGACCAATAGCATTGCCGAAGTTCTTACTCAATTTGTTATCTGTTGAACGTATGAGAAAACACTGAATCGGAATAATTAATCCTTGAGAATACTGATAGGTGCGTGTACATAATGTTACGTGAAGCACTGAAGAGAGGTTACGAAGGTAGAGCAAATCATGAAGTTTATGGATATGAGACTAAACCATACGATCCTTTGAGGAAGGAGAGCGGTTAATTTTCGTCAATAAAAAACATGTCCCTGAAAATGGAACTAGATACTACTGAATGCCACACCAAATGTTTATTAGAGGAAGCACATTGTAGACTTATTGTTGATTTCTTCGAGAAGGTATTGAATACCATTTCTTATATGTTACAAATACATAGGCCCCGATTTCTGAAGTCTTGATCGCTTTTCGAACTCTATGACGGGCGTATCTGTGAATCGTCTCTTCCCCTCGAAATAGGCAATACTTCACACAGTTATGCAACACTTTCTGATTGGGACCTGACTCGTAGTTATCTGCTCACGAAGTTTCAGAGAGGTTTCAGATACATGAGTTGCGGATTATTTCTTATAGAAAAATAAGTTTGAATCATCGCCGGCCTCGAAAATTTCGTTTTAACTCGGATTTGCCGGAGCTTCACATAATAAGAAGGGGTAGAACTATCAAAACATGTAATTCAGATGAATTGATGAATCTCTTGAGACAGGGGTTTGGTACTACTCGACGGCTTTGAATACGACAGAACCCTAATTCGAAGTATGCTGCCCCGTTCTTATGTCTATCTCAGTAATCTGGTCAAATAGTTGAGGTGGTATGGTCAAAGATTTCTGGTAGTCTATATGGAATATAACGATCAAACAATAATAACGATACGTTATGCTCATAAGTTAATAGGAAATTTTAGTATAAGATTATGTAGATTGGAAAAGACAGATACTCAGCTATTTTTCTCTAGTTCGATCGTTTTTCGAACTCTATGACAGGTGTATCTGCGATACGCCTGTCCTTTCAAAAATGGCCACACATTTATGGAATAGTCGTTAATTGAAACCTGACTCATATTTGTTCAATTTCTGAGAGAAAAATACCTATGTCTGAAACATCATCTTCAATGAATATTTCGCTGAACTCAGATTGAGCAGATCTTCAAATAATATAAAGGCACTAAACCGTCTTAAATTCCAGTCAGCATGAAATATATTAATTGTTGAGAGATGGGTCTGGTACTACTCGACGGCTCAAATGCGATAGTGTGGTTCAATATTTCAATGAAATGAACTTATTTCCAGGAGCTGATGCGATGAATTTAGGTAGAATATGCGAGATACAACAATAAAGCAATACTTTCCATACAAAATGTTTATTCATTGATTTCCAATAGAAAATGTTCGTTGAGATAAGGTACGTTGGAGAGGGCTATTGTTCACGTGATACGAACACCTATGCTCTGATTTACGTACTCTTGGTTACTCATCACATCTATAACGGGGTGAATCTATGAACTGCTTGATATAGTCAGCTTTTTCTACTACTTAGAGGTATACGAAATATTTTGAATAAATATATATAATAAAACTAGCATCATATATGCGAATGGGGATGAGTTTTTTCATCACTATCTATTTCGAACTGTAAAAGTTTTTCAACTGTTTGAGGTGATTCAGATTCCTGCAGTGATTCTTCAAGCTTTTCCTATTTCTTGAGGTTGGGGTATAGATTCCAGTTTCTGCGTCCTTCAGATCTATATTTGTTGTATATATCAGTATATTTTCATAGTCAAAACGACTTTTCACTCCACAGTAAAAAGCATTTATTTCTAGAAGAGAAATTAGCAATGGATTTCGGCTAAATATTTTGCCATCTTCAGGCTCTCTGAAATGAACATGAATCCCTGCAAGTTAGTTAGTTTTGAGTAAATGAATTTATTCAAAACTAATCACTACGCCACTTGTTTTCACCTATTCAAATTTATGGGATATTTGAAAACCATACCTATTTTCACAAAATTATCTACCTCGTCAGTACAAGTTTCCTCGAGAAGATGTCCTTCTGTACGCCTTTCCAAGAAATTAATTCAGTCGATAAGTTTTATTTACTAATCAGTTGACATTTCAACTTCAATGTTCGTGTAAGTCAGTGATGTTATGTTTATTTCTGTGAAAAGTTTTCTATCAACGATGGTCACCCTCGTATCGTTTAATATACAACAAATTTTTTACTAGAAATTAATTAGGATTCCACCTGACCTGGACTACTTTCATGATCTCCAACTTATATTTGCTCATCTGCTGAATATGTAGTGGAATATCTCATCCCACTGCGTTTTTTTCGACTGAAATAGAAATTTCATGAAAGGTCTTGTTGTAACACTACGAATTATTTAACCATTTTTAGTGAAATCAACTCACCTCAAAATATAAACACCGAATTTGAACAAAATGATCTTCACTTCAACTGATCAATTATGAATGATACTCCGATCATAAAAATTCCACGAAAACGTGTTTAAAACTAACATTTAAAAAAAATCTAGGAATTTCCAAAAACCTCTGTATATATTACAACGATTAGATAAACCTTCTTGGAAAAAATAACTAACCTCAAAAAATCAACACCGACTTTAAACAGATTATCTTCACTTCAACTGATCAACTCTGAGTGCTACTCAGATATGCTTTTTTTAAACCCCATCTCCTCATTCCCACTGCGGAAAACTATTTGCAATCCAATAATCCCACACATAATAATGCGAACGGCGGCTGTCAGCCAGAGAGCACTATGGGTTTGTTCGTTGAATATTGAAATCAAATCAACACAATCGACATGAAAAAGATTTTGTTCACTGCTGGGCGCCACTCAACTCTGTAATAACGAAAAAGTAGCTATTCGAAAAGTTGAGAAACCGAATAGGTTATGATACTAAGAGTGTTAATCAAAATGGTCATTTGAGCCGAAGTATAAATAAAGAACTATGTATATGAAAAATATATGCAAATGCCACTTACAAAAAAAAGTGATTATATCGCCGTTGGTAGATGTCAAAATTTTATGAAAAGTTTCATTACAACTTGAAAAGACATAAAAAATTAAAATGTCACAGAGTTTCCCAATTCCATAGAAAAGAATTATGCTTTTTCATAGTACTACGATGAAGCTCACAATAAAATGTTAGACACTAGAGCGTGTGCTTTATAAGCTTATAGAATGAGATTGATGGAAACAAAAGTATTAGTTTTTTTGGGTGAACTCTCATGTTCAATAATCAAAATAATAGAAAATTCTGGCCTGTGTATGAACTTCTCTCCGATGTGGCACGTTGGGTAATTACGCTATTTTTCCAACAGTGGTGGGCGGTTTACTTGAATGATGGCGGAGGGGTTGTCGAACACTGGACGAACCTCGAGGGATGGATGCGTCAGTTTAAAAACGTGAAGGAACCAAAAGACTATGGCTACGATCCCATTGGGCATATAACTCCTGAAGGATGTGGAGGTACATCAAAACTCCTCACAAAAAAATGTGAAAATCCGTAGTCTACTTCTACAACCCTAAAACCGAAAACAAAAATGACTTCCAAACTAATAATGGATGTACAAAACAACATCAAACGCATATTTTTCCCTAGATTATATTCCTGTCAACTCACTTCGACTGAGGGCTTCGAAAAAAATGAGAAGACGGTGCCTCGTGGTACAACAAATGGAAATACTGAAAGTTCCAGGGCTAATTAAAAATATATAGCCAGAAAAATATTCCACTTCAACCGGGTTCTGGCATCTACTGAGTTCGGGAGGGTATTCTACAATTCAGATCCAAAAACTTGATAGTCCCTTTTTCCGAGTAGCACCGCCACTACATCCCCTTTTTAGAGATCCTCGTGGCACTAAACCACTCTCTCTCTCTCTCTCTCTCTCTCTCTCCCTGCCTTCACGGAAGAACCTCCATTTTTCTCTTCTCAGGCGCACTGCCAGCCAATAAAATAGCAGGAAAACCGATTCAGTGCAGGAATCGCCGGACTGAAACTTGGTAACTATGACACGCCGTATCTTGACTCCGAAAACAGGAACAACGTAAGAGAAATTGGAGTTTGACATATGATTCAACTTAGGTCGAAAACACGCAGTGGAAACTATATATCAACTACCACTCGAAGAAAATCAATAGACATATACTTAAACTATTTAGACAGCACAGGCTCGCTGAATTTCGCTAACAACTAAACAAATAATCATCAATATTCAAATTTATTCGGAGCGTAGGCAACCAATGCTGCATTGAGGTGTTCTTGAGGTTGCGAAGCAATTGTTCAATCTTGGTTTCCCCAAACTACAGGCTAACGAAAAATTAAACGCTACACCACCACCTCATTTTTGTCGTACAACTATTAGGAGCAGTCGAATACATCATGGACAAAAGTTTCAGAACAGTACCGAATTCAGATGAAAGACACGTATAGTTCATAAAACTCCCAATGTACCTACATTCATCTTAAATGTCAGCACTTTAGGTATCATATGTGCCGGTCATCATGCTATCCCATGAATAATGTCGTACTACATTTCGTTGAGACATCCCCGATAATGGATTTTGCTAATGATACAAAAAAATTCCATTTGACTATCTCTCCCTCTATATATTAATTTTTGAATGAAAGTTTCCGAAAGCATCTGACGATAAAATCAAATATTGTTACACTTATAACAAAGAATGACTTCACCCAAACTCATTTGGTAAGTTGAATTCCTACCTCTCAACCCTTCAAAGATATACATTCCAAATCTTGAAACCCATTGGCCACATTATAAATTCTTGCGATGTTATAATACTTAATGGTCAACGCAGAAATGGTACCAATTGGCTATACCCTCACAGGGGCGACCGCCACTAATGGTCTATCTGACGAATACCTTCCGTTTTGATAATTAACAAACAGTTGGCGGACGGTCCTTTTCAGTATAGGGTTTGTATCTAGCGATGTGATCTGATTCGCTGGAACGGCACAACTTCGGTTTCAGGCGCTGTGTGATTTGAGGGATTGAAATAAAATCATTGTAAAACTGGAAAAAAATAGACAAATAACCTATCAAGTCAATATAGCTTCAACGGGGAATTAAACTGGAATAATTGATGATGTCTGGCCAAACCACCCTACCATCTACTCGCATGCAATAGATAATAAATGCATGAATAGTTTAATGAAGTCATTAGCGACAGCTACTCCATAAACTGCTTACTATTATACATATTGCATGCCCCCTCGTTTTTTCTTTCGAATCTAAATATTCTCAAAGTCATTAGAAATTCACAATAATCAATTTTCAGGACAATCTGTGTGGAGTCAGGAATCTGAATGGGGTTATAAATATATATGGGACTAGAATGAATTATTTAATTCTTTTTATTCCGTTTCAAGAACATGGTATATTGAAAAAATATGAATGATTATCATCTGCTCTTTCGTCTTGTGTGTGTGTGTGTGAAATTGTATGTCTTTGGTGTTGTTCTTTTTCAATTTTTTTCCAGTTTTTCCCTAACTCTCTCTTTCTCTCTCTCTTTCTCTCTCTTGCACGCTCAATTCTTCAGGATGAAAACTGTTGCAAAATTTGTACTAAACAAACAAGCAGACAGACGAGAAAGTGAGTCGGAAGTCTATAGCTCATCGGGAAGATAGTTCAAAATCGATTGCAAAATTTGTACCGAACAGAAATATAGACAAGAGAAGAGCTATAATGTGTTTGTATATGTGTGATATTTTTTCAGGTTCAGGAATACTGTCAACGAAATTATATATCTGCCGATGATAATAATCATGGTTCATGTGATATTAATACTGGGATGTGTAGCAATAAATCTTCTGGTGAGTTTTCTTAGGTTTAATCCGTAAAGGTTTTTCTTTACAGAAGTTTAGTTTTTACACTCGGCATTGTACTTCAGTTTATATATATGAAGTATATTCACATTTTGTTGAGACCCTTCCGTTGTGCATATATCGTAGTTGCTCATGATCACCTCTCCGTAATGCTATCCGTGCCAAACTGGCATTATATCTAGGTACAAAGATTGTGGAGGAACATTTTCCAAAATCTTAAGATGTTCATTCAGATTTCTAGCTCCCAAATTTGATGTTTGGAGCAGTCTGAAGGCACTCATTGCCACTTTCTCCAAAACACACAAAGGCAGTAGCGAAAAGTTCAGCATTAGCTCTATGGCAACAGTGAGGCATGTGAATATTGCTTTTGTGATTCCCAAACAGCTGCACCACCCGCAGCTTGACCACTATACTGATGAGGCATAGGTGACATGGGTTTGATGATCATTTAATATAACCAATATATCAATTTCGGCTTCAAATACTATGTCTTGCCAAATACTATGTCTGATTATATTCAAGGCTATCTGCATGCGGTTGGATATTTTCCCATCATAATTGCCTCCAATAGTAACGACCAGGTCATTTCCGTAACCTTGAGTCGTTATTCCAGATTCATATAGCTTCACTATCAGTTTTCCCACGGTCAATGACCACAGCAAAGACTATGGGTACTAAGACATCAGAAAACTGCAAGAAGTTCGCCATAGGTGAATTGGAATATGATCAAGATCCATGACAGATCCTGTAGGTGATATAATTTAAGAGTAAATATCGAATGACTTTGTTAAGTTTGAATAGGTGGCAACAAAAAATTATAATAAGGTTCTCGACTGGACATACGCCAGTAAAAAAGCACATCAATAAAATGGGACTGTACAATGGCAACCCAAACTGCGAAGCTCTGGATAGCGGCCAACCTTGGGCGAATCAAAAAACATTTCACAATCAGTGAAATAATTACACAAAGTCGTACAAGGCAGAAGGACTCGGGGACTTCTATAATCAAAGGGTTCCTATAAATAATTTCCCCCACCCAACCAGAAAAATGAATCACTCAGGTAGAATACGAGGCTGGTTTCTCACATGGTTCCTTCAGTTAGCCTAATTTTTTCTGTGTGAGTTTTCAATTATATAATTCGTTTATCATTTTTATATTTTTTCTCTCCACTGGAATCTACACTATAATCCCTGAATAATCACATGCTATTTATTTGAAGTATCAATACCTTTCATGGCCATCTGAAATTTTGGGCTGTTGTAATCAAGGTTACATGCCATCATTGTCGTTTTCGATTTCAGTTATATATTCCTCTCAAATGTCGGTAGGATTGAATTCGAAATTTGCATGTTCATCTTCTGGAATTGTAATTCTAGTAATCTAGAAAACTCAACACAACTGTTGAATTATCTTCACTACCTCTGACATAGCATTTTGTCGGGTTCGTTACCAAGTTCAAACTTGTTAGAGAAAGACATTGATATTGAGTGGATGAAGAGGATTGGGAAAAGCGACATTCCAAAGCCACCTACACTGGACATGCCACTGAAAACTTTTCGTTTGCAACATTGTCAAGGGTTGCCGCGGAAAATGTGAGTACAGGAAAGATGAATTGGATTATTTGACCACTCATGGCTGTTGCCATGGTCATCCTACTTGAATGCCACTCCAACGATATACTCACGTTCAAAATGATGATATGCTATTGGCAATAATGACTCACACTGAGATTCAATACTTTTATGAACAATGATTCCATCAACATTTCTAAAACTATAACAAACGTGAGAGAACAGTAGATTCAATCGTAGCATCTTCGGAAATAAATGAAATGTGAATTGTATTGTCATATTTATTTTATAAATTAAATGTGAATTGTATCTATTGGAATGAAAATTGAGTTACTACTGACTATAATGCATTTACTATATCTAGAAGTCGGTCATTATGGAAGTTGTATCCCTTCATTTGCATCTTGCTTTTGGGTTGCGATATCACCCATCTCAACTTTGGTATTGAGACGATTCATTTTACTTTCAGTATAACGGCACCATCCATATTGGTATAATTATCCTCGGAATCATCACAGGATCATGGGCCACGATACTTGCAGAATTTGGGCAACAAGTCATCAATGAGGTAAAATTATTGTTGAATATATATAAATATCCATTCATAAACTCAAGGAGTATTTCTTACATATAAGTGGAGGCTTACAATGGGCCACTTTACTTTTCTGATGGTATCCTCTCAAACCTGCTCCAAAATCCTCATATGTCGAATACTTTGAAACCGGTATGCCTATGGAGAGTCACCTTCATACCAGAAGCAGAGTAGGAGTATGCAACATATCCTGAATTCCTAATATCAATCAGCATCTCATAGTTTGCTTTGAAAACGTTGAGAGAAGCTGTGTATGATTATATTAGACCAGGAACCTTGAAACATAATTGTAAAGTATAGGGGCCTAGGACGCTATTGAATGAAGTGCCCCAAACAACATCAAGAGAAATTATCGCAGACAAGAGACCATCATCTGTTTGAAAAAGAGCTGAGCTCTCACGTAATTACCTCAAAAATGGCCTGGGAATCCTTGAAAAAACTTAACGAACCAAGCATGCAGAACATTGTGTAACCCTTATTTTTCAAATCGCAAATTTGAATAATCTCATTCAAATTGTAAGAAGTGGAATCACTTTGCTGATAGGCTGCTCAGTTGATTCGGTAAGGTTGTGAGTGAGGTTCAATTGACAACTTTTGATAGTTTTCTCAGATTAGGCCACTGCAAAATTATTCATCTATTAATTTGACTTGTTCAGTGTTTGGGCACAGGACTTGCGAAAGACAGAAATTGAAGGTAAGAAAATATATAAAATAGCTTGTATGGGAAGGCAAAATGGAGATATAGGAACTCAACCTAATGAATTTTATTCCTTCCATACAGAATTATGATCAATATAGAATTGAATGGATGATAACAAATGAAAATAGGATTAATTTATATATAAGAGAAGTAAAAATTACTATTGAAAAAATTTCAAGTTGAGGATTGGTTAATGGAAATTTGAACCTTAACAAAACAAGTCTCTGATTCCAGCAGAATATGGTTGTTGGTACTTTCTATACCTGAGGATTTTGCTGAAGATGGTCTTCGGTGAAAGAGACTGAGAAGGCTTTTTTGTTTGTTGTTGGTCTCAGCACAACTGAGACGATCGGGTCTTAGAGGGGTGGTCGTATTGATTGCGACACCTTGTATTAGCTTTCTCGTAAATATAATATATGGTTGCTGTGTGATCTCCTTGGTAACCAGGCCTTTCATATTCAGTATTCAGCTCCCCTCAGTGGTACATACATGCGGATGAGTCGATGGGAATCAGAAGTAGTAACAATTTGGGGAGAACGAAGGATGTCCTTTGAACCTCAAGCTCATGTTTCGAATTTTAGTTTAATGAATCCAAAAATGGTCGGATACAACTAGTAAAGAATAGTAAACCAGTACATACAAATGACTGAGGAAAGTTACACTAAAGGTGAATTTCTCAAACAGAAATTGACATAGTTCTCAAAATCTATACCAGGAAAAAGTGACCATAAAGATAAATTTCTTCAATAGAAGGAGAAATATTCATGAAAATTTCTTACGGGAAGCAACTGTATAGTTGGATTGATTCAATTCTTCAAAAATCGATGCCACTGATTGTGAAATAATTCACTGAGCAATGAAAAAATCCAACCAAAAGAATTTTCAACAAAATAATTCAATGTTTAAAACTGGAATACTCTTTGATAATTTATTGAAATGTACTAGGAAAGTACAGAGTGGAAATAGTGGAAGGTAATTGAACGGAAAAATATATCATCAAAAGGAGAAGAATATAGATAATTCGAGAACGAGGGCCAAGCCATGTGAGTGAAGTTAGCAACGAATTCGTCAGCAACGTTTCTGGAAAAATCGTTGCCAGCAACGATTTGATGGGGCGGATTTCATGCAGTTCAAAATTATTTTGTATGGTTTTTGAGGTGAGGAATCTCACGAATAGAGTTTGAAATGAACGTAATACAATGAAAACCATTGTGCCTATGTATCACAGTTAAATAAATTGAAAATTTGAGAATGAAGCGAGAAAATTCGGATATTATCAATGAATCTACATGATGTCAAATAACTCAAGAATGAAGAAAAAAGTCACCTTGGAATTCTACCAGATTATGAAAAATTATGTGGTCTTCTCAATGGTTATAGAATATTTTTCACAAGCTTTTATTAAGTTTTTCCACTTGTGTGTTTGTTCATTAGTTTGGGTCAAATCTTGCAAGTAAAGTTGAACCCTAGGCGTCCGATAACTTGGAATTTTGCAGGTGGTTATAATTCCGTTGACAATGTATTAGAGAATTTTTGTTTTGGCAAAAAAGCAAAATGGCGGCTCCAAGACGTCCGACGAGATTTGTGGTCCGATTCAAAATTGGTATGTGGGGTTTTGAGGTTGGAGATTATGAGTGTATGTCAAAATTATTTCATTCAAGATGGAGGGCGAGTTTTGTAATAAAAATTGGTATGTGGGGGGATTTAGGGTCAGTCGGAGAGTCGAAAAGTAATTGAACCTGATTTTTTATTGCTTTCGTTATTTTTAAGACGTATATCTTGAGAACAAGGAATGATGCCACCGTGAAATCCAACAATAATATAGAGAATGATGTGTTTTCTCCATCTATGACCATGAAAATTTTCAAAATCTGGTCGGAAAGTCGAAATGGAATTAAAATCCCAATTTTTCATTGTTTTCGCCATTTTTAAGTCGTATATCTTGAGAACAAGGAATGATGCCACCGTGAAATTCGACAGTAATATGGAAAATGATGTGTCCTTTCTATCTATGATCGAAACATCTTTTTAAATCCGATCAGAAAGTCGAAATGGAATTAAAATCCCAATTTTTTATTATTTTTGCCATTTTAAAGACGTATATCTTGAGAACCGAGAATGATGCCACCGTGAAATTCGACAATAATATGAAGAATGATGTGTTTTTTCCATCTATGATCGAGAAAATCTTAAAAATCCGGTCGGAACGTAAAGTAATTGAAATCCCAATTTTATTATTGTTTTTGCCATTTTTAAGATTTATATCTTGAGAACAAGGAATGGAGCCACCGTAAAATTCGACAATAATATGGAAAATGATTTCGTTTTTTCTTTTTAAGACGTATATCTCGAGAGCAAGAAGAGAAGACACCGTGGAATCAATCCAGATAAAAAAATTGTAATCTTCCTAACTGTGAAAGTTTTTAAAATCTAGACGGAAAGTCGATTACTAAGGAACATCCCGAAAAATTAATATGTTTGCCATATCAAACACGTATATTTTTTTCTAATTGATAATACTTGACTTCAGTATACTGTTGTAGGTGTATTGAGTTGAAACTGATAATTTCGGTCAAACAGGATTTTTTTTTTGCTATTTTCCATGGTTAAAACCAAACCAAGTTATTATCCTATATATTCGAAAGAACCGCATTGTCAGTTGATTCTTTAATTGTAATACATTTTACATTTTTTATTGAGAACATGAAAAATATCGTAAAAAATTATTGGAACAATCAAATGATCACTACACAAAACTATATATATGAATATATATATATATATATATATATATATATATATATATATATATGTGAAAAAGTAAAGTAGAATATTTTTTATACATTTTTGGCAGAATCATTGAATATAAACCTTCTCAATGTTTTCGAAAAATGCTCACTGCATTTTTGTTTTGAAAACTTGCTTGTACGTGTTCTCGCCAGAAATTTTTCTTTACCATAGGCATGTGACCAAATCTTGCACCTGAAATTATTGATGTTTCCTTGATTGTGTTTCTTTATCTGAGATATGAACTTAAATATTATATTCAGATATGATAACTTATATATTGAATTCAAATCAAAATATATTTATTACAAAAACTATTGTCTGCGGTATTTTATTCTTTAAGCAATAATTACTATTCAAAGAGTCTCTATTTATATGGTGTGCAGAATGGAATCTTTCTGATACGAGCAAACTTAACCCCGGAAAAGTACATTGGCATAGTAGAAATTAGTTTTTTTTAAACCAATCATAAATGAAATAAAATAATTAGATTCACATTGTTTCACACTGCGGGAATCTATGGTAGGGATTTAGATTGATAGAAAGTTGCTCTACCACAGTTTTTGTAAATGTAAGGACTTCCATAACGTTTACACTCCACTGTCAGTGTGAAAACACACAAAACTATACAGAGGTCTGGATAATTGATGGAGGAAATACTTTTGGCGGCATCCAATCAGGTAATCTTAAGGCATTCCAGAATCAGGTTCTAGTTTTGTTGAACTGGGGGTTTGAGCTGTCTAAAATTATATCTGATGATGATATCGGCACTACAAGTTTGGCGTGAATTTGCCCCTGGTATTCTTTTGGCACCAGGAACAGGTTGGATCTCCTCTAACGGGCCTGATTATTAAGTAACAGCTCGTACGAAGCGTTTCGGGAAGCTCAATTCGGCTAGAGGTATGCTAATTGCAACTGTAGAGGAACTCTCATTATAGCCCAGACGATTCTAACGTACTTGGGTATCTACAGCGTCCTGACTTTGAATAATATCATTGATTGTTGGGCCGTTCTTGTATGTTTTATATTGTTTCATTCTTGTAGACAGTAACCATAATCTACTTCTGATGTTCGATAACTATTTCATGAATACCATATTTTATAAATGAGAAAACATTGATCAATATAAAAAATTTATCCATGATAAACAATTATCATAAAAGGAATCTTAACATCCTGATAATATATATATATATATATATATATATATAAGAATTCTTTTTAAAGTTGTGAAGGTTAGACGACTGTCTAAGTTAAAGAAGAATCCTTTTTGAATTCGGGTATGCAGTCAACAGGGGTATGGAAAAAAAGTGTACTCTTTTTTCTATTCAAGCTTTCGAGTCATTTATTGTCTCTTCATCAGGAACTCTACAATGAATTAAATTGAACATTATAAGATTTAAAAACCAAAAAGGCATATGTGTACTTACAAAAGTGAGGTTAAAAATCCCTTTCACTTGCAGCAATTTATAAAATACCATGTCACAACAGACAACACTCTTGGTAAAGTCATATATAGTTGGAATTTTGATCAAAATTGATCAAGATTACTTAAACATAAGCGAATAAACATTTTAAAATTCCAAATGGGCTCTTATGGAGGTCATGTTGGATTCAAGAGGCAGTGGTGACAAATGAAAAATGAATGATTATTGAAGTATATGAAGTTGACAAATGACAAGTATGAAGAATAGATGTAAGACCTGTTGCCAACATACAATGCGGTGAAAAATAATATCACCAACCAAATACAGGGTACCAACTTATGTTAATTGAAACGATTTTGGTAAGTCTCATGAGGAGACTGCCAGAGAAAATATGAGTTTTTTAGAAAAAAAAGTGAAAAAATTTTACAAAGTGAAAAATTTTTCAATACCCACCCTTCCAGGGGACACAATTATGTTAATGTATTGAATTGTGGTCTGTCTCATAGGAGAACGACTGAGTAAATATAAGTAGATTATGCTGAGATTATCAATGTCCGTTCTCGAATTCATTGAATTAGGTTCTTTGAAAATTTGTGTCATTTCGAGAGAAGTTCTATTTTTTACATTAGATTCATGTTCCAAGATATTCACATTATCATAATCTGGGTTATGGTTCAAAGCCATGGGTGATGAGCTAATGAACAAGTTTTTTTTTTTAATTTCTAATATATATATATATATATAGTACATATATATATATATATATATATATATATATATATATATGCAGTCAATTTGAATTGAAGAATGAATTATCATTAAAATATCAGCCTTATTCCATCTCCCCCATTACTAATAAATTCAAATCACGAAGACATATCACAAAAAGGGCCTAATCAATAATATATAGTCATTTACACAACAATTACTGTATTATTATTAAATTACACATGGGTGGTAAATAAAGGTAGCAACATCAAATCTATAATATGATCTAGCGCACGTGTACTGTAAACCATTTATTTTCATCTATGTCGTTTGAATACAAAAATCATCATTCAATTTTATTTTGGATTCAAAGTCATAAAAATAAAGATTACTTACAGCACTAGTGATGTAAATTGTTCATCCCATCACGAGTGCGTAATTGATCTCATTATATAACGGATTCAACTCAAAATGACTAATGTAATAGGCTCATTACTTAATATCTCACTAGAATATATGTTAACATATTGTCCATGAATAAATACATGCACTTGATGGGTTTTCATAACTAAAACGATTTATGGACTTGGAGCATGGGAAAGGAGTTTGACATGCAGCGCTGCAGTGGCGGAATCGGGCGAACTCGTCCGTATAGTGTCACTTATCTGCATTTACCGCTTTGATAAAACGAGTGTTTAAATTTTTCGGTCACAAACGTTAAAACGACTGGAGCCGCCATTTTGCTTTTTTGCCAACAAAAATTCTCTAATACATTGTCAACGGAATTATAACCACCTGCAAAATTCCAAGTTATCGGACACCTAGGGTTAAACTTTACTTGCAAGATTTGACCCAAACTAATGAACACACAAGTGGAAAAACTTAATAAAAGTTTGTGAAAAACTATTCGATAACCATTGAAAAGACCACATAATTTTTCATAATCTGATAGAATTCCAAGGTGACTTTTTTCTTCGTTCTTGAGTTACTTGACATCATGTAGATTCATTGATAATATCCGAATTTTCTTGCTTCATTCTCAAATTTTCAATTTATTTAACTGTGATACATAGGCACAATGGTTTTCATTTTAAACTCTACGTTCATTTCATACTCTATTCGTGAGATTCCTCACCTCAAGAACCATACAAAATAATTTGCATGAAATCCGCCCCATCAAATCGTTGCTGGCAACGATTTTTCCAGAAACGTTGCTGACGAATTCGTTGATAACTTCACTCACATGGCCAAGCCTTAGTTCCAAAAAAAATAGTATTCGATAACAAAAAAAAAATCTCTGAAATTTTCCAGAGGAAAAGTGTGATATTGAGTTATCAGAGTATTTTGGAATTTTTCCAGAGAAACAATATAGTGTTCTGAAATCAAAAATATTTTGGGTAATTTTACATAGGAAAAATATAGTGTTCTATAACTATACTGAGAGTGTGACGACGCAAATAAGATCAATGTTTAGGAGAATCCTTCCATCGGAAGAAATTCCCGATAGATAAAAATCTACCTAGACATATATGTGCTTATGCTTACATACATATATATATATATATATATATATATATAAATATATATATAAATGTATATATATATATATTTTTCACTTATACGTCTTTTTAAAAAAAGAACTTTATTTTTATTAATTAAAACTAATCCACAGTATGAATAACTGGGATGGATATTTATACAATACAATATGTATCGGATTCAATGAGTACTAATGAGTGATTATGAATATCAATGAATATCAAAGAATATCAAAGAATGCTCTCCTGGAGTCTGGGATCCTTTTTTATAGACTTTGGTGTGCTGACGATGCATGGCGTCGGTCATCTAGGACACGACACCTTGAGATGTGTTGACTGGTTTCCTGTCGAACTGCGTAGAAAAAGATACGGCGTAGAAGATGATGCAATCTTGGGACAATGGGATCATTCAGGATTCTGATATAACAACTTCCCCCTTGAAAAGAAAGTTGATGCGGTGCGGCAACTTTCATCAGGCATATGATTTTGGGGGTGCATTGGAATTCCATTCGATTTGTTCCTCTTCAATTGGTTCTTGAAGATGAATGCTTGGTCTTCTCCTTGAGGGTAGTAATCTTCTGAAGGATGAGAATGCTATTCCCGGTCTTGGAGGTTGTGGAGGATGATCGTTCATGCTTGAGGTCATTATACCAATTTTCATAGAACGTCTATTTCTGCACTTACAAAACATGTATAGTGAAACAATACAAATAATTATGGTAATAGTCAAATATGTAAACCATGAAATATGTTTTTTCACAAATGGTTCATTTATAATTTTGTCTAATTCTTCATCATATTGAGTTAATTTATGTTGGGCATTTATGATTTTGAAATTTTTTTAATTTAAAGGTTTTGGTTTTTTTTGGAAATTTTAATTAAGGTATCAAAATTGGAAGTTATATGTAACATTTTGTTCTTGAGACATGAGAGATTTTGCATGTACTCTTGTATTTCCAATATATGCATTGCATTGAGGTTGTAATTTCAAAATTGAATTATTTTCATTACTTGAGTTGATACATCTCCTTTTTGACAATTAATAGTTATAATTAAGGGATCTGATAAGGTAATTAACCATATATTTGATTGAATTTCAAAAACATTGTAGTCTTTTGCAAATAATAGTGAAACTGAACATATTTTAGGGAGTTCTAAGAGTGGTCTTAAAATTTGTGCTTCACATAATGAATAACTGTCAATTGGATATAAAACTACATTTTCACAGATTTAAAAATCAAAAATAGTTGTTTACATTTTTCAAGGTTCTGAAAAGCAACATACAACATCGAATCATCGTCTTTTGCAATGAAATTATGAGTTGTAGATAAAATGTGATGTAATCCAGTTCTATTATCTAGGATAGGAATGGGATACACTCGGTAAATGGTATAGATTTCTGGTTCGACTAAGGGAATCTTTAATATAAAAATAATTCTTGAATCTGCTTGAAAAGCTTGTAGTTCAATTATGTCTAAATATTTGGATATTGATGACATTTTGATTGGTAAGGGAAAATTGTTCTTTTGAGTTGTTTGAGAAATGTCTCGAAGAGATGTTATTAAATCATTCGGTCTTATAATTGATGTATGAATAATATTGAGTCTTGCAAAAGTTATTGCATTTAAAATATCATTCAATTCATCTTCCAAAAAAGTATAACTTTCTAATAATTGTTCAGAGATTTCGATAGCTTTCAACTTTGCGTTGAGTATCGCTAATTCATTCGTTAAATCATAAATCCATGTTTCAATTTTCTTTATATCTTCATTAAACGTTTTTTTTTGTAGTTGCTGAATAGTTGTATTGAATTCTTTTATAACTGAAGTTGTTACTAAAATTTGGTTTTTGAGCAAATTTTCAATTTGGAGTTTATCTTTATATATTTTATTTATACAGTCATTAAAATATTCTCCATCACTGGCATCTAAATTACCTGTGATTGCTTTCCATATCGAGCCTATTCCGTTGAGGATACCTCTTTTGTATCTCTTATCATATTCATTTGAATCCATTTTGATTTCATTATATTTTGAATCTACTTGTGCACTTATCTTACTTAATAAGCTTATATGTGTGTTTATTTCATAATTGAAATATTGCATTCTAGGGTGATTTGTCTCTACGAGATGTACAAGTTCTTCTAATATCTTATTATTTTTTCATTACTTATTTTCATGTCACCTTGTTCATGATAGTAAACTCCTATCGAGTTGTTTATAGGTGAGATATTATACTGGGCGTTGGCAAGTTGAACTGCTAGAATTATCATTAATAAATGATACTCCATTATTGATCTGAAACAAAATAGGGTTTCAATCGATCAAAACTGACTTTAGTAGTGTAATTCGTTTCTGGGTTTTTGAGAAGGGCTGAGTTTTGGTAAACTTCTGAAATTTCAAATGGCCATTGAATTTATTTTCTAGTTTATTCTTCATTTGAGATTCTTTCACAAATACTTTATCTCCAATGTTGTATGTGATAGGTTCATGATGTAATTTTTCATAAAAACGGATTTTGGCTTTTTCCTTTTTTCTGTGAATCTTTTCGCGAGCTATTTTATAAAAGTATTCCATTCTGTTGTTCAAGTCTCTTATGTATTTTGTCATCAATTCTTCTTGATTATATAATACTTCGGGGGGTCTACTTGAAGTATGTCCGAAAACTAATTCATATGGACTGAATCCATGTGATGCGTTTTTGGAATTATTGTAACAAATCACTGCATAGGGTAAAATTGTAAAAAGATGTTCATCTGGATTTTCTGTTTTATGAGCTCTGATCATTTCAGTTAAAGTTGCGTGAAATCTTTCTAGCGAACCATTTGATTGGGGATGATCTACACTAGAAAAAGTTAGTTTTATGTCGTATAATAAGCATAAGTCTTTCAATAAACTATTATTAAATTCTCTTCCTGAATCTGCATGTATTCTGAGAGGGGTTCCGAAATGTTGGAAGTAAAGGAGTAAAGTGTTTACAACTGATTTTGATGTTTTATCTTCTAATGGATATGCTTGCGTGAATTTAGTTAATTCGCATCTTATTGTTAACATATAGTTTTTTACTGGTATTTCTAATATATCAATGTTTATTCTCTCAAAAGGAGTCTTAGGTGTTTCAGTAATTACTAAGGGATTTTCTAAGTTTTTCCGACAAATTTTTGTTTTCTGACATGTGTCACATTCTCTTATGAATTTTTCAACATCTTTGGTCATTCCTGTCCAATTATATTTCTGTCTGATTCGTCGAATTGTTTCGTTAATTCCACGGTGTAAATTACTTTTTCCACTATGAAATTGATCAAGTATTATTGGTATTTGATCTTTGATTTCTTCATTTTAAAATATAAAAAGATTTCCTGTATTGGAAATTTTATTTTCAATTATGGTTTTGATGTTTTGAAATGTCCTGGCATCTATATAATAACTAAACATATATTCAATCGCGTTCTCTGGATCGTAAGGTACTGGTATAATATAGTATTTTCTATTTTCGACTGTTTTACTTGTCAAAACATTCATTTTATTATATTGAAAATTCGGTTCTTCTTCGAATATATCTTCAAAAATTTTGTCATGCAAGTTTGTAGTTTTATTTCTCTGAGGAAAAATTATAATGTCTTTATGAGCTTCATCCAATAGTTGAGCATTGGTAAATTCAAATTTAGAATATTCTATCATCGATTTCGTTTTGAAAAGTCTGGAAAAGTTTGATAATTCTTCCAGTATTGTTTCTGGGGCAATTTCAGTTTCTGTGTCTGAAATTTCTGGTTCATCATTTTCATTATCAATGGCTAATATTTTTGAATAAAATTTTGTACATTCATTGAAATGATTTATTTTGATTCTAGATAATGCATCGGCATTTTTATGTATTCTACCTGGTCTATAAATTACATTGAATTGATATTCTTCTAATTTTAAACGCCATCTGGCTAATCGACTGCCAGGGTCTGTAATAGAAAATAACCATGTTAAAGGTCGATGGTCGACTATAAAATTGAATTTTCTTCCATATAAATTAGGTCGAAAATGTTTTACTGACCAAACCTAGCTAACAATTCTCGTTCTATTGTTGAGTATCTTGTTTCAGCTGGACATAATGTTCTAGAGGCATACGCAATTGGTAAATCTTTTCCAACTGGTCCTTGGGATAATACCGCACCTATTGCAAATGATGAGGCATCTGTCGTTAGAATAAATGATTCGTCGAAATTTGGATGAATTAATATTGGATTGGTTGTTAAAGCTTTCTTCAATTCTTGAAAAGAATTTTTACATTCATTATCAAAATTAAATACTACATCTTTTTGTAATAAATGTGTCATAGGTTTTGAGATTTTCGAAAAATTAGGTATGAACTTTCTATAATATCCTCCAAGTCCTAGAAATTGTTTTATTTCTTTTGGATTCGTTGGTTCGGGAAAATTCATTATACAATCAACTTTTGTTAGGTTTGGTTTAACTCCTTCTTTAGTTATTACATGTCCTAAGTATGCTACTTCTTGTCTTAAGAATTCACATTTATCTGGTTGTATTTTTAAATTCGCTTTTTTCAATCTTTTGAAAACAGGTGTTGAATTTTGAATATGTTCGTCGGGGAATAAATTATTATATCGTCCATATAGACTAAACATCGTTCATTTCTGAGTCCGGTTAAGATATGATCTAAAATGAATTCTACAAATAAGTATTATTATTTTCTTGGTAAATATATTTTTCAGGTGGTCTACCTGGAATATGTGAAAAGGTTTTTCTTTCAGGAGGTCTACCTGGTTTATACAGAAATATTGTTTTTTGAGGAGGTCTACCCGATTTGTGTAAAAAGGTTTTCCTTTCAGGAGGTCTACCTGATTCATATAGAAATATGTTTCTTTCTGGAGGACACATAGCAGGTCCAAAGATAAGTTTGATGAATTTGTTCGTCTGTTTTTTAACTTCTGAAGCTGAATTTGTATTATTTATCTCATTACTCTGATATTCATGTTTATTGATTATCTTATTCTTCTCAAAAGTTCTAATTGATTCTGAAGTTTTATCTAGAACTTCAATAGTCTTTGGAAAATCGCATTTTTCATTTATATTAGAAGAATTTTGATTTTTATATATTTACTTCTACTTTAGTAACCTTTAGTGCTTCTGGGTTTTTCAAATTTGATTTCAATTCGGAATCTTCCTCTGTTTTTTCAGTTTTTACAATTGCATTTGGGAGTCTTACTTTTTTTTTCTCAGTAGCTAACAGTATAGCTTCTGTATTTTTCAAGTTTGATTTTAATTTGTATACTTGTTCAGTTCTTGGTCCTATTTGTATTTCATTTTTTATTTTCTGTTCTAAGCTTGAATAAGTATGAGAATGAGTATTCTGAATTTCGGAGTTTTTTTGAATTTTGTTTGCTGAATATAAAGGAAAAGTTTTGTAATTCAAAATTAATAATCGATTACCAATATCTACTATTTCATCGAAACGTTCGAGAAAATCTGTTCCTAAAATACCGTCAAATTCGATGTCTAAATCATGAACATAAATTTGTGGTACACTGTTTTTTCTTTTGTTCCAAAAGGTAACATAACTGATTCATTAATCATTATTTTTCCATCTGTAATACCTGATATAGGAATATTTTCTGGATATCTTTCTGAATAATTTTCTACTGTTCTCTTCTTAAAGATAATGCGGCACCTGTATCAATTAAAATTTTAAAGTTACTCGGGCTTACGATATAATATAAATTGCTGAAGTTAGGGTTTATAGAAACTGTTGGTCTGAATGTTTCTGATTGTTCATTGTCTTGATCGTTGTAGGGTTCAAGGTTTTGACTACGGCTGCAAGGTTTTCTGTTATCTCTAATGGTTGAGTTGTGCATTCCTGCTGGCTTATTAATAGATTGTCCGTTGTTGTGAAAATCCGTATTAAATTAATCTGTATCAATTTCTTCGTATTCATTTGATGGTGTGGGTTCATCATAGTATGAATTTTGGAATTGATTATTTTCATCTTAAAAATCTTCATAATAAAAATTTGTATAATTATTTGATGGAAAATCAATAGGATTATTGAATTCATCATAATTAACCAGATATGTTTTTGGTGCATTAGGCGTACTTTGGGGATTTCTTTGAATAACTGTTTTGTTGTTTTGAGTTATTGGGCTGACGAAATTGATTGAAATTCGACTGTGTTGGTTGAGGACGTGGTTGATATTGAAAATTTTGCCTTGGAGTATATTGAGTTTGGAAATTTGTATTTTGTCTTTGGAAGTTCTGCGACGGATTGGCATTTGGGGGTGAATTGAAATTTTGTCGTGGTTGGTTTTGGTAAAAATTATCTCTTCTCTGAAAATTTGTTTGTCTATTCATGGGTTGTCTAGAAATATTTGGATTATTTCTCGTATTTATATTTGGTAAAGGACGTGTATTCTTTCTTTGATTTTCAAAGTATGAGAGCTGTATCTCACGCTTTATTCTGATTGAGGCGTCTATCATATTTTGGGAATTGCTTGTCAATAGTGTATTCAATACCATTGATTCTATCAATGCGGACTGAGCAACTTTCTGTTCGTTATTAAGAATTGACTTTTGTATACATGAATGCATTTTGGCATTATGGCTCTGTAATCGTGAAAAAAATGCAAGTGCTGTTTCATCAGTATTCTGCCTGATTCTCTGCAAATCCTGTATTAATGAAGTTAAGTCTCGGGAGTCACCAAAGTGAGCATTAAGTAAACATCTGATATCTAAATATGTTTCTGGATTTCTAGAATTTATCAGTTGAGAAGCTTTTCCTCTGAGTTCATTTCTAATATGGATTGTTGATAAAAGTTTCTGTTCATCTACAGCCATTCGCTCTGCATGATCACAAGCGCTTAAGAAATTTCCAAGCGAAATTGAATCGCCATCGTACTCTAGTATAATTGAGAAAATTTCTGAAAGTTTATATGGTTCAATAGGGTCATTGAGATTTTCTTGTGAACCGCGTTCTGACATTGTGGATGATTTTTGGGAATTATTTTAATTTCGGAAATTATTATTTTCAAAGGTATGGAAATAGAACAGGGTTAAATCAATTTTCTACTTTGGGTAAAATTGAATGAACTTATAATAAATTGAGACAAATGATTCAATGTGGTACTCACGATAAATCCTTCGTCGTTGACTAGCTTCGTTTTCTTTCTTCTGTGATGGTTTCTTTCTTCGTTGGAGGTTTCTTTCTTCGTTGTTTTCTTTCTTCGTTGTTTTCTCTCTTCGTTGAAGGTTTCTTTGATGGTTTCTTTCTTCGTTGAAGGTTTCTTTCTCTGTTGTTTTCTTTGATGTCGTGTCTCCTGGGTGTGATTGGATGAAGTCCGGCTTCACAAGCTCTAGCTCCACCAAGATGAGCAGCGTTGAACGACTTCCGCGTGTTTTTTGTAGGAATCTTCGTTTCGGCAAGATGAGCAGCGTAAAACGACTTCCACGTGTTTCCTGGAGTTGAAGAGACCGTCCAATTCACTTGGGCTTTGGCTGGGGGTTCTTTCCTCTTGAAAGTCGGAGACTACCGCTGGTTTTCTTCTGAATCCCAACGTTTTTGAGATCCGTACGACCGCGCCAATTTGTTATGGGGTTTTTCACTTATACGTCTGTTTAAAGAAAGAACTTTATTTTTATTAATTACAACTAATCCAAAGTATGAATAACTGGGATGGATATTTATACAATACAATATGTATCGGATTCAATGAGTACCAATGAGTGATTATGAATATCAAAGAATATCAAAGAATGCTCTCCTGGAGTCTGGGATCCTCTTTTATAGACTTTGGTGTGCTGACGATGCATGGCGTCGTTCATCTAGGGCACCTTGAGATGTGTTGACTGGTCTCCTGTCGAACTGCGTAGAAAAAGATACGGCGTAGAAGATGATACAATCTTGGGACAATGGGATCATTCAGCATTCTGATATAACATATATATATATATATATATATATATATATATATATATATATATATATATATATATATATATATATATATATATATATATATATATTATTATGATGTGTTGTATTTGTTTATATAATTATCAATATTATTATTTTTATTTATCTGCTCTACAAATACCCATCACAACAATAAACTCCGGCTACGATTCTCTTACTCCTTTTCAATACACTATTGCTCAGTCGGTACGCCTATGTAGAGATGATCGTCCCTTCTCAGGAGGATTGCAGTTGCGCCATCTAGTTGTTTCGCTTGAAGTTAATGTACTGTTTTTATGTAATATGGTCAAATTACAAATAATGAGTCCAAATTGATTGTTCTTTCATTCAAATCAATTCTTAAAATACCAATCCCTGCGATATCTACCTCATAAGTGAATATTATTCAACCAATCAAATTGAATAACATCAAATCAACTTGCTCCTGCACAATCAAGGAACAATGTAAAATGAATATTCAGAGGTTATATTGGTATCATAATAATGAATAAGAGAGAAAGTTCACCACTGTGAATAGGTGTTATTAAAAATAAACCAAAAAGTGTCTGACCCGAATATTATCACTTCATTCAGTTTTTGTTGATGAAGTTCCTGCTGTAAGTTCAGCTTGTGCACTCACGCGGGTCCTGGATTATTCTGTGGCTTTTGGAAGTGGAGTGTGCTAGCGTTGGGCCCCTTTTCTGCTGGTTACGTCATGTACAGAAAATCTAATCTGAATTGGAGGTAGGTGGTTGCTTGGTCGAATCTGTGCCTGGTAGTTTCTTAATTGAGTTTTTTGTGTCCAATTCCAGCTATACTTCTGTTTTCAGCTTATTTGCGATGGTTTTTTTCATAAATGTTTCGTCTTCTCTCAAAAAAATTTATTTTTTGGCCCTTTATTTTCTTTTTTTCCTGGCATCTATGAGACATTTTTTATTTACAATTTATATATCTACACATGATATTATTTATATCGAACTGTTTAAAATTCACATCTACCAATTATCTGTTTTCAAATTTGATATTTTCATGATTTCCAATGGAAATGATTTGACATTTCTTTGTCATGTTTCCTTGTGATTCAAAATTAGCATACATGATGTTCCTGCTTGTAGATTATGTTTGTCTATTTGAATACCAAAATTTTATTTGTGGATTTTAATTTCTATACTTTCATAGGTTGTGCAAATTAAATTGATTGTTGGAAACCTAATGATGATAATATGAAAACTCCACTGCTTAACTCTTGGATCATCTGCGTTGACTATAAAATGGCAAAAAGTTTCAGAAAGTACGCAGAAGAATTGTAAAAACATGTAATGCAAAAATATCATTTTGTCAAGTTTTTATTATTTTTATATTCAACATATTTTTCGTTCATAACAATATATATATATATATATATATATATATATATATATCTCGACCGGCTTATTATTATAGAATGAGTATCTATAGGGGTTCGGTCTTGAGAAGGGAAAACTCTTTTTTGCTACCCGAGCTTTCGCAAATCTTCATTTGCTTTTTCGAAGGCTACAAAGTGAAAATATGTACATAAAAATAGTCAAGCAATAATGGTATACATACTGTGCAATTTGAGATTTTCTTTGGACATCAAAGCTTAGGAACATATTATATAATCATAAAAGTACAAGGGAAAACTTAAAAAATGTTGTGACATGAAAATTTCATGACTGACAATCATTTATCATAGATGTCAAATGAAATAGGTATATACAGAGGTGTTTTGATTCAGGTATTATCAAATGAAGAATGGTTTTTTACCCGTACCTACTTTTACCAAAAACCCATTCTTCATTTGAAGATACCTGAATTGAAACACCATTTGACATCCATGATAAATGATTGTCAGTCATCAAATTTTCATGTCACAACATTCTTTAAGTTTTCCCTCATCATTTATTATTATATAATATGTTCCTAAGCTTCGATGTCCAGAGAAAATCCCAAATTGCACAGTATGTAAACCATTATTGCTTAAATATTTTTTTGTCCATATTTTTACTTTGTAGCCCTCGAAAAAGCAAATTAAGATTGCGAAAGCTCGGGTAGCAAAAAAGAGTGTACCTCCTTCAAGATCGAATCCCCGATAGATACTCATTCTTTACATATATATATATATATATATATATATATATATATATATATATATATATATATATATATATATATATATATATATATATATATATATATATATATATATATATATATATATATATATATATATATATATATATATATATGTTGGATTCAAGAAGAAGTGGTGACAGATGACTGACAATTGAGTATAAATGAAGTCGTCTAACCTTCACACCACCTTATGTATATATATATATATATAAGAAATAACGACTGAAAATTGGTATGAACAGTGGGGAATAACGGGGACTTTCAGTCAGCAAAAGTGTTGAACTATGAAAAACTCTTCAATACGTTGGACCGAGCTTTCGTTTCAATTTTGAAACTCCTTCAGGGTCAGTTATCTGAGTGGCTGATTGATGAACATTAACTTTGAAAAAAAAACGTAAAATACGTAAATATTTGTCGGAATGGTGTTATATCACTCGAAACGTCAAAGATATAACACCATTTCGACAAATATTCAAATATTTTACGTTTTTTTCTTCAAAGTTAATGTTCATCAATCAACCACTCAGATAACTGAACTGAAGAAGTTTCAAAATTGAAACGAAAGCTCGGTCCAACGTATTGAAGAGATTTTCATAGTTCAACATTGATCTGACTGAAGTATCCCCACTTTATTCCTACTATTATATATATATATATATATATATATATATATATATATATATATATATATATATATATATATATATATATATATATATATATATATATATATATATATATATATAATATATTATATATATATATATAATATTATTTATATATCTTTAAAGAGAATTACATCTTGTTAAAATTTTTGTTTTCACTAATCATCAAATTGATATGATATGTGAGATAATTTTCAAATTCGTATCAGATATCTCGTAGGTTATACCAATCGGTACGTACGGAAATATGAACAGTATCAAATTATAGATAGCGACACCTATAATCTGTGTGGTGGAGCTTACTGACGGCTGTAGACGGATGGTGATCTCCTTTGGATTCGTAACAGATTTCTCATATTCTCGTTATTTGTATTGCGTCCCTAAAACGCACTAGGAGTACGACTATTGGTATCGTGGGTTGGTCTATGCTGGCATCTGTCGGTGACCTATTGATGTTGTACGAAATCTCGTATCTTCAAAATTCCACGATGACAGGTCTAAGCTCCACCACACAGATTATAGGTGTCGCTATCTATAATTTGATACTGTTTATATATATATATATATATATATATTCATTGTTATATAATGAGAAATTGTAAAATATTGTTGTTAAATTTTGTTTTTCACTTAGGGTACAAATTGATATGATATGTGATAGATAATTTATTTTCTACCCTGTATAATATATTTTGCAATGTAATAATAATTGCTAGCTAACGTCACTGTTCTCTCGTCACGTTGCTGCCAATTGTTATCACTTTTCTTACCACGACTAAACTCAGTTGGTACGCCTCTCGTCTCAGATAGCCGGTTCAGGCAATTGAGTCACTAGCCACTGCTTGATGTCAAATCTCAATCTATTCAATGTTTATAAGTATAATTATTGATCATTGTGGGAAACAAACGACAAAGTATCAAAAAGCAATTATTTCCTTTATTCAGGAATGCTTAAATCAACCTGGCCTACGATAGATAACTTATTCTATGGTCAATCTACAAATTTTCATGGATAATCATGAGAAAAGGTCATGGGTAAAATATACACAACCTCACTTTTACCTTGAAAGTGAAAATTTCTTTAATAGTTCAAAATCAAATGAAATAAAGTTCTTCTGATGGGATATGAGTTATTCGTGACGTTGTTCAGTTCGTAATGTGCACTAGGAAAGTTTATACCTGACGCTGGAACTGTCGCTGTTCAATACACACCCAGAATTTGGATTCCCTTTCAATCCAATGCTCTCAGGGACTCCAATACCAAAGAAGGAACCATACAAATCCAGAAATCTGCTTTGGAATACTTGTATAAGGAGTACATACAAGGTAATGTAGTTTGCTGCTTATAATTATTGAAATTATTGAATTTTTCTTATCCTCCTAACAAAAACGTGGCATTCTTTCCAAATTATTTTCGATCTCCTGTGGCTTTGTTTTTTCCGTCACTTGGATACCGTTTTTTTTCATTCCTTTTGATTTGAATTTTTGAATTCGCGCACTATGTTCTCACATTCTCACTGTTTGGGGTTATTTGTCAAAACTTATAAATAAAACTATTTTTCCTATCTTACAGACTATTTACAATATTCAATCATAATTGTCTCTGGCACTTTTCCGTTCTTATTTTCTCACAATTTCAAATCTTACATTTGACCATACTGTTCCCTGATTGGCTATTGTCATCAAGAAGATTGTTGTTCTCCCATTGGCTATTTTTAGTTACATACAATTTTATATACTGTATGTTTCAATCTTATAATTTTGTTGATCACATTTTATTCAGGATGATTTTGTAAATCTAGACCTTTTTTGTTGTCTCTTGAACAATTATGGATTGTAATCATTATGACATTGCATGAAATTGATTGTGTTATAGTATTTGGACATTTTTATCTATTCATATTATACAGAGGCTTCAAAAGGAAAAATAATTTCAAAATTATGTAAAACAATATCTCTTGAACTAATAGCTATCAAGTAATTATTCTTTTTGTGGGTTTTTTATGAAATTGTTTCCTTTTTTCCTTTTGAAATATATAACTGGTTTTTCATAACATAACAACATTCCTAAATTTATATTCAATATTTTTCTACTAGTAAGAAAATTTTGAATATCAATTTCTTCATATACAGTTATCGAATCTATATTTACTAATACAATTTTTCTAATTTCAGAAAAATACTTTGCTGGATTTCCCACCAGTTCAACGGAAAACAAGTTCTTCAACGATAACTATTATTTACAACTACAAGTACTACGTTCTTTTGTTCCAGAAAAACTTGACTTCAGACATCTCTTCGGATCAAGAGAGAAAACTTTTCAAGATATCTCATATATGACATTTCATATATTATTATTATCTTACTTTCATTTTATATTATATACTGATATTATTTTCAATTATCGATTTTACAATTACTGGTACTCTTTTCAATTATACTGATTTATTATTTTTCCTATTTTTCTTAATGTTGTTCTTTATATTCTTTGATTGGATATTTCTTAATTTGAATCTTTTATTTCTTTTTTTTTCTTTCGCTTTTTCATTATTCATACATAATTAACATATTATATTCATTTATAATTCATCAATATACCTTCATCTTCAATATTGATATACCTTCATATTATTTATCAATATACCTTTATCATCATCATCATCATCATTTTTCTCATAATATACTTCTTTAGTATTATTATTATTATCATACCCACTTTCATTTCTCACATACATTCATTTTATACAAAAAAAAATTTATCTTCATTTCTTTTAATTTTTTTTCAAAATTCACATTATTTATTATCCATTTCTTATTTTTCCTTTTTAATTTTTTTTTTTTTAATGTACCAATATTTGTAGCAACTTTTCTGTTTTTCAGTATTATGATTGTTATTCACTATTTTTCTTTTCTTGAAATATTCACTCATGTGTTGTTTTTGTTTTCTCCAAAATTTTTTCTTATAGATATATTTTTTTCTTTACGTTTGTTTTTCATCTTATTTCTTTTATTCAAGTGTTTCTGAAATCCTAACTATCTATCAAACTATTTTTTTAACCTTTCTCCTTTTTTTTCCCTAACTTCCTTTAAATTTTTCCTTATTTGTCTTTCCTTCTATGGAATCTTGCTTGTTTTATTACTACAAATATTTTTATTTCACAAATTTTCAATTGAAATTTCATGTTAATATTTTCAATTATTTTCATTTTTGTATTCATACTTTTTCCTTTTTGTTTTCATTTCCTTTCTATTTTTATATTGGATATTTTACTACATTATTTTTATTATTTCAATTTTTTTTTTCCAATTCAAAATTTTCATCAGCCATTTTTGCGTCATTCATTTTTATTACTATTATTTTCTCATTTATTTTCCCTATTTTTAACTCAAGATTTTTGTTAGCCACGTTCATGTCATTCATTTTCATTATTATTATTTTATCATTTTCGTTCCTTTTTTGCAATTCAAAATTATCTTAGCCATTATTATTTTCATTATTTTTACTTTATTATTTATTTTACCCTTTTGCAACAAAACCTTTTTATTTTTCACATTCATATTATCTATAAACTCATTATTTTTGTGATCTAGATTCATTTTTATATTTTGTATGTGTGTATCATTTTTTTCTAATAGACTGTTCCTATGATCTGTTTTTTGTATAAGTACTCCCTGAATTTTATTTTGCTCACTACTTGTTTCTAATGGTTTATATATTCCTTCACCACTTTTTTAAACTTCTTTCATACATTTTTTTATTTCATCTGTGTTTTTTTTTTTTTCTCAATCTACCTTCCATACCTGCCATATTTTCTTCCATTCTCACTGTTCTATTCCAAATCTTTTATTTCTACCATCAAAATTTTAAAATAACTCTCCATTCCTGTACTTTCACTTTTCATTTCTCTCTCTCACATTACTACTCTCACCTTGTTCCTGATCACCTCTCTCTCTACCTTCTGCATCTTCTTCCACACCAACCTTCTTACCATCTCTCAAATCCATTTTATTCACCAATATCTAGCCTTACACGTTTGAATGCAACTGCTAATGTTCGACCAGTGTAACGACAAATATTTAGAAATAATATTTTTCCTTTACTTGCCCTTACTCGTGATGAATATTAAGAAATAATATATTTCCTTTACTTTGCCTTGAAATCATATATTGCCCTTACTTTGCCAATTGTTATATAATGAGAAATTGTGAAATATTGTTGTTAAATTTTGTGCTTCACTTTGGGTACAAATTGATATGATATGTGATAGATAATTTATTTTCTACCTTGTATAATATATTTTGCAATGTAATAATGATTGCAGCTAACGTCACTGTTCTCTCGTCACGTTGCTGCCAATTGTTATCACTTTTCTTACCACGACTAAACTCAGTTGGTACGCCTCTCGTCTCAGATAGCCGGTTCAGGGCAATTGAGTCACTAGCCACTGCTTGATGTCAAATCTCAATCTATTCAATGTTTATAAGTATGATTGTTGATCATTGTGGAAAACAAACGACAAAGTATCGAAAAGCAATTATTTCCTTCATTCAGGAAAACTTAAATCAACCTGGCCTACGATAGATAACTTATTCTATGGTCAATCTACAAATTTTCATGGATAATCATGAGAAAAGGTCATGGGTAAAATATACACAACCTCACTTCTACCTTGAAAGTGAAAATTTCTTTAATAGTTCAAAATCAAATGAAGTAAAGTTCTTCTGATGGGATATGAGTTATTCGTGACGTTGTTCAGTTCGTAATGTGCACTAGGAAAGTTTATACCTGACGCTGGAACTGTCGCTGTTCAATACACACCCAGAATTTGGTTTCCGTTTCAATCCAATGCTCTCAGGGACTCCAATACCAAAGGAGGAACCATACAAATCCAGAAATCTGCTTTGGAATACTTGTTTAAGGAGTATATACAAGGTAATGTAGTTTGCTGCTTATAATTATTGGAATTATTGAATTTTTCTTATCCTCCTAACAAAAACGTGGCATTCTTTCCAAATTATTTTCGATCTCCTGTGGCTTTGTTTTTTCCGTCACTTGGATACCATTTTTCCTCATTCCTTTTGATTTGAATTTTTGAATTCGCGCACTATGTTCTCACATTTTCACTGTTTGGGGTTATTTGTCAAAACTTATAAATAAAACTATTTTCCTTTCTTACAGACTATTTACAACATTCAATCATAATTGTCTCTGACACTTTATTTTCTCACAATTCCAAATCTTACATTTGACCATACTGTTCCCTGATTGCTATTGTCATCAAGAGTTTGTTGTTCTCCATTGGCTATTTTAGTTATATACAATTTCATATACTGTATGTTTCAATCTTATAATTTTGTTGATCACATTTTTTTTTAATCATAATATTAATTTGAATTTATTTAAAAATTTTTTTTTGGTTTTTTTTTGGTTCATAAAGGAAATAGAATTTCAAAATCATGTAAAACAATATCTCTTGAACTAATAGCTATTAAGTAATTATTCTTTTTGTTGGTTTTTTATGAAATTGTTTCTTTTTTTCCTTTTGAAATATATATATATATAAATATATATATATATATATATATATATATATTTTATGTTATGAAAAACCAGTTATATATAATAAAAGGAAAAAACCCACAGAAAGAATAATTATTTAATAGTATTAGTTTCAAGAGATTGTTTTTAAATAAGTTTTGGAGTTCTTTTTTTATTAAGCCTCTGTATAATATGAATAGATAAAAATATTCAAATACTACAATACAATTAATTTCATACACTGTCATAATGATTACAACCCATAATGATTCAAAAGACAACAAGAAAGGTCTAGATTTACAAAATCATCCTGAATAAAATGTGATAAACAAAATTATAAGCTTGAAACATACAGTATATGAAATTGTTTGTAACCAAAAATAGCCAATAGGAGAACAGCAAACTTCTTGATGACAATAGCCAATCAGGAAACAGTATGGTCAAATGGAAGATTTGAAATTGTGAGGAAATGAGAACTAGAAAGTGTCAGAGACAATTATCACTGAAATTGTATATAGTTTATAAGAAAGTAAAAATAGTTCTATTCATAAGTTTTGACAAATAACCCCAAACAGTGGAAATGTGACAATATAGTGCGCGAATTCAAAAATTCAAATCGAAAGGAATGAGAAAAAATGGTATCCTGGAAACGAAAAAACAAAGCCACGAGGAGACTGAAAATAATTTTGAAACGAATGCCACGTTTTGTTGGGAGAGAAAGAAAATTCATTAATTTCAACATAATAAGCAGAAAACCAACATTACCTTATTTGTACACCATATACAATTATTCAAACCTGATTTCTGAATTTGTATGGTTCCTACTTTTTGGTATTGGAGTTTCTGAGGCATTGGAGTGGAAAGGAATCCAAATCCTGGTGTGTATTGAACAGCGACAGTTCCAGCGACAGGTATAAACTTTCCTAGTGCACATCACGAACTGAACAATTTCACTAATAAATCATATTCCATCAGAAGAACTTTATTTCATTTGATTTCGAACTATTAAAGAAATTTTCACTTTCAAGGTAAAAGTGAGGTTGTGTATATTTTACCCATGAACTTTTCTCATGATTATCCATGAAAATTCGTAAATTTATATTAGAATAAGTTATCGATCGTGGGCCGGTAAATTTAAGTTTTCCTGAATAAAGGAAATAATTGTTTTTGAAACTTTGTTGCTTATTTTCCACAATTATCAGCAATCGTATTTATAAACACTGAATAGAAAATGACATCAAGCAGTGGCCAGTGGCTAAATTGCCTGAACCGGCTATCTGAGACAAGAGGCTGTGGCTGTGGTAAGGAAAGTGATAACAATTGGCAGCAACGTGACGAGAGAACAGTGACATTAGCTAGCAATTATTATTACAACATACAAAATATTATACAGGGCGAAAATACTTATCTATATCATAACAATTTGGCTCACAACGAAGAGCGGAAATTATTGGCAATCTTCATTTAATAACAACAATTTATATTTGCAAATTATCATTATATTACAATTGGCACCCAAAACGTGGGGCGAAATAATAACAAAATAATTTGTTATATTATCATTATATTACAATTTGGCGCCGCAACGTAGTGGCAAGTAAGGGCAGTATATCATTTCAAGGCAAGTAAGGGCAATATATTATTTCAGAATATTTATCGCTGAAAAGGTAAAAAAGGAAAAGGGAAGAATTGGATTTAAGTGAAGGGGAAAAAAAATGGATTTGAGAGATGGTAAGAAAGTTGGTTTGGAAGAAAGTGAGAAGGTAGAGAGAGGGGTGATCAGGAACAAGGGGAGAGTAGTAATGTGAGAGAGATAGAAATAAAAAGTGAGAGTATACAAATGGTTTTGACAGAGAGTAGGTTTCAGACAATGATGGAGTAGTTAAAAAAATAAAAAAAAATAAAATGAGAAGATAAAGAAAAAAAAGAAAGGAAAAAAAAGAAAGTATGAAAGAGGATTTGAAAGAAAATTCAGTAAGAATGAATGAAAATATAGGAAGTATAAAAGATGAAATAAAAGAAATGAAAGAAAATTCAGGAAGAATCAATGATGGAATTAGAGAAAGTATGGGAAGAATGGAGGAAAGAATGGAGGAAAAAATGGGCAATATGAAGAATGAAATGAAAGAAAGTTTGTCAAATGAAATAGAAGAGTTGAAAGAAAACACAGCGAGTATGGAAGAGAGATTGAGGGAAAATGTGAAAGAAAATATAAAGGATATGAAAAAAAATATGGAAAGTATAGAAAACAAAATACAAACTAAATCCCAACAAAGTAAAAAGGAATTGTTGGAAGCTCACAAACAATTAGAAACAAAACTAGGACAGCAAAATGAGGAATTTTATGTGGCAATCACACAAGAAGTATCCACTATAAATATTCATGTAGAAAGGCGGATGAGAAAATAAAAGACATGAAATTAGATTTAAATAGTAAACAAGAAAGAGTTAAAAATGAAATAAATACTCTCGATAAAAGAATAGAAGAAAAGATAAAATTATTAGAATGAAGAAGAACAGACAATAATCTAGAGAGTAGAATCATCAATAATTGTCATGGAATACAAAATAAAATTGAGGGAGTAGTTATACAAAAAACAGATCATAGGAACAGTTTGATAGAAAAATGTGATAAACAAATATAAAATATAAAAATGAATCTTGATCACAAAAATAATGAGTTTGAAGATAATATAAATATGAACAATAAAAAAATTTTGTTGCAAAAGGATAAAATAAATAATAAAGTAGAAATAATGAAAATATATGACATAATAATGGCGAAGATGAATTTTGAATTGCAAAAAAGGAACGAAAATCATAAAGTAATAAAAATGAATAACATGAACGTGGCTAACAAAATTTTTGAGTTGAAAAAAGGGAACATAAACAAGAAAATAATAATAATAAAAATGAATAACACAAAAATGGCTTATAAAAATTTTAAGATGAAAGAAAGTAAAACAAACAATGATATAATTATAATAATGAATAGGGAAATGTCTAAATAAAAATAGGAAAGAATTTAAATAAAGTTGACTACCAAATACAAAAAAAAGGTAAAAATATGAAAAAGAAATAGTTGAAAATGTAAACATGAAATTTCTATTGGAAATTTGTGAAATAAAATATTGGCTTGCAGTAACAAAACAAACAAGATTCCATAGAAGGAGAGACAAATAAAAAAATGGAAGGAAAAAAAGGTTAAAATTTGAAGGAAATTGAGGAATAAAAAAGGAAAAAATTAAAAAATAATTTAGGTTTAAATTTAAAAAAAAAATATAGGAGGAAACAAAAAAACGCCCAAAAAAAAAGTATAGAAAGAAAAGAAAGATATTGAATAACAATCATAATACTGAAAAACAGAAAAGCTGATAAAATTATTGGTTCAGGTTAGTTAGATAAAGTAAAGTTGAAAAACAATATAGATTATAAAGAAGGAAGAAAAAATATAGAATGGATAATAAATGATGTGAATTTTGAAGAAAAATAAAAGAAATGAAGATTAAAAATATTTTGTGTATAAAATGAATGTATGTGAGAAATGAAAGTGGAAATGATAATAATAATAATACTAAAGAAGTATATTATAAGAAATATGATGATGATGATGATGATGATAAATACAGTGGAGGTATATTAATAAATAAAATGAAGGTATATTAATTAATTATAAATGAATATAATATGTTAATTATGTGTGAATAATGAAAAAGCAAAAGAGTATGTACACAAAATGAAAGTAAATAAAATGAGAGATTCATATTAATAAAATATCCAATTCAATATGAATATAAGGAACAACTGGAGGAAGAGATAAGAAAAATAATAAAACAGCATAATTGAAAGAGTGCCAGTAATTGTAAAATCGATCATTGAAAATAATATCAGTATAAAATATGAAATGAAAGTAAGATAATAATAATATATAAAATGTCATATATGAAGATATCTTGAAAAGTTTTCTCTCTTGATCTGAAAAGATGTCAGAAGTCAAGTTTTTCTGGAACGAAAGAACATAGTACTGTAGTTGTAAATAATAGTTATCGTTGTAGAATTTGTTTTTTTTCTTGAACTGGTGGGAAATCCAGCATAGGTAGTTTTCTGAAAGTAGAAAAATAGTATTAGTTGATGTAGATTCAATAACTGTAAATAAAGGAATTGAGATTCGAAATTTTCTAACTAGTAGGAAATTATTGAATATAAATTTAGGAATGTTGTTATGCTATGAAGAACCAGTTATATATATTAAAAAGAAAAAACCCACAAAAAGAATGATTATTTAATAGCTATTAGTTTCAAGAGATCGTTTTCACATAATTTTGAAGTTCTATTTCCTTTATTAAGCCTCTGTATAATATGAATAGATCAAAATATTCAAATACTACAATACAATCAATTCCATACACTGTCATAATGATTACAACCCATACTTATTCAAAAGACATTAAGAAAGGTCTAGATTTACAAAATCATCCTGAATAAAATGTGATAAACAAAATTATAAGCTTGAAACTTCAGTATATGAAATTGTATGTAACTAAAAATAGCCAATGGAAAAACAGCAAACTTCTTGATGACAATAGCCAATCAGGAAACAGTATGGTCAAATGGAAGATTTGAAATTGTGAGAAAATAAGAACGAGAAAGTGTCAGAGACAATTATCACTGAAATTGTATATAGTTTATAAGAAAGTAAAAATAGTTCTATTCATAAGTTTTGACAAATAACCCCAAACAGTGAAAATGTGACAATATAGTGCGCGAATTCAGAAATTCAAATCGAAAGGAATGAGAAAAAATGGTATCCTGGAAACGAAAAAACAAAGCCACGAGGAGACTGAAAATAATTTTGAAACGAATGCCACATTTTGTTGGGAGAGAAAGAAAAATTCATTAATTTCAACATAATAAGCAGTAAACCAACATTACCTTATTTGTACACCATATAAAATTATTCAAAGCTGATTTCTGAATTTGTATGGTTCCTTCTTTTTGGTATTGGATATCCTGAGAGCATTGGAGTGAAAAGGAATCAAAATCCTGGTGTGTATTGAACAGCGACAGTTCCAGCGACAGGTATAAACTTTCCTAGTGCACATCACGAACTGAACAAGTTCACCAATAACTCATATTCCATCAGAAGAACTTTATTTCATTTGATTTCGAACTATTAAAGAAATTTTCACTTTCAAGGTAAAAGTGAGGTTGTGTATATTTTACCCATGAACTTTTCTCATGATTATCCATGATTATTTTTCCGACCCAAATATCGACCAATAGAATTGCACCATTCGACGTCACGTGGTACAACCTACATGGTATTATACTGATAATTTTTTGAAAATTTTCTCTGGTAGTTGCTATATATAAAAAACAAAACATGATCCAGTCAAATTAACCACACTTCAAACTGACAGGTTGAATTCAATTGTGACAATTGGAGATTTTGCATGAAAATGAGTCGATTTGGAGTTTGTTTCTGTCCACCATCGATAAAAAAGTCAAAGGAAATGTTCCCATTAATACGGAGAAGGCAAAAACAGTTTGGAACCAATTTACTACTTTTTGGGACGGAAAAATAATCCTCGAATACACGAGCTTCAAATTATCTGGCATTTCCCTCAAGGTTCCCTGCAACAAATAAAGTCGTCAAGTTTTTCAGGAAAAATCACTCGCGCTTCGCGCTCGTGATTTTTTAACCTGAAAAACTTGACTCCTTAATTTGTTTGCAACGAACCTATCGGGAAATACCCGATAATTTTGAAGCTCTTGTGGTATTATAAGTGAAAATTTGTAGATTGACATTAGAATAAGTTATCGATCGTGGGCCAGGTGAATTTAAGTTTTCCTGAATAAAGGAAATAATTGTTTTTGATACTTTGTTGCTTATTTTACACAATTATCAGCAATCGTATTTATAAACACTGAATAGAAAATGACATCAAGCGGTGGCTAGTGGCTAAATTGCCTAAACCGGCTATCTGAGACAAGAGGCGTACCAACTGTGCTTAGCTGTGGTAAGGAAAGTGATAACAATTGGCAGCAACGTGACGAGAGAACAGTGACGTTAGCTAGCAATTATTATTACAACATACAAAATATTATACAGGGCGAAAAAACTTATCTATATCATAACAATTTGGCTCACAACGAAGAGCGGAAATTATTAGCAATCTTCATTCAATAACAACAATTTATATTTGCAAATTATCATTATATTATAATCGGCACCCAAAACGTGGGGCGAAATAATAACAAAATAATTTGTTATATTATCATTATATTACATATATATATATATTGGGTATAGTGGGTTCTTGAATCTTGGTGATTGTATTTTTGGAGTTTTCTTGGGTTACAGATTCGATTGTATTAAAATGAGACGAAAATTACATTTATTTAGACGTTTCGCCCTCGTTCGGGGGCATCTCCAGTAAAATTTATTAAAAACATTTAAAACATTTGAATCTGAAAATAAGATATTGGTTTGGATAACATCATATGTAGAAAGTTAGGTTGTGTCTGAAAATAACTTTAATTACCTTTTGGGTTACGTACCTTGGTTTTACCATGCTTGTGTTTTGTTACCAACAATAGTTGGATTTCGGGGCGGTGTTAAATCTTGTTGTATCATTGTTTCAACAGAAAACTTTCAATATTGTGTGGTTTGTTGTTTTGTCAATTGTCATTAAAGGCGCCTGAACGACGTAGTGTGGAACTATTTATAGTTACCAACAACAAACGAAATAAAAAATATATATATATATATATATATATATATTATATTTATATATATATATATATTATATTATATATATATATTATATATATATATATATATTATAAAACAATTGAACTTATAATAATAATAATTATTAGAAGGCATTTCAGTTAGCGTGATTAATGCTATGGTTGTTTTGCAATTTCTCTTTACTTTTTACTATTTTAGAATATTATACTATGCTCTAGTCGAAGTATATGTATCGAAAGGGTCAGTCCTGAAGCATTTCTGTTGTCAAAAGTATGTGACCAACAATACATCCAAGGAAAACACAAAATTGAAGTATTTGAAAAGGGAAAGTTATGAAAAACATATTTTTTCAATCAAAATAATGTATATTAGAATAATAACAAGTAACTTTTGGGTACAAACTACAATACAACAGAAAAAAATCAAATAAGTGATTTGGTGCTCTCTTGCTCATAGAAAAGGACGAATGCTTCACCACTTATAAGGGATTATGGTGATATCGGGGATACTCTTGAGTCATTCTACTCGTGCCATGTGTCTGCATAAGGGTGCCTACAATAAGCCGTGTAGTGTCCGCTATAGGATGTTCCACTATGATTGGACACAGCATACAAGTTGTAGCGACATGGAATTATGTTATCTTTTGAATAATTACTCATGTCTAATCCTTCAAGAGTAAAGTCAATGGTGACATTCAATTTTTCCCCGAATCTATCCATCAGCGAAAATCGTTTCAAGTGATTTATTAATATTTTGGGGAATATATGTGTGGATAATGACTCAGTGCATTTGATCTTTTCCTTACATTTACAACAAAATGGTTTCTGTTTGCCATCCAAAGTTTCTCCTTTAGTGAATGAATCTAAACATTGTGAAAGTCTGAGCTGGCCAGTTCTCTGTGGAATATGAAGTGAAAGGTCCCAGAAGGGGTCAAAAGAGACAGAACAATGGCCACAGAAAGTACACTTCAACGTTGATTTCAATTGACCAACAAAGTTATCAACAATTTTTGAGTTGTCCATCCTTAGATATCTTGACCAAGACTCCTGTGCCTTTTCATGGTCGCTTGATTTCTCATCAATTTCTGTCAGGATAGGTTTGGGCTTTTCTATCACTCTGTTTACATCTCCATGAAGACATTCCGATAAATATCTGAGAAATTTTTGAGCGTCCTGTTGGGCGTACCCCCCGAAGAGAGGTGCGAATATTTGTATGTGGTTTTTCGAAGAAACAGTAGTCACCACCCTATCAGTCGAATCTTCCGACCAAAGTTTTTTTATCACTACCGCAAATGATTTTATTAGAGCACCCTTCATACTTGATGTGCTTGTATTGATATCCCTCATATGATCGTCTTTTCTAAGATACTCGAGCAACCATCTGGTATTCGATAAACATTGTATTACGCTATTCATGAAACAGGTGTTGCCATTGTTTTTCAATCCATTAAGTCCGAAAATTTGGGCATTTTCATTCACAAGTGGACTAATGGTGTTGTTGTAGTTACAACATTAATGCTGACATCAAAGGAATAATTTCTATCAGAAATGGTATTTTTCTTGAATTTATCGAAGTATAGAATTGAAAAGAAGGTTTTTGAGGCTGTAAGAAAATTTCATCCAGTTTTCGGGATGAGGGAAGTGTACCTATAACTGATGCGGCGTTTCCTCTTTGAATTGCCATACTAATACGCTGAATCAGAAAAGCATATGATCTAGAATCATTAGTACACTTTATATTTTTTTGCCAATTTCTTCTAGAAGTTCCTGGGCGTGTGATCCAAATATTCCATATGTTTCAATTGCCACTGGATAAAATGTGTAAAATTCCTTCTATATTTGAATATTTTCGAATTTTCAATTTCTCCGCAGAAGTAGCTGCAGCACCCTTCGTGATTGAGGTCGTTATAAGATGGGAGGCTGCAACAGTATCTACACATGTGAGATCCCAAACCAAAGGCTTTCCGAATTTCCAGGGTATGAGGGTCATTCCGTCTGGACGTTTTCCGTCGTCTCTACTTATTCCAACAGGTTCCAATACTGAGGGAATTTCCGCAGTTGTAAGAGCTCGTTTTATCAGATCATTTACAGCATGGTGTTTCGAAACACGACCCGAAGTGAACTTGCAGCTCAAACCATGTGTTTCATTTTCTTCAACAATAGATCCACATTAACATCTATGGCTAACACAAAGCGATGTTCCCAAACGAAGGCCAACTGCAATCCTGAACGATTGGTCGTCTAATAGAGTACCCAAAAAAGCTACTGGGAGAGCATTCTGATTCTTTAGAACTTACAGCATTGAGACGAGCCTTTCCGAATTTAGATTCTGCAGCTGACTCAAGGAGTTGTTCGTATATTGAATCGGTCATTGGAATATCCCAGGTTTTTTTCTCATTCTCAGGAAGATCAACTTTTGTTGTAGAGATCCATTTCTGTTCACATTCCAAATGATATTTATCTTGTATTTTCAGGAAACATGTTGGTAGAACTGTTGATATCATATATTCACAACTATTATAAAAAGCGAGGAAAGCTGGCAGAGCAAGAGAAGTGGCTAAACGGATGCCTAAGCCCCCTAATTTCACGGGAAGAGTTACTCGATTCCAGGTATTTCCATCGAATTTATTATTAGTAATTTGTTCCAAAGAATTACGCAATATCGAATCAAAATTTTTAAGTTTTTTCTGGCATTGCCAAGTTGGACTGCATCTGAGTATATATAATAATTTGGGTATTACAAGTAGATCAATAGATATATACATTTGGAGCACCCTGTATGATAAATCTCATCAACAGGAAACCCATCAATGAGTGTCAAGAGAATGTGATGGAAAAGTGATGAAAGATAAAAATATGAAAGCAGAAATTTGTCAAAAATAAATTTTATACGAATTTGTACATAGTTAGGTAGGTGCGGTAAATATGCCCATGTTGAGCGAAACCCTTGATAAAAATTAAAAAATATTCAATGCGGTTTTTTATAGAAAGCGTTCCTTGAAACCAAAGGAGTGATTGATTTGTTAAAAATATAAACAGGATGTTCATAAAATCAGATGTGGAATCATCTGCGACGATTTTATGAACATCCTGTTTATATTTTCAACAAATCAATCTATCATACCCCATGACAGGTTTTAATGTCAGAAAACACTTATTTCAAAGTGTCTCTCCAAAAGAAATGATTCTAACTTTTTCCATCTTTGCAAAGTGAGATTGCTTCTTGAAAATGTGTTTCCCATTTCTTCCGGTCTTCCTGATGATCGTGGAAGCGTGAAATAGATTTTCGTCGACAAAATGGTATTGAAGACCTAGTGAATCGATGTCTCTCTTGCGTCAATGTTATGAATGATTTCTGGTGAGTACTCTCTTTTGGAAAACATTCTTCTTTCCTCATTCATCTTATGAGTTCTTAATTAAGACTGGAATAGAAAATCAAATAACTATCTGAATGAAAATGCAAATTTTCAATTTCAGATTTTTTCTTTTGAGTTAGGGCCTTTTCAGAATATCTATCAGATGTAGTTCAATGTCCAGCGTGGCTTTAGCCGGGGAAGTAGTTGTTTTCTGTTAGACATTCAAAAAAAATAACTTCATTTTAATCGTGGATTTTTCAATTCACAGAAAAATCTTTCTATCAATATTCAATTGAGAATGTTTCCCTTTTCAACATGAATACCCCACAAGAGGTTATCTTGACGATGGAAGATAGTGACTAAAGTTTATCTTTCAGTCGCAGATGATTCCACATCTGATTTTATGAACATCCTGTTTATATTTTCAACAAATCAATCTATCATACCCCATGACAGGTTTTAATGTCAGAAAACACTAATTTCAAAGTGTCTCTCCAAAAGAAATGATTCTAACTTTTTCCATCTTTGCAAAGTGAGATTGCTTCTTGAAAATGTGTTTCCCATTTCTTCCGGTCTTCCTGATGATCGTGGAAGCGTGAAATAGATTTTCGTCGACAAAAATGTATTGAAGACCTAGTGAATGCGATGTCTCTCCTGCGTCAATGTTATGAATGATTTCTGGTGAGTACTCTCTTTTGGAAAACATTCTTCTTTGCCTCATTCATCTTTATGAGTTCTTAATTGAGACTGGAATAGAAAATCTGAATGAAAATGCAAATTTTCAATTTCAGATTTTTTCTTTTGAGTTAGGGCCTTTTCAGAATATCTATCAGATGTAGTTCAATGTCCAGCGTGGCTTTAGCCGGGGAAGTAGTTGTTTTCTGTTAGACATTCAAAAAAAATAACTTCATTTTAATCGTGGATTTTTCAATTCACAGAAAAATATTTCTATCAATATTCAATTGAGAATGTTTCCCTTTTCAACAAAGGAGTGATATTTAAACAGTAATGGATGATTTAATCGTTGATATTTTTTTTATACCATTTTTTTCAATTGGTCTTACTGGGCATATTACCTGTCGTTAATATGCCCATGGCATGTTCCTAATGTGCTCAATAAATGATTTCATCCAGAGCAAAACAACATATTCATATGGCAAGTATATTTATTTGGAAAAACAAATTGAATGATGACAACAAACTGAACAAACCCAATATTCGAATTTAACTGAAAAATTAAACTTGAAACTTCACACTGGTGGGTAGACATCACTTAGTACTGAGAGTACAAAAAGTAATTATCGAAATAATAACAAAGCCTCTTTGAAAATATATAAATTATTCTTAAACTAAGAAAACCCTTTGAAAAACAGAACAAAAAAACCCTAATATCTCTGCCATAGAGCATATTGACTCCCCTTAACGATGGGCGTATCAGCGACAGAAATATAAAATGCAGTTGTTAACGGTAATTTATTGATTTTTTTATTAAAGGTACTATACTGAAACAATGGTATAAACGCGTATTTTAAAATGCTGTACTTGCAGTTATTGTGAATAAACATACACAATATCTACACTCTATTAAAGCCCGTTTTATTTTTATAATCGATAGCGCCGAACACGTATGTCTTCCCTTCAACCTCTCTGGAGAGACTAACAAACACAGATTTGGCTCGTTGTACTGTAAGTACAGAATATCGGAGATTCACCCTCTAGGAGCAAATAAGCTGAACTTTTTTAAATTGCACGGGGTGAGCATATTACCAGCATGGGCGTATTCACCGCACCTACTTCAAATAAGGTTTCGATAAGATTTCATTAATAAAATCGTTGAAATCGATTAAAATGACCAAATAATGATGTAGGAAGTAGCAAAAAATTCTGAAATCTGTGAAAAAGATTAAATGTGTATGTTGAAATGGGAACGAATAACAAGTTTTGAAGAGGTCAGAAATTGAAAAAGAAAGCAAACACGTACACATTTTTGGAGGAGAAATAAAAGTGAATTTCAAGAAAAAGCTACCAAAATCATTCCAGGACGATATTAATTTAATTAAGGCACAACTGGGCGAAGTAATATATTATAAAATTCCACTTACCTATTGACAGAACGAGAAATCCTACAAAAACCAGTCACAGAAACAACAATTTGTTCTGGATGCAAGGAAGCTGTAAGTTCCAATGACACGAGTATTTCCATGAGGCTGGGAAACATCACAAAGAAGAATAACAGGTATTCTATTGGCAGAACTCTCTAAAGTGCAACGCTCCAGTTTTATCAACTAACACTGAGTATCTGATTCACTGTGTTACATTTGATTGAACAATTCAACAATTCTCGATGCTAAGGGACTGATACTAACTTTCAAACTTTCTTTCAACTAATATTAATCAGTCATAGCAAATTGCACCATATCACATTGTTTTTATTTTAGTCCATATAGTAATTTGTGCAGAGTAGGACAGTTTTCAAGGTTTTATCTCAATAAAACAACCATTGGATTATTTTCTGCAACATGTTTTATCTCTGAACATCTAACCACACTTGTTCCCCACTAAACAGCATATTTGATATCAAGCCGTTCAACAAGTTGGCACTACTGAACCTGCTAGTCAAAAGAGAGCTGACTCTTTGTTCATAGGCGTACCGACTGAGCTGGGGTAAGGTAAAAAAAGGTTGGAAAAAGGGTAATACAATATTGCCAGAGTTTTCATTTTGTTATGATAGGGATTCATTCATAAAATCTTTGAATCAAAACTCAAAATAAAGAAAAATATATAAAATCAAAATCAATCCCATCATAACAATTGGCGCCGCAACGCGAAGCAAATGAGGGAAGTAACAATGATACCAGCAACGTGGGGAGATAACAGTAACATGGGCGGAATGAAAATAAAGTGAAAAAAGACGAAATTGTTATAATGCAATACGCATCATAACAACTGTCGCCCAACGCGGGGCTGAATTTCCAAAATAACAATTAGAAGCAAGTGCAAATTTTATAGAAATTGAAAAGAAAACCATTTGTTTGAAATCAAAAATATTATACAGGGAAAATATAAAGTTGACATTTTAGAATTCTTGCATTAACATATTTGTATAAGTGTGGAGAAAATGGATTTGAGAGATGGTGAAAAGATTGGTTTGGAAGAAGGTGCAGAAGTTAGAGAGAGGGGTGATCAGGAACAAGGGGAGAGTAGTAATGTGGGAGGGAGAATGAATAACATAAAATAAGAGCGCACAAATGGAGAGGTGGGTTAATAAAATGATGGATTTCATAAGAGAAAGTTCCAAAGAATATAGAAAAAGTATGAAAAAAATAATGAAAAGAAACACAGATAGAATAATAGAAAGTATGGAAAAATGGAAGAAAGTTTCAAAGAAAGTAGTGGAGGAATATATAAACCATTAGAAACAAGTAATGATCAAAAGAATAAGGAATTTCAGGGAGTGGTTATACAAAAAACAGATAACAGTAACAATTCATTGGAAAGAGGTGATAAAGAAATACAAAATATAAAAATTAATCCTGATGACAATAATAATGAACTTATGCATAATATGAACGTGATAAATAAAAATTTTGAGATACAAAGGGGAAAATAAATGATAAAGTAACAATAACGAAAATATATGACAAAAAAAATGAATTTTGAATTGCAAAAGGGGAAAAAAAGAAAAAATAATAAGGGAAATCAATGACATAAAAATGACTAATAAAAATTTTGAGATGAAACAAAGCAGTACAAATGAAGAAATGATAATAATAAATAGTAAAATGTCAAAAATTAAAATAGAAAAGAATTTCAATGAATTTGACTATCAAGAAAAATTTTAAACTATGAAAAAAGGGATGTTGAAAATGTTTACACAAAATTTCAATTGAAAATTATTGAGATAAAATATATGCTATTAATAAAACAAGTACATTTCCATAGAAGGAGAAACAAATAATAAAAAAAAAATAGAAATTGATTGTATGTTTAACAAATTCAATAGGTAAGTGAGAGAATAAAAAAAAAATTGAATTAAAAAAAACTTGTCAGATAGATACTGTTTCAGAAACATTTGAATAAAATGAAATTGAATCAAAAATAAACCTCAAGAAAAATACATCAATGAGAGAAAAAAAACTACAGGAAACAAAGCAACACATGAATTGAAAATTGTAGAAAAAAAAATATTTAACAACAATTGATAATTATTTATACCGAAAAACAGTAAATTTGTAACAATTATTGGTACAGATCAGATACAAAAAGTAAAACACCAAAATATTAAGGAGGAAAAATATAGAAATGGATAATAAATAATATGAATTTTGAAGAAAAATGAAAAGAAATGGAAATAAAAATATTTTGTGTATAAAAAAATGCATGTGAGAAAGAAATGAATGAAAAAAAAAAAAAAATATAATGATATAATATATAAAAAATAAAGGTATATGAATGAATTATGAATGAATATAATGAGTAAATGATGTATGAATGGAGAATAGCAAAAGAGTATATGCACAAAATAAAAATAAAGAAATTGAGAGATTCAAATTATTAAAATAACCAATTCAATATGAATGAAAAAATGAAGGAAAAGATAGGAAAAAATTTTTAACAAAGTATAATTGAGAGGAGTACCAATAATTAAAGAATCGAGTGAATATAAAAAAAAAAGATATCAGTATAAAATGAAAATAAACATATATGTCATGTCATGAAAAATTTTCTCTTTTGATTTGAAGAGCAGTCCAAAGTTAGGTTTTTCTGAAATAAAAGAAAGTAATATTAGTAGTTGTAAATAATGAATTAATATTCAAATTTTACTAGCAAGTATTAAAATGTTGAATATGAATTTAGGGAATTTGTTATGTTAGGAAATATTATAAAACAATCAAACTTATAATTATTATCATTATTATCAGGCATTTCAGTTAGCGTGATTAATGCTATGTTTGTTTTGCAATTTTTCTTCACTTTTTACTATTCTAGAATCTTATACTATCCTGTGGTAGAAGTCCATTGTATCTCGAAGTGGAGTGGTATAATTTTATGAAGAAGAAAAACACGAAGTCGTCTCCACAATATAATATTAACAATCGATTAGATCAATACCATCGATTAGGTGAACATGTTTCGAACCTCTATAGGTTCATCATCAGCATATATAAAAGTATTCTACAATAAAAGAAGAACAAAGACTTAGTTACATGGGTAATGTGATACAATAAGTGCTACTTACATGGAGATGAAAAAATTATTTTGTAGGTTAAAGTTATAAAATTATTTAATTCCAATGTTCATAACGTAGACTATATGGAAAGTTTCAAGGGAAATCCCAACTTTCCATATAGTCTACGTTATGAACATTGGAATTAAATAATTTTATAACTTTAACCTACAAAATAATTTTTTCATCTCCATGTAGTAGCACTATTTATCACATACCATGTAACAAGTCTGTTCTTCTTTATTGTAGAATACTTTATTATGTGATGATGAACTCATAGAGTTCGAAACATGTTACCTAATCGATGGTATGATCTAATCATGTAATATATTGTAAGACTTTGTTTTTTCTTCTTCATAAAAAAAAAAAATCTTATACTATGCTATAGTCGATGCACATGTATCAAAAGGGTCAGTCCTGAAGTATTTCTGTTGTCAAAAATATGTGACCAACAATATATCCAAGAAAAATACAAAATCAAAGTATTTGAAAAGTGAAAGTTATGAGAAACATTGTATTACAAGTAGATCAATAGATATTTAAATTTGGAACATCCTGTATGATGAATTCCATCAACAGGAAATTCACCAATGAGATGTCAAGAGAATGTGAGGGGAAAGTGATGAAATATAAAAATATGGAAGCAGAAAATTGTCAAAAACAAATTTTATACGAATTTGTACATAGTGTATGAGGTTTAGGATTAGATTTCATCAATAAAATCATTCAAATTCATCAGAATGACAAATAATGATGTAGAAAGTAGCAAGAAATTCTAAAATATGTGAAGAAGATTGAATGTGTGTTGCCATGGGAAGAAATAACAAGTTTTGAAGAGATCAAAAATTGAAAAAAAAAGCAAACACGTACAAATTTCTGGAAGAGAAATAATAGTGAATTTCAAAAAAAAAACTACCAAAACCATTCCAGAACAAGATCAATTCAATTAAGGCGCAACTGCGAGAAGTAATTTATTATAAAATTCCACTCACCCATCGACAGAACGAGAAATCCTGCAAAAACCAGTCACAGAAAAAACAATTTGTCTTGGTTGCAAGAAAGCTGTGAGTTCCAATGACACAAGTATTTCCATGAGGCTGGGAAACATCACAAAGAAGTATAACAAGTATTCTATTGGCAGAACTCTCTAAAGTGCAACGCTCCAGTTTTATCAACTAACACTGAGTATGAGGACTGATAATAACTTTCAAATTTTTTTTTCAACTAATAATAATCACTCATAGCAAATTGCACCATATCACATTATTGTTTTTCTTTTAGTCCATAAGGTCATTTTCGCAGAGTAGGACAGTTTTTAGGTTTCATCTCAATAAAACAAACATTTGATTATCTACTGCTATATGTGTTTCATCTTTGAACATCTAACCACACTTTTTCCCCACTAAACAGCATATTTGATATCAAGCCTTTCAACAAGTTGGCACCACTGAACCTGCTAGTCAAACGAGAAGTGACTCTTTGTTCATAGGCGTACCGACTGCGCTGGGATAAGGTAAGAAGAGGTTTGAAAAAAGGTAAAACAACATAGCCGGAGTTTTCATTCTGTTATGATAGGGATTCATCCATAAAATCTCTGAAACAAATCTAAAAATGAAAAAATATATATAAACTCAAAATCAATCCCATTATACCAATAAACATATATATATATATATATATATATATATATATATATATAAATATATATATATATATATATATATATATATATATATGAGCCCGATATTTCTCTCAAATTGGGAAGGATAAATTCTCTGGAGGTTGACAAGTCCTCCTGCAGCGGGTATGTGCTCATCACCTCTTCATTAGGAAAGAAGTCATCGGTGAGCGGATTGATTTTTGGTGGATTTTCAAGTTGACAAGTCCTCCTGCAGTACGTATGTGCTCAAAACCCCTTTGTTATGAAGGAAGTGATCGGTGAGCAGATTGATATTTGGTAGATTTTCAAGATAGGCCTATCATTGTCGATTTGTTGAGTGAAACTCATCAATATTGTATCAAGAAATAAGGCTTGAAGAAAGCAACCGATACTGTGAGATCGGGTACTCTGTGATAAGTGAAGCAAGAGAAACAACCTTCTAAGGAAGCATTTATTTCTCAAAGAGAAACAGATAGAATAATCTCAGAGATTATAATGAAAAAAGCAAATGCTTACCGGAGGAGGCTGTACTAGAGGAAGAATTGCTCAAATGTCCCAGAATAGTCGACTAAGCTTCAGAAGGTTGGAATCCCTGTTGGAATAATCACACAGACGGTTAGGTAGCTACTACTCCACTCAAAGTTGACAATTATCTTAAACCTGAAATGGTACAAGCGTAGAAACTGTTTTCACCAAAAAAAGTAGAACGTCGAATCAATTGTTTAACCCAAGATTACTATACAACCAGTGAGGCATGCGCAATACTCAAGTTATAAGTTACTTGCAAAAAAATCAAACGTGGATGAACTGAGTATAAATCACGGAATATAACCAAATTGGAATTATTACAACATCTGATATTCTGAAAGGACCCTAACTTAAAAGAAAAAATCTGAAATTGAGAATTTGCATTTTCATTCAGATAATTATTTGCTTCATTCATCTATATGAGTTCCTCATTGAGACTGGAATAGAAAATCGAATAACTATCTGAATGAAAGTGCAAATTTTCAATTTCAGATTTATTCTCTTAAGTTAGGGTCCTTTCAGGATATCTATCAGATGTGGTTCAATGTCCAGCGTGGCTTCAGCCAGGAGAGTAGTTGTTTTCTGTTGGACATTCATAAAAAATAACTTCATTTTTATTGTGGATTTTTCAATTCTCAGAAAAAATCTTTCTATTCAATATTTAATTGAGAATGTTTCCCTTTCCAACATGAATACCCCACAACAGGTTATCTTGAACGATAGAAGATAGTGACTAAATGTGAAAAGCATCAAATTATAGATAGTGACACCTATAATCTGTGCGGTGAAGCTTCGACCTAATATCGTGGAATTTTGATGACACCAAATTTCGTGCACATCAATAGGTCACCAACAGATGTCAGTATAGGCCAACCCACGACACCAATAGTCTTACTCCTAGTGCGTTCTGAGTAACGCAAACAAATAACGAGAATAAGCGAAATATCTGTTACGAGTCCAAGAGAGATCACCATCCGTCTACAGCCCGTTTCATGGTTTCCCAATCATCAGGACGGCCTGTGGTCTCTTCCAAATTCGTATCAGATATTTCGTAGAGTTAATACCTATCGGCAAGTACAAAAATGTGAAAGCATCAAATAATAGATAGTGACACCTATAATCTGTGCGGTGAAGCTTCGACCTAATATCGTGGAATTTTGATGACACGAAATTTCGTGCACATCAATAGGTCACCAACAGATGTCAGTATAGGCCAACCCACGACAGCAATAGTCCAAGAGAGATCACCATCCGTCTACAGCCTGTTTCATGGTATTCCAATGATCAGGACGGCCTGTGGTCTCTTACAGATATTTCGCTTATTCTCGTTATAGTGACTTAAGTTTATCTTTCAGTCGCAGATGATTCCACATCTTTTATTATGAACATCCTGTTCATATTTTCAAACAAATCAAATTTCACGTAATATGAATTGATATTCTGAAAGGACCCTAACTTAAAAGAAAAAATCTAAAATTGAAAATTTGCATTTTCTGGCGAGTTCTTTTTTTTGGAAAAATTCTTCTTTGCCTCATTCATCTATATAAGTTCTTAATTAGGTCTGGAATAGAAAATCAAATAACTATCTGAATGAAAATGCAAATTTTCAATTTTAGATTTTTTCTTTTGAGTTAGGGTCCTTTCAGAATTTCTATCAGATGTAGTTCAATGTCCAGCGTGGCTTTAGCCGGGGAAGTAGTTGTTTTCTGTTGGACATTCATAAAAAATAACTTCATTTTTATCGTGGATTTTTCAATTCACAGAAAAATCTTTCTATTCAATATTCAATTGAGAATGTTTCCCTTTTCAACATGGATACCCCACAAGGGGTAATCTTGAACGATGGAAGATAGTGGCTAAAGTTTATCTTTCAGTCACAGATGATTCCACATCTGATTCTATGAACATCCTGTTCATATATTCAAACAAATCAATGAATTTATATATAAATACTGGATTTTTCCATAGTTTGAAGGTGAATTTTCTGAATGAATATATTCTTTCGAAATATTTTTTTTCCAAGCTCTATATGTAGATCATGACATTCCCACCCCTTTTCAAGCAAAATGATTGAAATACTAATTTTTTTTTTTTCATTTTACTACCTTACTCTGACAGGCACACCTAAACTAATGTCATACATGAATTTCATCAGGGATATTAGTAGAATTTAACATCAATAATTCAATCACAGTTTCATATCAATATACTGATAATTTTTCTTAATTTCCTTAAATCAACATGCATACATACAATAATTTTTATGGGTTAATTCTTCCATATTAATAATAAAAATGGCAATAATGAGTTTCAATGGTTCAAGTATGTACTAAAATTCCTCGATTCCCTCAACCCAACATGCAATTACAATAATTTTCGTGTATTAAAACATCAATGATAATCATCAACTACAATCAATACAGTCAATATCTAATTCGATATAAACCCTCTCTGCTGATTGTCGCTGCCTATGGATTGACCTGATACTCGAAATCTCCACGTTTCTCAACATCTGGAAACCCTTAACTGGGATCCATGAAAATATTCAATTTTTGTGTCGATCGTGGAAATCTGAAATGATTTGATGGGGAAATAGCGGGTAGTTCGTAGTTGCTGCCCATCTGTAAGCTAGTCGGTCCTTTCACCCTGCCATCGGAGAACACGGTTTTGGCTACACATATCACAGTCGCAAATTGAGTGCTAGTTTCTGTGAATATTGTGTATCGTTTAGTGTGAGAAACGGTGCTCCGTTTCCTTCCACAATATAATGGATACAATCGCAGTCTCCTATCCCTCTGGTGGCTTATAACTTGACATAATCAGCATGGTATTTGTTTAATCACGAAATGCTGTAGGCTAATTGAGTTGTCGTCAGTTTGGTGGATACCAAACTTCCCCAATAATTCACATCAGTCATCAAATTGTTGACGGACTTCAACAATAACTGCTTCCTGGTACCAAAAATCCTCAATGCCCTGGAATACTTCAAGCAACATGTCCATGACTATTTACTTGAAGCAGGTAATTCAATTTATACACCAAATTTGTATCAAATAATTCTAACCGAGTCAATTTCGCGCATATTTTTCCGATTCAATCATTTTTACGGTAATGCTAAAGTCTCTGAGCTTTTTTTATTTCTGATTACATCTTTCACTTTTTAATTCAACAAATTCTCACACGTTTCCATATGTTTTTTTTTTATTACCTTACATCTGATGTTTATTTTGATGTAGAGTTTCAGAAGTCTTTTTCTCCAACATACAATTGTCTAAGTTTTCCTTGTTAACTTTTTTGAAATATTTCCTTCCATAACATCTCTTGTGAAGGCATCAGCTACTAAATCATTCTTTTTATATGTTAATAATTTTTTTTCTATACACGAATGTATTTTTGCATATTACATCTTGATAATGTTAACAATTCTCTATACGGGTTTTTGCAATTATGTTCCAATCCCAAAATGTTCAGCTATCTGACTCCATATTAGGAAGCCACTGGTTAATATTATAACCCTCAGTTTATTATCTCAAAATAGCTTCCTCGAGACTGACACTCGTACTACACAAAATCTCAAAAGGGCATTTGACCCTTGAATCTTGAAATAAACCACATCTGGTCCACCTGCTACAGTTCACAGTGTTCGGTTGACACAATATTTATGTCGTAATCACGATAATTTGAAACGGATCATTTTATCTGTTTCCGTACAGTTTACGAATGTGAATAGAACCGTTCTCAAGTGACTTCGGGTTGGTGAATACAGGGCGATTCTGCAATCTATCGTTGCAGAGTTTTTCAACTCTTTTCAATATTGTGTAACGGGCCTAAATTAGTTTTCTTTCATTCTATACTCATTTATTATTGATTTCCTACCTTATTCCTTAATGAAGATATTCATTTTTTTTTTCATTTTAATAATACTATTAACCTTAAGTTCCATTACAACTTATTTTCTGTGTTCAAGTACTTTATTGTTGAAATTTTAATTCAATAATAACTTCGTTACCTCTACAACCACATATATTCACTTTTGCAAATTTTTTTCATTTTCCGTAATCCTTGTTAAACTTAACAAATCTGAAGGAAAATATTCTATTGGACCTCTCGACCTAGTAGGATATCTATGTGTTACAAGTGACTCACTGTCATCATCCTCACTATCAGAGGACTCTATATTATTTCATTATTAAACCCGTTATTGGTATCGTTCGCTTTCTGAACTTCACTATCGATTTCTAAACCTTCCACGAGTGGTAATTCCACATTATTCTCTTTAACTTGCAATTCTGGTTCTGAGGTATTTTCTTCTACTGAAGAATGTATAGACATTTCTTCAATATTACCTTGAGCTTGAGCCTTATGAAATTTCAACTGCTTTTCACTCTCTTCAGGAGTTAATACCTAAGCAAGTTCCGCCGTTTCGTCTTCGTTTTGTTTCTCTTCAGCTGCTTTTCTAGTCTTTTTGGTATCGTCTTCCAATTTTTCTTTCTTCTTATATAACTCTTTACCTTTGTATGGTTTCAGCCTATTTGCGTGTATCACCTGTTTCTTGATTTTTCCCACTAATTGTATTTCAAAATTTACAGGAGATAACTTTTTCAACACCCTATAGGGTCCGTCGTATTTTGGTAACAGAGACTTGGATTTTCTGGCTGTAATTTTCGGAGGGTTTTAGATAACTAGAGATCCTATCAAAATTCTCTTAATTTATTTTTGTTTTCTTTTTTGTGTGATGTAGCTGCCGAAATTTCTAGCAATTTTCTAGCGTTGGAGTGTGCCAGTTGCATTATTTGCAGCATTTCGGAAGCATCATTTTCATGAGTATCATGTCTTATACGGGGTGTTTGCAATGGAATTTCTTGGAACAATATCATATCTCTTCCATACATTAAAAAAATAGACTTTCTCTTGTCGAAGTGTGTATTTGGTTTCTTATAGCTAAAAGCGCGAAAGGTAGTTGCTCATCCCATTCAGACTTATGTTCTTCACCAAGTGTGATAGAGTTGTTTTTAAATGTCCATGGAATCGTTCTAACACTCCATTCGTAGCTGGGTGATAAGCTGTAATGTTCAAATTTTCAAGATGGTGCAAATTTCCAAAAATAGCTCCGATAAAAATTTCTTATAATGATATTTTCTACAAAGCTTTTTGCCACAGTTTCTACGGTTATATTCGGGATTGGAAGGGCTTCTGCATATCTCGTTAGGTGATCAATTATAGTAAGAATATATGTATTTTCTCTATATGTAGTGTTTAGGGGTCCCACTATATCTATGGCTACAAATTCAAATACGGTCTCTGGTATTGGCATCCCTGTGATTCTGTCGGCTTACTTCCTTTTGTATATTACATGAATGGCAAATATTTGTATAATTCTCCGCGTCTTTCCGCATATTCGGCCAGAATAATTCTTTTTGTATAGCCCATAATGTTTTTCGTTGACCCCCATGACAAATTAATATATTATCATGGTATAAATTCAAAATTTGTTTTCTCATAACTTGAGGTGCGTATATTTTATCCTTCTTTCGTCGGCCTTCCTCTTGACATATAACACCTGGTTATTTACATAAAAATTCGAATCATTTTCGGATAATGAATCAATTATTTCAGGAATTTTATGGTAATTTTTCTGTAATTGCTGAATGTCTTCCAAACTCCATACTGTATCTATAACAAACTCTATAATTTCCACATCTTTATTTATAGCACATATTTGTCTAGCCTGAGTTTCTTTTTTTCACGTACTGGTTCATCTTCAGACACTCTGATACGACTAAGTGATCGTTATCTCTTCCTGGTCGATATTTGATACTAAACGAATATTCCAACAAGGTCATTCCACACTTAGCTAATCGACTACTAAGATCCTCAATCGATAATAAGTATATAAATGGACGATGATCAGTAATAATGGTAAAATTAGTGCCAATTAAATAACATCTATATTTTTTACCGCCCAAATTACTGCTAGGCATTCTCTCTCAATGGTAGAATATCGAGTCTCGGCTGCATTCAGTGTTCTCCTAGAATAGCATATGGGGTGTTCAAATCCTAAGTATTCTTTGTTCAAAATTCCTGAAATGGCGGATGCACTCGCATCTGTGGTAACTATAACAGGTCTTGAAGAATCAGGGTTTTTCAAAATAGGCGTTGTTATCATCAAGGTGTCGAATGCTTGCTGCTGTTCAACTCCCCAATGAAATTTCACATCTTTCTTAATCAATTTGATGAGTGGTTGTGAAAGTTTAGAAAAGTTCTGAACAAACTATCTGTAAAAGCCACATGATCCAAGAAAAGCTCTTATTTCCCTCACACATTTTGGTTGAAGGTAATTTTTAACTACTTGAGTTCTTCCGGGGTCTGTTTGACATCCTTTCCGGAAACAATGTGTCCTAAGTACTAGGCTTTTTTTTTCATGAAGTGACATTCAGTTGGCTTGAATTTTAAGTCCTGCCTCTCATTTTATCGAATACATGACGCAATCTGTCTAGGTATTCGTCGATATTTGGTCCGCTGAATACTATGATGTCATCTAGGTATACTAGGCATTTTTTTTTCCGTTATATCAGCAGAAGTAAGGTCCATGAACCTCGGGGAACTTGACGGCAAATTCTTCAAACCTTGTGGTAATTTTTTAAATTCGAAATGTCCATTTGGAGTAGAAAAAGCACTTTTTTCTCGGTCACGTTCAACCAATTCAATTTGGAAATATCCACTTGCTAAATCCATCACGCTGTATAATTCTGTACCATTTAATCTCTCCAAAGTGTCTTGCAAATGAGGTAAAGGATAAAAATCCGTTTTTGTGGTAGCATTCAATTCTCTATAATCGATACATAACCCAAATTGTGGCTCTTCATCTGGATGCATTTTGTTTTTTAATTGAGATTGCTGGAAAACTCCAAGGACTGGCAAATTCTACTATTATATCAATTTCTAGTAACTCCTTGATTTCTTCATCCATTGCTTTCTGTCTCTGGAATGGAATTCTATGAGGTCTCTTCGTAATGGTAAGAACATTTTCAGTGATAATTCTATGTTTCACTAATTGGGTACTTCTCAATTTTTGACTAGGTACTATGAATATATCTATATATTCTTTTATAAGTTCCGCTAATTCAATTTGATCATTGTCCTTTGGATCATCCAAATGTAATTGTTGCAAAATCGTTTTTTCATCCTGAATTTCTATTCGTCTAATCTTCTTTTCTTTATCAATTACTTTCTCCTTCTCATCTGTATCTGCAGCAAGTCCGATAACAATGACATGTTTTCTTGGTATCAAAAAGTTTTCCCCAAAACATTTATTATTCGTATAGGTATATTTTTCCTATTTTGACCTATCGACCTAGCTACTACCAATCCATTCATAGCTTCACTGTCTTCAATAACAACATTATCTGACGTCAAATTATTTTTAGCCTTAGCCATAACAACAGTCATAGTCTCAGGAGGCAAGATCATGTCCTTAGGCAAATAAATCCCCGTCTCGTGATTATTTTCAGTAGGAATGGTACTTTTTTTAATTTTTGTCTTTCCGAGATGTTTTGTCGACTCTAACAACTGGGCAGAAAAAGGTTCTCCCTTAGGCGAATTTTATTTTTCTATTAAACTATCCTTTGGAAATTTCCTATCATCTACTTCAATAATTTTTCTTGAACTACATGACTCGTTATCTTCCATAATTTCCGTATCCTCTGTATAGGTTTTATAAAATTTCTCATTATTTCCTGACTTTTTATTCATATTTTTCGTACCCTCTGTAGGTGTTTTGAAAATTTCCCTCTTGACTTTCGTTTCTGTCATTTTATTCATATCACATGATGCTTTAGTTCCCTTGATTTCTGTACACTCTGTTGGTATTTTAGAATTTTTCACTTCATATTCCTTTTTCTTAGTACTCTCCTTTTCTGATAGGTTCCTTTCACCCTGTATAATACTGTGATTTTTTCTGAAATTTGTATTTCCTAACAAATTATCCTCTTGCCAAGGTTTTCTCGCTTTTCCGTGACATGCAACTATATTTTTAGGAGGTGGATTACCATCTTCAAATGAAAATAATCCACAGTTCAGATTCCTTTCTACAGACTTCGCACTTCCTTTTGAGAAGTTCTTTCCGAGTTCATTGGATCCTTCCATTGTACTGGTGGAAGGTATGTCATCCTTGGATGAACTGGCTCTTCAATTCGAATGTCATTCAAAATCATAGCACCATCTTGCAAATTATTCGTTCCCAATATACAGGGCGCTCCTAGCCCGTTCTCTTCTGAATTTATTTTCTGCCTATTCTCAAGGTTTGAAAATGTTTCTTCTCTCTGGTACACATTTTGACCAGTAAACACTGTTTCCTTTTTTCTCTTATTTTTCTTCTCTCTGGACAATTTCTTACGATTATTTTTCATTTGATTCCGCAACTTTCTCTCCTTCTCAACTTTATTTTCTTCATCTAAACGAAGCATTCCTTTCTGATCCCAACTTCCTGAATTTTCCACAGGATTTCCACGCGAATGAAATCCCTTCTTAGAGCTAGCTGGACTCAAATCCTGGCATGAAAATCATTTTCCAGTTACTCTGCTATTTGTTCTGGGCGGGCCCTCCCATATTGAACCTAACTCTGCTTCGGAATTTTTTTCCATCCATTTCTCCATCGTAGTGGTTGATTCTGACAATATCTTATCCATACTTTCAATTTTCTCTTTCAATTGCTTTTCCATATCTTCGAATTTTCTTTCCCACGTAAGATTTTATTTATCATTTTCTGTCTGATATATATTTTTCGGTTCCATATGAAGGTCAATAATTTTATTTCTCAAAAACATTTCATTTGCTTTCCAATCTAATTTAACCTGATGTTCGTTTAGAAAATCTAACCCCAAAATTACTTCGGTACTTGAATGATTGGCATCAATGATGATAAATGCATGTTCAATTTTTGTTCTTTCATTCAATTGAATAGGTAAAATAAATGATCCTATATACGGTATAACATTTCCTTGGACATCGTTCAATGCGTATTCAACTTCATAATTGAGTTTCATACAGCGTGTAATGCTTAAATGGGCCAACGATACTTCAGCTCCAGTATCGATCAAAATAGTTCGAAAAATTCCTGCAATCTCTAAAATAATAACATTTCTTTGAGCTTCCCTGAAGTAGAGGTCGGTATCGTTTGATGAGGCCTCCTATGTCTTTCGTTTTGATTTATTGACGATTGTTTGCGGTTCCCAACAAAGACGGATCGAGAACCGGATGATCGTTTGAATCCCTCCTATTTTCACAACTCTGTCTCGTACCATTTTGACAATTAAATGACATGTGCCCTCGTACATTGCACCAAAAACAGTTTTTATTTTTCATTCGGAAATTTCTGATATCATGTCCTGATTTCTGACAATGCTGACATGTAATTATGCTCCTACCTTGCAAATACCCTTTTTCATTCTGCAATCTCTTATGTTATGTTTTCCTGACAATATTGACATATTATTGTATTTATTGATTGCAAATTACTATTTTTCATTCTGCAATCTCTTATAGTATGTCCCGGTTTTTGGCAATAATGACACACTACTACAGTAGTATTTTGCGAATTTGAATTAAAATTCCTGAAACTTCTATGTATCGGTTTTGTCAAACATTGAATTATAGCCTCTTTCTCAGCGAATTCAATAGCCTCTTTTAATGTATCCGGACTGGCAGATAAAACTCTTTTTCTAAAAGGATCAAGTAATCCTAATGCAAATTGTGTAATGATATCCTGCTCATGTCTATGTAAAATAACTCTCTTTACAGTATCGTTTCCCCTGAGTATCACAATTTTTGCAGCACAAATTTCCGAACGTGCCAAATACTGGCGACATGTTTCATCTTTTCTCTGACGGCATTCTAATAACTGTTTTTTATCTTGTCCTGGAATTTTTGTTATACCGAATTGTTCCTTCGACTCATTCCAACTTCCGGTTGTTCGTAATTCACTATCCGCGTCTATTAACTGTTTCGCTATCCCTCGTAATTTTAATCGCACTATTGACACTATTTGCAGATCATTCCATTTTTCCAGAATAGCACAATCATCTATGATCCGAATAAAATCTTTAATATTTGTTTGCCCATTATATGTAGGTACATCGTCCAAAGTAATAGATATATTTGGTTCAATTTGTAACACAGGAGGTACCTGACAAGTCGTTTAGGGAGTTTCTAGTGGAGGTGTCATATTTGAGTTTTATATGCACCGAATCTCAAAAATAATAATAAAAATCAGTAAATACTTGTACTCACGTTGTCCCTGTATAATTTACTTTTCTTTCTTTCAAATTGCCAATGCTTTCTTGACAACAATTATTTCTTCCAAAACAAAAAATTCCAAATTCAAAATAATAAAAAAAATAACAGAGAATTTTCATTATTTCTGAACACTCGAGATTATGACTTCGTATGAACGTTCATTTTTGCATTGTGTTCCATAGATTAAATCCCACATCATCCTGACACCATTGTTACAACCTGGGTATATACAGAGTGTTATGAATTCACACACCTCACAAACACCCAAGTGTTTGTCGAACCTCACAGTAACTTTTACCAAAGAAACACTCTAGAAAATCCAATAGAAGGATTTCACAAATACCGTCAATGATGTCTAACTATACTGGTATTATATGTATTCACTCTACTCAATACTAAATTCACACAATTGACAGTACAAAAGCGTGTCTTATGAAAAGTCGTTAGAGGTTCTATACTGAGGGTTGTGCAACTAAAAATTGCTGACAACCGGAATTTACCTCAAGAACGGTCTATTGAAGCAATTCACTGACTCAGTATATGATCGAGGTTCGTTTTAATCTATGTACTCGGTCCTAACTCAAGCTATGAAAAAAAAATAATGATATAGTTGTAAATTTAAAAAAATATAATTACTATCAAGCTTCAAAACAATACACAAAACCATCAATCAATGAATTTTTATAAAACCATTTCATATAAATTCACCAGAAAATATGAATGTGAGAACAGCAATGAAATCATAGCAATAATCAATATCATATTAATTAAACAGTTTTATAATTTTGAGGCATGAACAATATATTTTAGTTCAATGGTAGCAAAATCAAACATATATATATTTCAATACTTTTTTTATGCTTTATCAATATATTCAAAATTTTGTATTTGTCAATGTACACAAATCTAAAACACCTAAGTCAATTATCAGGGTCAAAACAATTAACATTGGAATTGTTTTTTTCCTTTAAACAACAACTTCAATATTTCGCTGGACTTCAAAAACATAACAGCAAAAGTATTCAGTTATAATCATTGAATACTATCAATCATATCATACATCTTTCTAGAACAAGCAACTATCAAAATCTAATGAAATGAAGAAATATTTATCAGAGTAGTTGAGTTAGACTCCGAAGAATTTAGAGTATGAATGTGGAAAAATGTTCATTATATAAAGCCTGGTACACAATACAATCAAAGGGAAAAAATATGTAGTCTCACCCTGTATATATACACTCATAAGAAGATCACTTCACTGAAATTATTTCCGATATTTGATCTTGCAAATATTTTTATTTAACTGATTTTGAGTTTAATCTTCAGAAATCCCGATAAGTATTTAATTATTTATTTACTTCTGGAGCAATGATGGATTTCGGATGCATTCTTCTAACTACATATCAGTGTATGCAGTTCGACTCGTTTCGTTTGTAGCTACGATGTTGAAGGTGATTTGCTTCTCATAAACTGGTGAATAAACTCATCAGTTTGAGTTCTGATAACGGGTACATTTGAACTTGTTTGTATCTGAATTTGAAGTACAATTGGAAGTTTTGATCTATCAGCTTAAAACATGATCTGATCAAAATAACTCAAGTCGAGATGCCAATACGCATCATAAGTTACATACTGAATTGAAATGAATACCCGAATGGAATGGCTCTCATTGTTACAAAACTGTTTATATATCCTCGTTTTCCCACATACAGAGAAAAATCTATAATCTACTATAAGATTCAGTTGGCATTGTTTTATTTTTGAATATAATTACACTGTCTCGCCTACGATGATGCAGCTGTGTCACTTCCGTTTTAAATTTCATGGCATTCCACGTGCCGTTTATTATTATAGTTTTGTCTCCCGCATAGTTATATGATATTATTTGTATAATGTCTTGGTTCATTGAGTTCAATACTCGTTTGAATAGAATAACTTTCACGTAATATGAATATATATATATATATATATATATATATATATATATATATGATTTTTCTATAGTTTAAAGGTGATTTTTCTAAATAAATATATTATTTCGAAACATTTTTCTTTCCCAAGCTCTATATGTATATCATGACAGGGTTCTATGCTGTTATCAATTTGGTTTGCCATTTTTCCCCTATTAATAAGGTATTTATTGAATGCATTTGTTTTATGTTTTTTCCCCCATTTTTGTTTATGATGTTTATGTTTGAGATAGATTTTCTCTTGTTATTATTATTTGAGATCTCATTGATCAGTTGCCATGTTTTTTTACAGTTGCCATTGAATATTTCGAATATTTCTTTGTAATATTGATTTTTTGTCGATTTTATTAATTTATTAATTTTTTTTGTTTTTATTCTTCTGTGTAACTCGTGATAATTTTGCCTCAAGAGAGTCTCGTTTTTTCATCGAATTAATCAGATCAATAGTAATCCATGGTTTTATTTTATGATTTAATTTCCATTTGGATCATATTCTTTTGTGGAAGCTGTTATGTAGTCATTTAGTTTGCTGATAAAGAGGTTATATACTTTTTGTGTTTCATTGCAGTTGATTACATCTTTCCATTTCTCATTTTCTAAAGATGAATTCAATCTCTGGAAGTTGTTTTTTTTGCACTTTCGTGATAAACATTCTCAATCTTCTAGAAAGATGGTGTAATGGTCTGATAGATTTGTTTCGATAATTGCTGGAGTTATGGGGACATTTTGCGGGCTGTTTTCTTTCCTAACAAAGATGTGGTCTATGATACTGCGGGATCGTTCAGTTATCCTTGTTGGTTTATCTATGTAGGAAAAGGAAAAGTTCTGCTAGGATGTTCATAAAGTTGATGTGCGTTAATTGAGTATTTGTCCAAAAGATCAATATTAATATCTCCGAGAAATCTTTCGAATTCATTGATCTGTAGATCTGACAAGTAATTTCTCAACGCTACAAGATGAACCTGCAGGTCTGTCGACAAGAATTGATAGAATGCAGTTATACCAAATTTTTCATTTTAGATTTCAGTAGTTATTCGCAATAATATTGTTACATTAAAATGATGTATATTAGCTCTGAATAACATATAATCGTTTATATACACTACGACATACGAATAATTTCGATTGTGTTCAGATGTGTTATAGTAAAGTGTGTAATTTGGTGATTCGAAGTCATTCACCTGGTCTACATGCCATGTTTCTGATAAAATAATTATCTCTATGTTCTATTTTTGTCCTTCAAAATAAATGAGGAGTTCGTCGAAGTTTTTTTTATACTTATATCTATTTTGCCTTCCTTTTCTCCATTTGCCTTTTCCTCTCTGAAGGTTTGGAGGTTATTGAAGGCTTTTGATTCTATTTCTCTCTGGGTATCTAGTATATCAAGAAATTCTAACATACAGACAAGATTTTTTTAAATGAAATGAACATAATATAAAATAAAATAATCAATAAAAACCTTTTTAAAAACAAGCTTTTATTCAAATGCACCAAAAATTGGAAAATAATTACTTTGGATGTGAGACGTAGGTTATTCCGTGGGTTAAAGATTCAAAAGCTTGTCACGCAAAGTTTTCGGTTCGGATACAAAAGCGACAAGCTTTTGAATCTATAACTCCCGAGATAACCTATGTCACACATCCAAAGCAATATTTTTTTACTTTTCAGTGCATTTGAATGAAAGCTTGTTTTTAAAAAGGTTTTTTATCAATTATTTCATTTTGTGATTTTTAGTACTTAAGTACGCCTCAATTTATGCATTTTTGTTGAAGCATCGTTATTATGAGGCCTTTTTCCTGTAAGTTTTGAGCTATGTTGTACTTCAATGGGGAGTCCATCTGAAGATTAACTCATCTGCCATCTTGGGGTTGCCATCTTCAATTTATGAATTTCAACTAATAATCAATAATCTTCCACTAAATTAATAATCTTCGACCACAAAAACTCCGACATACCAATTTTGAATCGACTTGGGCCATAATTACAAAACTCGTCCACTATCTTGAACTTGCGAATTTTGATAGAAAATTCATAATCTCCGACCCCGAAAATCCCCACATACCAATTTTGATTAGAATCGGAGCATAAACACAGAGATAATCGACCATTTTGATTTTATGAATTTTGAAGGAAAATTCATAATCTCCGACCCTGAAAACCACCACATACCAATTTTGAATCAAATCGGACCATAATCACAAAATTTGTACCATTTCGGACCGCCATCTTGAATTTTTGAATTTTGATAAAAAATTCACAATCTTTGACCCTAAAAATCCCCACGTCCCATTTTTGAATCGTATCGTACCATGATCACAAAACCCCGCCCGCTATCTTGGAGCCGCTATTTTGTTTGTTTCCACTAACAAAAATTCATTGATGCATTTTCACCGGAATCATGAACACCTGCCGAATTTCAGCTCAATCAGATGACGGCAAGTGCTCCACAAATGAATAAAAAGATTTGAACCGGAAAGAATGACAGAATGGCATAATTAATGACATACGAACGAACCAAGTTGAATATAAAAGCCTGTAAAAAAGAAAAATTTTGTGTGGCTCATCATTTCGGATCTAATGTCTTCATTTGGTTGTTCTTCGAAGTTGAATATTCTCAAGTTTTTTTTTTTGGCTTTCTGTTCCAGAAAATCGTATTTCCTTTTCATCGTCTCCTTTTCATTCAGGATACCATTAATTGGTCACCCCGTATGTTCAGTTCGCGTTTATATTCATTCGTTATCTTGGATATTTCTTGTTTCGAACCCGTTATTTTGTTTTTGATCTGATATAGTTTTTCATTCATATCGGTTTTTATAAATACTTGGTTTTTGAGACATATATGCATCGCCTTGTTTACTGCACTTTCCATTCTTTTGGCACAATCTCTTTCGTCAACACCATTTTTCTTATGAATTTTGATTCACTTATTGATTGAGCACACTTTTGCCAGCGGTATGGCGAAATGAAGGGTTTGATTCAAACTATTTCTTGAGTATTCGATAGGTTATTAGGAGCACACAATTTCAACTACTCACTGCTGTACATATAATCAATGATCAGATGCTACTTATCAGATGCTATTTGAGTTTTTCTTCCGCCGACAAACAGAACATTATTGTATTTTGACACTTCTTGATTTCAAAGGTGAATATAAGATATTATCCTTGGGTGCTGGTTATTCATATTCCTTTTGATTTGAGTCAGATTACATAGAAACTTCAGAAGGAATTTGGGGAGATTTGGATCCGTCACCAACTTTTGATTGTTGGGGTGTTTAAGGTTTTTACAAAAATAGAATTTCTGTTTTTGTTTCCAATTAGAATTTTTTTTATTCTGACACATGATTTGTTGGCTTGATTGGTGGCAATTTCAGAATCGATGAATAAATTCTAAAATCTACCTTTCCGACTGGCCGCGCTATCGGGTGTTTAATATTTTCTCGTCAATTTATTATTGGCACGCCTCAATCGTTGTTGGTTCTATGCATGGTGGCATTTCTGCATGCATACTGCAGTGCCTTAACCTCAAAAAACAACTCAGCACAAGCATCGTGGCATCTACCGAGCTGTCGGTGAAAATTAATATCAAGAATGACACTGTTAAATAGTTTGTTGGAAGTTTGCGCCGATTTTTTCAGAAGTTATATATTTTTAACGAATCTAACAATACCTAGAAGAAAAATGACACCGCGTGACGTCATCATCCGGAGACCTACGAGATACTTATTTCATTACGGGCTTTGTGTAGTTATTGATTACTGAAATCGTTTCAATGTAGTTTTGGCGATTGATATAAGATCCAAGTGAACAAGAATATTGAGACAATAATCTATAAAAAAAAAAACTATTTGTTATTAACTGTTTCGAAATACACTCGGGAATACATGTGTCTATATCGAGGTCCATATATTATAATCTAGATACAAGTGTCAAAATACAATAATGTTCTGTTTGTCGGCGGAAGAAAAACTCAAATAGCATCTGATAAGTAGCATCTGATCATTGATTATATGTACAGCAGTGAGTAGTTGAAATTGTGTGCTCCTAATAACCTATCGAATACTCAAGAAATAGTTTGAATCAAACCCTTCATTTCGCCATACCGCTGGCAAAAGTGTGCTCAATCAATAAGTGAAATCAAAATTCATAAGAAAAATGGTGTTGACGGAAGAGATTGTGCCAAAAGAATGGAAAGTGCAGTAAACAAGGCGATGCATATATGTCTCAAAAACCAAGTATTTATAAAAACCGATATGAATGAAAAACTATATCAGATCAAAAACAAAATAACGGGTTCGAAACAAGAAATATCCAAGATAACGAATGAATATAAACGCGAACTGAACATACGGGGTGACCAAATTGATGGTATCCTGAATGAAAAGGAGACGATGGAAAGGAAATACGATTTTCTGGAACAGAAAGCCAAAAAAAAAACTTGAGAATATTCAACTTCGAAGAACAACCAAATGAAGACATCAGATCCGAAATGATGAGCCACACAAAATTTTTCTTTTTTACAGGCTTTTATATTCAACTTGGTTCGTTCGTATGTCATTAATTATGCCATTCTGTCATTCTTTCCGGTTCAAATTTTTTTATTCATTTGTGGAGCACTTGCCGTCATCTGATTGAGCTGAAATTCGGCAGGTGTTCATGATTCCGGTGACAATGTATCAATGAATTTTTGTTAGTGGAAACAAACAAAATAGCGGCTCCAAGATAGCGGGCGGGGTTTTGTGATCATGGTACGATACGATTCAAAAATGGAACGTGGGGATTTTTAGGGTCAAAGATTGTGAATTTTTTATCAAAATTCAAAAATTCAAGATGGCGGCTCCGAAATGGTACAAATTTTGTGATTATGTCCGATTTGATTCAAAATTGGTATGTGGTGGTTTTCAGGGTCGGAGATTATGAATTTTCCTTCAAAATTCATAAAATCAAAATGGTCGATTATCTCTGTGTTTATGCTCCGATTCTAATCAAAATTGGTATGTGGGGATTTTCGGGGTCGGAGATTATGAATTTTCTATCAAAATTCGCAAGTTCAAGATAGTGGACGAGTTTTGTAATTATGGCCCAAGTCGATTCAAAATTGGTATGTCGGAGTTTTTGTGGTCGAAGATTATTAATTTAGTGGAAGATTATTGATTATTAGTTGAAATTCATAAATTGAATGTTTTACTCTGGGCTATACAGGGTGTTGTGAACACCACACACCTGACCACCAATTGTTTTGCCCTGACTACGGGGTGTTGTGATTTAACCCACCACACCTGTAATACCAGACGTTATTCGTTAGGTTGGAAAAACAGTATTAAAAGCATCGACTATATGAATATAGTCGAACCGGATATGATATATGGAGCGGCCTACAAATATCAAGATCCTTTCTTTCAATACCGGAACATGGGTTGTTTATTCAAGAAGTACTACCGTTCAGAAAGATTCGAACCAAACAATGATTTAATAAAATAATAATGCACTCCTAAAAGTTAAGAAGGTATATATATATTTAATAAAACTTCACACAATTCTCTCAATCGTCTCTGGACGAATGATAGGCAACCATATTCATACAATGAAAACTAATTTAGCGTATTGGCAGATAATTCTGCAATGATCTTCACAATAGAAATAATTTTACTAAAAGAAATCTTACAATCAAGTGCTGCAAACGACTAACAATAATTCTCTTTTTGAAAACTTGGTGATCTTGAAAACTATGGACATACTTTATAGACACATACACATTTTAATGGGATGGGTTTTGCCATAAACATAAATACAGAAATACAAACATGAGACTCACCCTGTTTAACACTTATTCACTGGAGTAGTTTTAAACGGCAATTAGATTAAATTTATTATTTTTCAGTTCGTTTTCTTCCGAGTCAATCGGTTATTCTAATTAATTCGTCCGGTATATTCTTATACAGGTAAGGTTTTTCTAAGTGATAGTGAACCATTGAAATTGCGGAATCCCGTTATGATCTCTGTTTTGTAAGCTTTGACAATTTGTGGAAACTATACTGTTCACTCGTGTTTTTACTAGGAGCTTCAATACTTGATTTGAATCGGCTGAGTTCTATGTTTGCTGAAGTTAACTACACTGGTTTGGAAACTCTCATTATTATTGCACGATACTGTAATTAGACTGACTTTTTAACCTAACTTTTGAGAATGGCATATTCTCGTGTTCACTGTGGAATACCAAATCGAACTACCTATTGTTGACATGAAACTCACGCTTTTATATGATCTTCAGCACGGGAGCTAGTGGGCGGAGCTTAGTGTGTTTTATGAGTATGTTAACTCGGTGACATCGTAAAACTGATAAGGGACTTGTTTGTCTAACCCGTTCTGACTTATCTTATGTTATAATTGGATAATATTTTACTGAATGAGGTATTTACGATCGCTGGTGCGTTATCGTTGAGTTAATGACCAACAAGTGTGTTTATGAATTTCAGAGGTGTCTCGACTCCCGGTGATTTATAAGTTGTTTACCTCCAGTAACGATGCGGGTGGTGATACATCGCGTTATCTCGTCTTTCAACTGCTCAGTGTTTATCGACTTAGGACGGGTGTTTTGGTAATTATTTAAACTGACTTCCTTATCTCGCTGTGACTGTAACGGGTAGCAAATAAAAAAAAACTTTGTTTTGCGCTCCTAGATGAGTCATGTAAGCATTCGGTATACGATGGTTACGTCTTGGTAATTATCTTTTAAATGCATTTCTGTAATTACAGGGCATAACATTCGATCCAACACTCAAACAAAAAATTTTGACAAACTCAAAATTTTTTTCGAATAACAACTCTTTCAATAAGCAAAATGTTTTAACTTTCTGAAATGTAATCCCATTCTAGCGCCAAATTTTATAAGTCTTGCTTTGACAATTACAATAGATTACTGTTTACATCTTCTAGAGGATAATTATAATCTATCCACAAATTTATTACCCTCACTGCTCAGTACTTAATTCTAATTTTCTTAAAAATAACATGCAAATACTCATGCAAACACACAATAAAGTCTTTTTTCTTCCATGGGTAATTTCCATACTGAATGGGTATGTACTCGCCTTCTTCAACGAGGGATTTTCTCCACTTCTATTCCGGTGGGCATCAATTTAACTTTATCCGTTGGATCCTCTGGGAAGTTTTCCTGCTACGCCGCTGGGTAAGGGTACGTAGCAGTGATACGGAACGATTTGTTCCTTCTTTATCTTCTCTAGACATCTGGCTTTTGGGGATTTTAGGGCCTTCCATACAATTTTCGAGCCAGTGATCCGTGATAATTAGTAGGTATCGGACCTAGACAGATAACACAGCCTGTGTTTTCTGGTTCAGTGACAAATTGCATTCCTTTGCATAATGTCGTACATGGTATTCGGGTTTCGGTGGCCAAACGGTGGTAATTCATTCGTTTAAAAATCTTCGTTCCTGGGAATCCTATTTTGTGCGGTACCATTAACACAGGTGATTTGTTTTGTGAATGGTGGTTACTATATTCGTGCGGAGTGCTTGAACTCAAACCACACTGTGAATTCGCAATGCTCTAGAATCTGCTGGTCTCATCATTTCGCTTCGCCATGCTGGATTGTCCACTGCCATCGTTTCAGAGATATTTTCTTGAGGTTTCAACAATAATAGTCCACGATATTCCTATCAAAACCTTCCATATATGCGCGGTTAGTAAATTTTATCAATATTTTACTTAGGTACTGTACAATTGTAAACGTCGCGATGTTCTAGTGTGAATATTCTACAAATCCGTAAACACATTTTCGAAAATCGTGATTATATTATTTATCTGTATTATGTAACTCGGCGATTCGATATTCTATAACTGTTTCTATTTGCATTAATTTTCATAACATATCTCGTTTGTGGTTTGTATAGTCTGTAATCCGTACAGTGTTTCATTTCAGTTCTTTCGTCCATTCTTCGTTTTCTATGACCTGTAATGAACTATATCCGTCTCAAAATAGCTTTGCTTGAATTTTCCGGGAATTTACTGTCATTATTTTACATAAAAACCCTTGATAAAATTGTCCCTGTTCGCTTTTCCCCTTTTTGCGTTGATTCCATTATATATTTTTTTTTCAGTTTGTTCCCGTACTATGATACAATCAATTTAGTTCGGTTTTTTTCATTAAAGTATCGTGGCATTTCGTATTATTATTCATTCCATTTTTTACAAGTCCATTGTAATTATAAATATGCTTTAGCAGAATTACCTTCAGGGATTTTTTCAATTTTTCTGTCTTTTGCAGTCTGCTAAAACTATAATAATTACCATACTATATATACGTTCCACATTCTGGTGCATACTGAATTTTTCTTGTTTACTGATATCTAACTGAGTGAACCAAATTTATCATGGGGGGTCATTTGAACAGTGCCGCGTGTCATGGGTTGTGCAAGGGAATTTATTTTCAGAAATGTTTTCTTCATTTTCTTGTGTCGCTTGTCGACGGCTTTCATTCGTATACTTGTTGAATCGATCAGCGTTTATTATTTGACTCTCTGTTTCTTTCACTGGTTGGAGTTCAAAATTAACGTGCGATGTCTTTTTTAAATTAGATTTTCCTTTCTGTCTGGCTAAAGTTCTAATCGTTTTCACTTCGGGGTTTATTTCTTTCTTTACTTTCGTATCTATATTAAAATCTTCTCCTATGCTTCGTTTTCTCGGGGTTAAAATCCATTTCTGCAATACTTCGTAATTTCGTATCTTCGGAGTTCACTATACTTTTGCTTAGACTTTACATACATTCGAAAATCTGGGCGGTAGAATTTTGTCCTTAGGCAAGACATTTTCATCCTTGTGATTTACGACTGTAGAAAAAATCTTATCTTTGGCAACTGTTATTCCTAGGTGCTTGGCAGATTCCAACTTCCTGGTGGATAGAGCATCTCCCGTGGGTGATTCGTATCTATCTCTAAAACTATCTTCCAATGATTTCCTATTTTTTACATCGATCACCTTCCCTTGATTCCTTGATGCATTAATTGTTGCAATTTCCGTTCTTCCTGAATATTTCTGGCTACTTTCGGGAATATTTTCACTTTCAAAGCTTTCATACCAACTTTTTCCATTTTCTGACTATAATTTTCTTCCTCCTCGCTGTAGTGCTGTATGGGCAATGTTCCGTTACATCTCTCCGTTTCTTTAGGCGGAATGCATGTACCTATACGTAGGCATTCCCTTGTCGACTGTCACTTGTGACTATCGGTCCTAATGTACAGAGTGCGTCGGTTTTCCATTTCCATAGGTGGCACTTTTCTAAATTCCCCTCTTCTCTCTTGTTGCTCGTTTAAACGCATGTTTCGCTTTTCTCTTGTTCCAGACGATTTTCCATATTCTTCAATTTCAACTATTTCTTTGAACTAGCGTCTCCTTTAAATCACCAGTCGCTGACATCTTTGAAACTGTTTTTCTAAACCTGGTGTCTGAATTAAATCACCGGTCCCTGATATCTCTATTTGATTGGAGACTGCAGATCTCGTTTCATGACATGAAAATCTGTTGATAAACACTTCGCTGGATTGCTTTGGGCGCGCGTTCCTTCTTCAATCCTAATTTTTTTCCAGAATTCATCAATCATTCATCCTGATCGTGCATCTCTCAATCGTTTTCTACTTCTTCAAATCTCTTTTGCAACTTCCTCTGTTCGTCATCCGATTCGTTTGGCATATGTGTTTTGGGTTTTCTTCTTCAACTCGATAATTTCCCTGATAAATACATTTGATTTTCTCTCAATCAATTTGCACGTCATATTTTCGTAAAATCTAATCCCAGTGTTATTTCAAATTTCTACGATGATCATTTTCAACTATTAAGAATTCATGTTCAATAATTTTTCCTTCCTTTACTTTGATTGGCAATATAACCGAGCCAATATAATGAGTGAAATTTCCTTGTCCATTTCTGAGGTGATACGGCAAATCATAATTTAATGTCATACCTCTAACAATATTGATATGAGCCACTGATGCGAGATCTCATATCTATGGATATATGCCTCAAAATTCCTGCTACTTCCAAACTAATTACATTTTTCTGTTCATCGTCGATTAGTATATTTTCCTCTTGCCTCTCACTATTTAAATAGTTTTTCCGGCAACCTTCATCTGAGGCTTGTTGAAAGCTGCCATTCCATTTAAATTCCTGTTATATTTTGCCTTTTTTCCATAACTATTTCCTGTTTGCTTTCTATAATTTATTCTCCTAAAATTTCCTCGTTCATTCCTGCTTCTATGAGATTGAAATCTATTTTCTTTCGAATTGTTAGAAAATTCTGTTCTATTTTATTCATTTTTCCATATTTTTTAAATCTTTTTCCTTAGCGTAGGGTTGGAAAACCATTTTCCTGAATCATTTAATCTCTTATTTTGAAAACTATTTCTATTTGGGCAACGATAGACATATGTCGAATTTTTGACATATTAGGCATACGCAATTTATCATATAACAATCTCCTGCTTGTGACCTTTTCTGTTACAATGTGTGCACAATATTATATTCGCATTGAAAGTTCTGAAATTCATATTCGGTGTATTCGTAATTTGCTCAATTAATTCTTCTTTTTCTGCTAATTTGATGGCTTCTTCTAAACTGACAGGACTTTCAGATAAAACTTTTTTTCTAACAGGATCTAACAATCCAATGGCAAATTGAACCAAAATATCCTGCTCGTATTTTTGCTCTAATACCTTGTCAATTCTATTATTTCCTGTGAGGTACCTTATCTTTGATGCACATATTTTTAATCTTATGAAAAAATGCCTAACTGATTCATTCTTTTCTTGATAACAATTCAAAAATTCTTTTTGTGCTTCTCCAGGTAATTTCAATTTGCTAAACTGCTTCAATAATTCCTTTTTGATTAATTGCCAGTTGTCGGTATTTTGTAATTCATCTTCTGCTTCAATAAATAATCTAGCTATTCCTTTCAATTTTAATCTAACTATAGAACTTATTTGACTGTCTGTCCATTTTGCTACAGCTGCCAAATTCTCAATTTCACGAATAAAATCTTTGATTTCTGTTGTACCATTATAAAAAGGTATATTATCCAAAGTGATACTAATTTGCGGTTCATACCTAACCCTCGGCACTGTTGTCTGAGTTTCCATGATTTAATTATTTTGATAAAAATCTCCATTGATTGAAAATAAAACTTCAATTGCCTTTTCGAATACTTCCTGAGTTTTTGATCGATATAAACGCTATATATATTTATTTTCCCAATATCGTGTTTGCAAAATAAAAACGATATTATACTAAACTATTTTCACAATTTTTCTACTCATTTACTTCTGTTCAAATTAGTCTTTTTTCCACTGACACTTATTTGTAAAAATAAAAAATAAAATATTTATTAAAAAAAATTCAAATTAAATTTTTGTTTGACACTTTTTTTCTGTGGAAAATATCATATATGCGTTAATGTACTTCCTCAATTATTACTCGCACACCTGACATCAATGTTTTGCTCTGGGCTATACAGGGTGTTGTGAACACCACACACCTGACCACCAATTGTTTTGCCCTGACTACGGGGTGTTGTGATTTAACCCACCACACCTGTAATACCAGACGTTATTCGTTAGGTTGGAAAAACAGTATTAAAAGCATCGACTATATGAATATAGTCGAACCGGATATGATATATGGAGCGGCCTACAAATATCAAGATCCTCTTTCAATACCGGAACATGGGTTGTTTATTCAAAGAATTACTACCGTTCAGAAAGATTCGAACCAAACAATGATTTAATAAAATAATAATGCACTCCTAAAAGTTAAGAAGGTATATATATATTTAATAAAACTTCACACAATTCTCTCAATCGTCTCTGGACGAATGATAGGCAACCATATTCATACAATGAAAACTAATTTAGCGTATTGGCAGATAATTCTGCAATGATCTTCACAATAGAAATAATTTTACTAAAAGAAATCTTGCAATCAAGTGCTGCAAACGACTAACAATAATTCTCTTTTTGAAAACTTGGTGATCTTGAAAACTATGGACATACTTTATAGACACATACACATTTTAATGGGATGGGTTTTGCCATAAACATAAATACAGAAATACAAACATGAGACTCACCCTGTTTAACACTTATTCACTGGAGTAGTTTTAAACGGCAATTAGATTAGAATTTATTATTATCAGTTCGTTTTCTTCCGAGTCAATCGGTTATTCTAATTAATTCGTCCGGTATATTCGTATACAGGTAAGGTTTTTCTAAGTGATAGTGAACCATTGAAATTGCGGAATCCCGTTATGATCTCTGTTTTGTAAGCTTTGACAATTTGTGGAAACTATACTGTTCACTCGTGTTTTTACTAGGAGCTTCAATACTTGATTTGAATCGGCTGAGTTCTATGTTTGCTGAAGTTAACTACACTGGTTTGGAAACTCTCATTATTATTGCACGATACTGTAATTAGACTGACTTTTTAACCTAACTTTTGAGAATGGCATATTCTCGTGTTCACTGTGGAATACCAAATCGAACTACCTATTGTTGACATGAAACTCACGCTTTTATATGATCTTCAGCACGGGAGCTAGTGGGCGGAGCTTAGTGTGTTTTATGAGTATGTTAACTCGGTGACATCGTAAAACTGATAAGGGACTTGTTTGTCTAACCCGTTCTGGCTTATCTTATGTTATAATTGGATAATATTTTACTGAATGACAGGTATTTACGATCGCTGGTGCGTTATCGTTGAGTTAATGACCAACAAGTGTGTTTATGAATTTCAGAGGTGTCTCGACTCCCGGTGATTTATAAGTTGTTTACCTCCAGTAACGATGCGGGGTGGTGATACATCGCGTTATCTCGTCTTTCAACTGCTCAGTGTTTATCGACTTAGGACGGGTGTTTTGGTAATTATTTAAACTGACTTCCTTATCTCGCTGTGACTGTAACGGGTAGCAAATAAAAAAAAAACTTTGTTTTGCGCTCCTAGATGAGTCATGTAAGCATTCGGTATACGATGGTTACGTCTTGGTAATTATCTTTTAAATGCATTTCTGTAATTACAGGGCATAACATGAAGATGGCAACCCCAAGATGGCAGATGAGTTAATCTTCAGATGGACTCCCCATTGAAGTACAACATAGCTCAAAACTTACAGGAAAAAGGCCTCATAATAACGATGTTTCAACAAAAATGCATAAATTGAGGCGTACTTAAGTACTAAAAATCACAAAATGAAATAATTGATAAAAAACCTTTTTAAAAACAAGCTTTCATTCAAATGCACTGAAAAGTGAAAAAATATTGCTTTGGATGTGTGACATAGGTTATCTCGGGAGTTATAGATTCAAAAGCTTGTCGCTTTTGTATCCGAACCGAAAACTTTGCGTGACAAGCTTTTGAATCTTTAACCCACGGAATAACCTACGTCTCACATCCAAAGTAATTATTTTCCAATTTTTGGTGCATTTGAATAAAAGCTTGTTTTTAAAAAGGTTTTTATTGATTATTTTATTTTATATTATGTTCATTTATTTAAAAAAATTTGTCGTATGTTGAATTTTTGATATACTGTACCCAGAGAAATAGAATCAAAAGCCTTCAATAAGGAAAAGGCAAATGGAGAAAAGGAAGGCAAAATAGATATAAGTATAAAAAAAACTTCGACGAACTCCTCATTTATTTTGAAGGACAAAAATAGAACATAGAGATAATTATTTTATCAGAAACATGGCATGTAGACCAGGTGAATGACTTCGAATCACCAAATTACACACTTTACTATAACACATCTGAACACAATCGAAATTATTCGTATGTCGTAGTGTATATAAACGATTATATGTTATTCAGAGCTAATATACATCATTTTAATGTAACAATATTATTGCGAATAACTACTGAAATCTAAAATGAAAAATTTGGTATAACTGCATTCTATCAATTCTTGTCGACAGACCTGCAGGTTCATCTTGTAGCGTTGAGAAATTACTTGTCAGATCTACAGATCAATGAATTCGAAAGATTTCTCGGAGATATTAATATTGATCTTTTGGACAAATACTCAATTAACGCACATCAACTTTATGAACATCCTAGCAGAACTTTTCCTTTTCCTACATAGATAAACCAACAAGGATAACTGAACGATCCCGCAGTATCATAGACCACATCTTTGTTAGGAAAGAAAACAGCCCGCAAAATGTCCCCATAACTCCAGCAATTATCAAAACAAATCTATCAGACCATAACACCATCTTTCTAGAAGATTGAGAATGTTTATCACGAAAGTGCAAAAAAAACAACTTCCAGAGATTGAATTCATCTTTAGAAAATGAGAAATGGAAAGATGTAATCAACTGCAATGAAACACAAAAAGTATATAACCTCTTTATCAGCAAACTAAATGACTACATAACAGCTTCCACAAAAGAATATGATCCAAATGGAAATTTAAATCATAAAATAAAACCATGGATTACTATTGATCTGATTAATTCGATAAAAAAACGAGACTCTCTTGAGGCAAAATTAATCACGAGTTACACAGAAGAATAAAAACAAAAAAAATGAATAAATTAATAAAATCGACAAAAAATCAATATTACAAAGAAAATACCTTATTAATAGGGGAAAAATGGCAAACCAAATTGATAACAGCATAGAACCCTGTCATGATATACATATAGAGCTTGGGAAAGAAAAATGTTTCGAAATAATATATTCATTTAGAAAAATCACCTTTAAACTATAGAAAAATCCAGTATATATATATATATATATATATATATTCATATTACGTGAAAGTTATTCTATTCAAACGAGTATTGAACTCAATGAACCAAGACATTATACAAATAATATCATATAACTATGCGGGAGATATAATAATAAACGGCACGTGGAATGCCATGAAATTTAAAACGGAAGTGACACAGCTGCATCATCGTAGGCGAGACAGTGTAATTATATTTAAAAATAAAACAATGCCAACTGAATCTTATAGTAGATTATAGATTTTTCTCTGTATGTGGGAAAACGAGGATATATAAACAGTTTTGTAACAATGAGAGCCATTCCATTCGGGTATTCATTTCAATTCAGTATGTAACTTATGATGCGTATTGGCATCTCGACTTGAGTTATTTTGATCAGATCATGTTTTAAGCTGATAGATCAAAACTTCCAATTGTACTTCAAATTCAGATACAAACAAGTTCAAATGTACCCGTTATCAGAACTCAAACTGATGAGTTTATTCACCAGTTCATGAGAAGCAAATCACCTTCAACATCGTAGCTACAAACGAAACGAGTCGAACTGCATACACTGATATGTAGTTAGAAGAATGCATCCGAAATCCATCATTGCTCCAGAAGTAAATAAATAATTAAATACTTATCGGGATTTCTGAAGATTAAACTCAAAATCAGTTAAATAAAAATATTTGCAAGATCAAATATCGGAAATAATTTCAGTGAAGTGATCTTCTTATGAGTGTATATATACAGGGTGAGACTACATATTTTTTCCCTTTGATTGTATTGTGTACCAGGCTTTATATAATGAACATTTTTCCACATTCATACTCTAAATTCTCCGGAGTCTAACTCAACTACTCTGATAAATATTTCTTCATTTCATTAGATTTTGATAGTTGCTTGTTCTAGAAAGATGTATGATATGATTGATAGTATTTAATGATTATAACTGAATACTTTTGCTGTTATGTTTTTGAAGTCCAGCGAAATATTGAAGTTGTTGTTTAAAGGAAAAAAACAATTCCAATGTTAATTGTTTTGACCCTGATAATTGACTTAGGTGTTTTAGATTTGTGTACATTGACAACTACAAAATTTTGAATATATTGATAAAGCATAAAAAAAGTATTGAAATATATTATATATATATATGTTTGATTTTGCTACCATTGAACTAAAATATATTGTTCATGCCTCAAAATTATAAAACTGTTTAATTAATATGATATTGATTATTGCTATGATTTCATTGCTGTTCTTACATTCATATTTTCTGGTGAATTTATATGAAATGGTTTTATAAAAATTCATTGATTGATGGTTTTGTGTATTGTTTTGAAGCTTGATAGAAATTATATTTTTTTAAATTTACAACTATATCATTATTTTTCTTTCATAGCTTGAGTTAGGACCGAGTACATAGATTAAAACGAACCTCGATCATATACTGAGTCAGTGAATTGCTTCAATAGACCGTAAATTCCGGTTGTCAGCAATTTTTAGTTGCACAACCCTCAGTATAGAACCTCTAACGACTTTTCATAAGACACGCTTTTGTACTGTCAATTGTGTGAATTTAGTATTGAGTAGAGTGAATACATATAATACCAGTATAGTTAGACATCATTGACGGTATTTGTGAAATCCTTCTATTGGATTTTCTAGAGTGTTTCTTTGGTAAAAGTTACTGTGAGGTTCGACAAACACTTGGGTGTTTGTGAGGTGTGTGAATTCATAACACTCTGTATATACCCAGGTTGTAACAATGGTGTCAGGATGATGTGGGATTTAATCTATGGAACACAATGCAAAAATGAACGTTCATACGAAGTCATAATCTCGAGTGTTCAGAAATAATGAAAATTCTCTGTTATTTTTTTTATTATTTTGAATTTGGAATTTTTTGTTTTGGAAGAAATAATTGTTGTCAAGAAAGCATTGGCAATTTGAAAGAAAGAAAAGTAAATTATACAGGGACAATCGTGAGTACAAGTATTTACTGATTTTTATTATTATTTTTGAGATTCGGTGCATATAAAACTCAAATATGACACCTCCACTAGAAACTCCCTAAACGACTTGTCAGGTACCTCCTGTGTTACAAATTGAACCAAATATATCTATTACTTTGGACGATGTACCTACATATAATGGGCAAACAAATATTAAAGATTTTATTCGGATCATAGATGATTGTGCTATTCTGGAAAAATGGAATGATCTGCAAATAGTGTCAATAGTGCGATTAAAATTACGAGGGATAGCGAAACAGTTAATAGACGTGGATAGTGAATTACGAACAACCGGAAGTTGGAATGAGTCGAAGGAACAATTCGGTATAACAAAAATTCCAGGACAAGATAAAAAACAGTTATTAGAATGCCGTCAGAGAAAAGATGAAACATGCCGCCAGTATGGAACCGAAAAATATATATCAGACAGAAAATGATAAATAAAATCTTACGTGGGAAAGAAAATTCGAAGATATGGAAAAGCAATTGAAAGAGAAAATTGAAAGTATAGATAAGATATTGTCAGAATCAACCACTACGATGGAGAAATGGATGGAAAAAAATTCCGAAGCAGAGTTAGGTTCAATATGGGAGGGCCCGCCCAGAACAAATAGCAGAGTAACTGGAAAATGATTTTCATGCCAGGATTTGAGTCCAGCTAGCTCTAAGAAGGGATTTCATTCGCGTGGAAATCCTGTGGAAAATTCAGGAAGTAGGGATCAGAAAGGAATGCTTCGTTTAGATGAAGAAAATACAGTTGAGAAGGAGAGAAAGTTGCGGAATCAAATGAAAAATAATCGTAAGAAATTGTCCAGAGAGAAGAAAAATAAGAGAAAAAAGGAAACAGTGTTTACTGGTCAAAATGTGTACCATTTTCAAACCTTGAGAATAGGCAGAAAATGAATTCAGAAGAGAACGGGCTAGGAGCGCCCTGTATATTGGGAACGAATAATTTGCAAGATGGTGCTATGATTTTGAATGACATTCGAATTGAAGAGCCAGTTCATCCAAGGATGACATACCTTCCACCAGTACAATGGAAGGATCCAATGAACTCGGAAAGAACTTCTCAAAAGGAAGTGCGAAGTCTGTAGAAAGGAATCTGAACTGTGGATTATTTTCATCTGAAGATGGTAATCCACCTCCTAAAAATATAGTTGCATGTCACGGAAAAGCGAGAAAACCTTGGCAAGAGGATAATTTGTTAGGAAATACAAATTTCAGAAAAAATCACAGTATTATACAGGGTGAAAGGAACCTATCAGAAAAGGAGAGTACTAAGAAAAAGGAATATGAAGTGAAAAATTCTAAAATACCTACAGAGTGTACAGAAATCAAGGGAACTAAAGCATCATGTGATATGAATAAAATGACAGAAACGAAAGTCAAGAGGAAATTTTCAAAACACCTACAGGGGAAAAATATGAATAAAAAGTCAGGAAATAATGAGAAATTTTATAAAACCTATACAGAGGATACGGAAATTATGGAAGATAACGAGTCATGTAGTTCAAGAAAAATTATTGAAGTAGATGATAGGAAATTTCCAAAGGATAGTTTAATAGAAAAATAAAATTCGCCTAAGGGAGAACCTCTTTCTGCCCAGTTGTTAGAGTCGACAAAACATCTCGGAAAGACAAAAATTGAAAAAAGTACCATTCCTACTGAAAATAATCACGAGACGGGGATTTATTTAAAAATATACCTATACGAATAATAAATGTTTTGGGGAAAACTTTTTGATACCAAGAAAACATGTCATTGTTATCGGACTTGCTGCAGATACAGATGAGATGGAGAAAGTAATTGATAAAGAAAAGAAGATTAGACGAATAGAAATTCAGGATGAAAAAACGATTTTGCAACAATTACATTTGGATGATCCAAAGGACAATGATCAAATTGAATTAGCGGAACTTATAAAAGAATATATAAATATATTCATAGTACCTAGTCAAAAATTGAGAAGTACCCAATTGGTGAAACATAGAATTATCACTGAAAATGTTCTTACCATTACGAAGAGACCTCATAGAATTCCATTCCAGAGACAGAAAGCAATGGATGAAGAAATCAAGGAGTTACTAGAAATTGTTATAATAGTAGAATTTGCCAGTCCTTGGAGTTTTCCAGCAATCTCAATTAAAAAACAAAATGCATCCAGATGAAGAGCCACAATTTGGGTTATGTATCGATTATAGAGAATTGAATGCTACCACAAAAACGGATTTTTATCCTTTACCTCATTTGCAAGACACTTTGGAGAGATTAAATGGTACAGAATTATACAGCGTGATGGATTTAGCAAGTGGATATTTCCAAATTGAATTGGTTGAACGTGACCGAGAAAAAAGTGCTTTTTCTACTCCAAATGGACATTTCGAATTTAAAAAATTACCACAAGGTTTGAAGAATTTGCCGTCAAGTTCCCCGAGGTTCATGGACCTTACTTCTGCTGATATAACGAAAAAAAATGCCTAGTATACCTAGATGACATCATAGTATTCAGCGGACCAAATATCGACGAATACCTAGACAGATTGCGTCATGTATTCGATAAAATGAGAGGCAGGACCTTAAAATTCAAGCCAACTGAATGTCACTTCATGAAAAAAAAAGCCTAGTACTTAGGACACATTGTTTCCGGAAAGGATGTCAAACAGACCCCGGAAGAACTCAAGTAGTTAAAAATTACCTTCAACCAAAATGTGTGAGGGAAATAAGAGCTTTCCTTGGATCATGTGGCTTTTACAGATAGTTTGTTCAGAACTTTTCAAAACTTTCACAACCACTCATCAAATTGATTAAGAAAGATGTGAAATTTCATTGGGGAGTTGAACAGCAGCAAGCATTCGACACCTTGATGATAACAACGCCTATTTTGAAAAACCCTGATTCTTCAAGACCTGTTATAGTTACCACAGATGCGAGTGCATCCGCCATTTCAGGAATTTTGAACAAAGAATACTCAGGATTTGAACACCCCATATGCTATTCTAGTAGAACACTGAATGCAGCCGAGACTCGATATTCTACCATTGAGAGAGAATGCCTAGCAGTAATTTGGGCGATGAAAAATATAGATGTTATTTAATTGGCACTAATTTTACCATTATTACTGATCATCGTCCATTTATATACTTCTTATCGATTGAGGATCTTAGTAGTCGATTAGCTAAGTGTGGAATGACCTTGTTGGAATATTCGTTTAGTATCAAATATCGACCAGGAAGAGATAACGATCACTTAGTCGTATCAGAGTGTCTGAAGATGAACCAGTACGTGAAAAAAAGAAACTCAGGCTAGACAAATATGTGCTATAAATAAAGATGTGGAAATTATAGAGTTTGTTATAGATACAGTATGGAGTTTGGAAGACATTCAGCAATTACAGAAAAATTACCATAAAATTCCTGAAATAATTGATTCATTATCCGAAAATGATTCGAATTTTTATGTAAATAACCAGGTGTTATATGTCAAGAGGAAGGCCGACGAAAGAAGGATAAAATATACGCACCTCAAGTTATGAGAAAACAAATTTTGAATTTATACCATGATAATATATTAATTTGTCATGGGGGTCAACGAAAAACATTATGGGCTATACAAAAAGAATTATTCTGGCCGAATATGCGGAAAGACGCGGAGAATTATACAAATATTTGCCATTCATGTAATATACATAAATCATCTGGAAGTAAGCCGACAGAATCACAGAGGATGCCAATACCAGAGACCGTATTTGAATTTGTAGCCATAGATATAGTGGGACCCCTAAACACTACATATAGAGAAAATACATATATTCTTACTATAATTGATCACCTAACGAGATATGCAGAAGCCCTTCCAATCCCGAATATAACCGTAGAAACTGTGGCAAAAAGCTTTGTAGAAAATATCATTGTAAGAAATTTTTATCGGAGCTATTTTTGGAAATTTGCACCATCTTGAAAATTTGAACATTACAGCTTATCACCCAGCTACGAATGGAGTGTTAGAACGATTCCATGGACATTTAAAAAACAACTCTATCACACTTGGTGAAGAACATAAGTCTGAATGGGATGAGCAACTACCTTTCGCGCTTTTAGCTATAAGAAACCAAATACACACTTCGACAAGAGAAAGTCTATTTTTTTAATGTATGGAAGAGATATGATATTGTTCCAAGAAATTACATTGCAAACACCCCGTATAAGACATGATACTCATGAAAATGATGCTTCCGAAATGCTGCAAATAATGCAACTGGCACACTCCAACGCTAGAAAATTGCTAGAAATTTCGGCAGCTACATCACACAAAAAAGAAAACAAAAATAAATTAAGAGAATTCTTGATAGGATCTCTAGTATATCTGAAAACTCCTCCGAAAGTTACAGCCAGAAAAACACTCTCCAAGTCTCTGTTACCAAAATACGACGGACCCTATAGGGTGTTGAAAAAGTTATCTCCTGTAAATTTTGAAATACAATTAGTCTTTAACAATATAAATGTATCAATAATTGTGGAATCCAATAACCCAAGAAACTACGGAAATAAAAATATAAAGGAAGGATTCAAGAAAACTATTTTAAATATTTAATATATATATATATATATATATATATATATATATAAAAGTGAAAGATAGTCGTTGCTGACTAGTTAGGTGTAACAAATTGATTGTTGGGGTATGCAGCAGAAGAAAAAGTGTACTCCTTAAAGTTTGTCCAAGTTTTCGGAATGTTTTATTTCCATCTTCAGGGATACTACAATGAAGAATTAAACAAATTAGTGTGTCATTCGGACCTTGAGGTACTAATAACTTACATCTTTGTTGAGATTAGTTTCTATGTTATTTATGAATGTTCTTCATTTAGAGTACGGTGAAATATAAGTTCTGAATTTGAAGTTGGCAACACATGTTTTAAATCGTCAACTAATTATACACATTAAAATTCATTGAAACGTTACTAATTAAAATATTAAAAATATAAAGTCTGAACCATGTGTGTCTTGAAAAAGTACAATAGGTTATAAATTGTGGGAAAATTATTTATTCACTTGTCATATGCTTTGACAGTCACTGGTGCCAACTGAGGGTAGTACCAACTGATATGAAATGGTTTGCCATTATTGGTCAAAGTATTTCAGTAATTTCCTTGTTAGTACCAACTGAAGGTTGGGCCAACTTGAAAATATATTAATAACTGGTAATGAGCTCAGATTGATTTGAGGAAAATTCTGTATTTTCCATTGCATTTATTCCAAAGTGAAAGACAAAGTACCAATGTCAGACAGCAGGAATGTTATATATATAGTATACCTTGCCAGGGTTGTGACAAAGTGTATATTGGTCAGACTGCAAGATTATTAAAACAGAGATTAATATCCCATAAAAGTGATTGCAGGCACCATCCAGAAAGATGAGCTCTAGCAGATCACGTGAACAAATTCGACCATCATATGAACTATGATGGAGTAAAAATATTAACTAATGAATGGCACACTGCCAAGAGAACTTTTCTGGAAATGGCTTTCATATCACAGGAAAAAAATCATATGACCAAAGAAACAGATGTCAACCACCTGAGTGAAATTTATTCCTTCTTATTAGCAATGGAAAATACAGAATTTTCCTCAAATCAATCTGAGCTCATTACCAGTTATTAATATATTTTCAAGTTGGCCCAACCTTCAGTTGGTACTAACAAGAAAATTACTAAAATACTTTGACCAATAATGGCAAACCATTTCATGTCAGTTGGTACTACCCTCAGTTGGTACCAGTGACTGTCAAAGCATATGACAAGTGAATAAATAATTTTCCCACAATTTATAACCTATTGTATTCTTTCAAGACACACATGTTTCAGACTTTATATTTTTAATATTTTAATTAGTAACGTTTCAATGAATTTTAATGTGTATAATTAGTTGACGATTTAAAACATGTGTTGCCAACTTCAAATTCAGAACTTATATTTCACCGTCCTTCACATGAAGAACATTCATAAACGACATAGAAAATAATCTCAACAAAGATGTAAGTTATTAGTACCTTAAGGTCCGAATGACACACTAATTTGTTCAATTCTGCATTGTAGTATCCCTGAAGATGGAAATAAAACATTCCGAAAGCTTGGACAAACTTTAAAGAGTACACTTTTTCTTTCTCATATATATATATATATATATATATATATATATATATGTTCCCAATATTCTTGCTTGCTTGGTGTTTTTATTATTCCATTGAGAACACCCTGGCTTTAGCGTTGGGTTTGATTCATCATATTTTCTGTCTAGAGTAGAGCGCCTATGCGACCTTTCTCCTCGACAGTGGTGTAACGTCATTGTTATTAGATTTTCAGTAGCCCCGTATTCTTTCCTCTTCCTGTGTTGAAACATCATTTTATTTTCTGTCTGGAGTAGATCGTCCGTGCGACCTTTCTCCCGACAGTGGCGTAACATAATTATAATTGAATTCTCAGTAGCCCCGTATTCTTTTCTTCCCTCACTTTGGATTTTCATTATATTTTCGGTCTGGAGTGGAGCGCCAGTGTGACCTCTCTCCTCGACAGTGGCGTAACGTAATTGTTAATGAACCCCCTAGAAGCCCAGTATTATTTTTATTTCTTGCGTTAGAACTGTATCATATTTTTTGTCTCAAGAAGTGCCTCTGTGTGACGTTTCTTCCAACAGTGGCGTAACATGATTATAATAAGATTATCAGTAGCCCCGTATTATCTTCTTTCCACACTTTATAATTTCATTATATTTTCGGTCTTGAGTAGAACAACCGTGCGACCTCTCTCCTCGATAGTGGCGTAACGTGACTGTTATTGAACCCCCCACTAGCGCCGTAATATTTTCGTTTCTCGCATTAGAACTGTAGCATATTTTCTCCCTGGAGTGTTTTATTTCCTTCACTGAGACTGCCCGGAGTAGTGCCCTTCCCTCTATAACTGGAGGTGGTGCCCGAGGTGAATCCGAAACTAGTGAGAGGCGTCAAAGTTTTCTTGTAGAGGAAAAAAGACCCTTACAACACCAACGTTGATACCCATTTCGATTATGAAAATCTTGACATTTATTATCAAGAAAATAATACAGATATGTCAACGCTTAATCATGTTTTGAATTTTATGTTCAATGTACTCCAAAGCTTGGAACTATGGGACGAAAATTTGTCACAAGGAATATAATTTATTTCTGGTCAATTCAAATTGCGAACATTATCAGAAGAACGTTATAGATATTCCACTACTTCTATGGTTTTTTGTTCAATTTTATATACAATTACTCTTCATGCATACATATATTTATAAAATCATGGACCTATGATTTTTCCCCATCCCGGAGTAATCAAAGGAGTCTGCGATAATTTTCTAACTGATACTCATAATGATGAGACCAACACTCTTTCAACACATGCTCGAAAAATCTTCGAATATTTATGAAACCAAGAAAAATATGTTAGTTCACTCATGGATTTCATTCACATCGATCCATATTGAGATTATAAAGGTGGTTATGTTGTAGGAGCTGTAACAAATAATGATGTTTCGTTAGCGACATCTGCGTATATCTTTATGATGAATAGCAGTTGTTTAGATTTCAAAGAAGTTGTTCATATCGCTCCAGTGTCTAAAATTGATAACGAGCTACTTTTCAGTTTTCTCAAAACAATTATATCTCGTTTAGAGGGCATTGGCTCTGAAGAGTTCTGTGTATTTATCGACAATAGTTCAATAAATCTAAAAGTCATGACAAATTGTTTACGAAATGAGAGAGTTAGCATTGTGCATCACCATACTGTGAATCCAGAAATACCTCTGTTCTATTTAATTGATTCTGTCCATCTCTCAAAGTGCATTTTCACCAAGTGGCTCAATTCAAAACCGAATCAGACATTAACTTTTCCTGGCTATTTCTCACCGGCGATGCACATGATTTTCCACATAAAAAATTGATTTGGAATCCGCTAAATTACTAGAAAAAGTTTTGTATCCATCTAGTTTGGAAAGACAAAATGTTTCATCAGCATTAAACATTTTTCAACTGTTTGTTGTCGAGGGCTTGCAAAACTTTGGGAAAGATATTCCCCATTCACAAGATTCTGCAGAATTTCTAAAAATCATATTAAAATGGTGGATCATTCAAATGTAGGAACACCACTGGAAAAATCTTTTTCAAGGACCTATAGTAGGAGATAAACTCGGAGTTGAATTAAATGACACAAAACTGGACTTTTTGGAAAGAATGGTTGCTTGGTTAGATACTGGGTAATGGGAAATATGTTCTAATAAACTATCAAAACAGACTCATACTGCTTCAACCCAAACTGTTTATAGTGGTCTTCATTATCCTCGAGATCTAGAAGTCCAAATAGTTATCATTTCGTATATGATATTCCAAAAGGTACCTAATTACTTCAAAAATGAATTTTTAAATGACTTTTGACAATCTAAATTTTTTTATTTCTCGTTGAACAGGAACATCTAATATATTCTGATGGCTGCCATACACAATCCGTAACAACCATTTCTGATATTTTTTTGAGTAGTATTTCCAATACATTAATTGAAAATTACCGTGTCACAACAAAAAATAACCGGTTAGGTAAGGGTAATTAGAGAAAACTCCATACTTATACAAAATTAATGTAGATTCAGCTATCTAGATATCTAACTTTGGGAAAACCAAAAATTCGATGACGAATTGCATGATGTAATTTTTTGACGCTATGACATCTTGTTATCTGAGAATACAAAAAATTGGCATCAGTTGATATCTAGATTATAATATATAGACCTCGATATAGACACATGTATTTCCGAGTGTATTCCGAAACAGTCAATAACAAATAGTTTTTGTTTTTTTTTATTGATTATTGCCTCAATATTCTTGATCACTTGAATCTTATATCAATTGCCAAAACTACATTAAAACGATTTCAGTAATCAATAACTACACAAAGCCCGTAATAAAATAAGTATCTCGTAGGTCTCCGGATGATGACGTCACGCGGTAGCACTTTGTCATTTTTCTTCTGGGTGTTGTTGGATTCGTTCAAAATAAAGTGCTTCTGAAAAAAATCGGCGCAAACTTCCAACAAATTATTTAACAGTGTCATTCTTGATATTAATTTTCACCGACAGCTCGGTAGATGCCACGATGCTTGTGCTGAGTTGTTTTTTGAGGTTGAAGCAATGCAATATGCATGCAGAAATGCCACCATGCATAGAACCAACAACGATTGAGGCGTGCCAATAATGAATTGACAAGAAAATATGAAACACCCGATAGCGCGGCCAGTCGGAAAGGTAGATTTTAGAATTTATTCATCGATTCTGAAATTGCCACCAATCAAGCCAACAAATCATGTGTCAGAATAAAAATAAATTTTTAATTGGAAACAAAAACAGAAATTCTATTTTTGTAAAAACCTTAAACACCTCAACAATCAAAAGTTGGTGACGAATCCAAATCTCCCCAAATTCCTTCTGAAATTTCTGAGTAATCTGACTCAAATCAAAAGGAATATGAATAACCAGCACCCAAGGATAATATCTAATTTTCACCTTTGAAATCAAGAAGTGTCAAAATACAATAATGTTCTGTTTGTTGGCGGAAAAAAAACTCGAATAGCATCTGATAAGTAGCATCTGATCATTGATTATATGTACAGCAGTGAGTAGTTGAAATTGTGTGCTCCTAATAACCCATCGAATACTCAAGAAATAGTTCGAATCAAACCCTTAATTTCGCCATACCGCTAGCAAAAGTATGCTCAATTAATAAATGGAATCAAAATTCATAAAAAAAATGGTGATGACGAAAGAGATTGTGCCAAAGGAATAAAAAGTGCAGTAAACAAGGCGATGAATATATGTCTCAAAGACCAAGTATTTATAAAAACCGATATGAATAAAAAACTATATCAGATCAAAAACAAAATAACGGGTTCGAAACAAAAAATATCCAAGATAACGAATGAATATGAACGCGAACTGAACATACGGGGTCACCAAATCAATGGTATCCTGAATGAAAAGGAGACGATGGAAAGGAAATACGATTTTCTGGAACAGAAAGCCAAAAAGAAAAACTTGAGAATATTCAACTTCGAAGAACAACCAAATGAAGACATTAGATCCGAAATGATGAGCCACACAAAATTTTCTTTTTTACAGGCTTTTATATTCAACTTGGTTCGTTCGTATGTCATTAATTATGCCATTCTGTCATTCTTTCCGGTTCAAAATTTTTAATCCATTTTCGGAGCACTTGCCGTCATCTGATTGAGCTGAAATTCGGCAGGTGTTCATGATTCCGGTGACAATGCATCAATCAATTTTTGTTAGTGGAAACAAACAAAATAGGGGCTCCAAGATAGCGGGCGGGGTTTTGTGATCATGGTACGATACGATTAAAAAATGGAACGTGGGGATTTTTAGGGTCAAAGATTGTGAATTTTTTGTTAAAGATGGCGGCTCCGAAATGGTACAAGTTTTATGATTATGGTCCGATTTGATTAAAAATTGGTATGTGGTGGTTTTCAGGGTCGAAGATTATGAATTTTCTTTCAAAATTCATGAAATCAAAATGGCGGTTCCAAGATGGTCGATTATCTCTGTGTTTATGGTCCGATTCTATTCAAAATTGATATGTGGGGATTTTTGGGGTCGGAGATTATGAATTTTTTATCAAAATTCGCAAGTTCTAGATAGTGGACGAGTTTTGTAATTATGGCCCAAGTCGACTCAAAATTGGTATGTCGGGGTTTTTGTGGTCGAAGATTATTAATTCAGTGGAAGATTATTGATTTTTAGTTGAAGATGGCAACCCCAAGATGGCAGATGAGTCAATCTTCAGATGGACTCCCCATTGAAGTACAACATAGCTCAAAACTTACAGGAAAAAGGCCTCATAATAACGATGCTTTAACAAAAATGCCTAAATTAAGGCGTACTTAAGTACTAAAAAGCACAAAATGAAATAATTAATGAAAAACCTTTTCAAAAACAAGCTTTCATTCAAATGCACTGAAAATTAAAAATATATTGCTTTGGATGTGTGACGTAGGTTATTCCTGGAGTTATAGATTCAAAAGCTTGTCGCTTTTGTATCCGAACCGAAAACTTTGCGTGACAAGCTTTTGAATCTATAACCCACGGAATAACCCACGTCTCACATCCAAAGTGATTATTATTCAATTTTTGGTGCATTTGAATAAAAGCTTGTTTTCAAAAAGGTTTTTTATTGATTATTTTATTTTATATTATGTTCATTTTATTTAAAAAAATCTTGTCCTGTATGTTAGAATTTCTTCATCATGAGTATCAGTTAGAAAATTATTACAGACTCCTTTGATTACTCCGGGATGGGGAAAAATCATAGGTCCATGATTTTATAAATATATGTATGCATGAAGAGTAATTGTTTATAAAATTGAACAAAAAACCATAGAAGTAGGGGAATATCTATAACGTTCTTCTGATAATGTTCGCAATTTGAATTGACCAGAAATAAATTAAATTCCTTGTGACAAATTTTCGTCCCATATTTCCAATCTTTGGAGTTCATTGAACATAAAATTCAAAACATGATTAAGCGTTGACATGTCTGTATTATTTTCTTGATAATAAATGTCAAGATTTTCATAATCGAAATGGGTATCATCGTTGGTGTTGTGAGGGTCTTTTTCCCTCTACAAAAAAACTTTGACGCCTCTCACTAGTTTCGGATTTACCTCGGGCGCCACCTCCAGTTATAGTGGGAAGGGCACTACTCCGGGCAGTCTCAGTGAAGGAAATGAAACACTCCAGGGAGAAAATATGCTACAGTTCTAATGCGAGAAACGAAAATAATACGGCGCTAGTGGGGGGTTCAATAACAGTCACGTTACGCCACTGTCGAGGAGAGAGGTCACACGGTTGCTCTACTCAAGACCGAAAATATAATGAAATTATAAAGTGAGGAAAGAAGAGAATACGGGGCTACTGATCATTTGATTATAATTATGTTACGCCACTGTTGGGAGAAACGTCACACAGACACGCTACTTGAGACAAAAAATATGATACATTTCTAACGCAAGAAATGAAAATGATACGGGGCTTCTAGGGAGTTCAATAACAGTTACGTTACGCCACTGTCGAGGAGAGAGGTCACATTGGCGCTCCACTCCAGACCGAAAATATAATGAAAATCCAAAGTGAGGGAAGAAAAGAATACGGGGGTACTGAGAATTTAATTATAATTATGTTACGCCACTGTCGAGGAGAAAGGTCGCATAGGCGCTCTACTCCAGACAGAAAATATGATGAATCAAACCAAGTTGATAGGATATGAATTAAAACGCAAGCCAGCAAGAATATTGAGAACATATATATATATATATATATATATATATATATATATATATATATATATATATATATATATATATATATATATATATATATATATATTGATAGTTACTTGAAATGTTCCCAATATACTTGCTGGCTTGGCGTTTTTTATTATTCCATCAAGAACACCCTGAGGCTTCAGCGTTGGGTTTGATTCATCATATTTATATATATATTCCTTCCTAGCTGCTGTGAGCTTTTATTATTCCACTCTGTCTTTTCCTGATCAAGCCACGATGGAGTGCAGAAAGCTGAGACGTGAGAAATATCTACCCCTTTCATGCGACCTTCAACCGTGTTCACTATTATTTTTATCCTCTTCACAGACGACACGCCGGAGCGCAGGAAGATGAGACGTGAGAAATGTCTACCCCTTCTATGCGACCTCAAACCGTGTTCACTATTTTTTTTCCTTTTACAGACGACACGCCGGAGCGCAGGAAGCTGAGACGTGAGAAATGTCTACTTCTTCTATGAGACCTCCAACCGTGTTCACTGATATTTTATTTCCCTTAAAAACCGGCACACCGGAGCGCAGGAAGCTGAGACGTGAGAAATGTCTACCCCTTCTTGCGACCTCCAACCGTGTTCCCTATTCTGTCTTAATAAAATCACGCCGGAGCGCAGGAAGCTGAGACGTGAGAAATGTCTACCTCTTCTATGCGACCTCCCCGTGCTTCCTATCTCTGTCTAAAAAGATCACGCCGGAGCACAGGAAGCTGAGACGTGAGGAATGTCTACCCCTCCTAGGCGACCCCCCCCGTGCTTCCTATCTCTGTCTAAAAGATCACGCCGGAGCACACGAAGCTGAGACGTGAGGAATGTCTACCCCTCCTATGCGACCTCCACCCGTGCTTTGAATTTGCCAAACCACGTATCACATTATTCAACTGCCCTTGTTGTGAAGGAAACGAAATGACTCACCGGATGTGGTTTACTGGTCTCACGGTCACGGGCTATCACTCTTCGTTCGTGGTGGTTTGTATCGGATCTCAAACACGACTGAAAATACCAGCGCCGCATTGAAGTGAACATGGGCCTCTGACGGCCATGGTTTGATCATGCGCAAATCGCACCTGTGGTACTTACAAATATTTCCGATATTTTTCACCTGACATAAAATATTTACCCAAACTCCGATCTCACTGCTTCGGCAAGGTCGGGACGGTCGTGGACTGCTCCGGTATTTGGCTCACACTCTGAATACTAGTTGTCGGACGCGTCACTGCTTCTACTAGACTCGGTAGGCTTATGATTCTTTGAAATCTTTCCAAACGGAACTACAGTCGGTTTCCCCTTCTTTTGCGAATGCCTCTCGATCTAATTTCAGGCGCGCACCGTTTTGTGGACACTGTCGATTGAGATACAAATCAAAATTACCTAGCTTGTGAAATTCTTCGTGATGTGACGTCAGCTCGCAGCGTGCGCTTTTGTCCCGACTGAACTGCTGTCTCTGGCTTCTATCGTGTGACTAAATTCTCTCGTCGGTGTTTGTACATAGCCCAGCTGGTTCGATGAAAATGTTTTCTCGCTGGCTGGCGCGTCGCGGTATTGACGTGATCTACGGAGGGTGTTTAGTCTATTTATTGGGGTAGGTATAATCCACGGATTTATCACGAACACAAATGGTATTTCTGGACCTATTATTACCGTCAAGATGAATTTAAATCCTCACAGGGAGCTTTCGGTTGATAAACATAGCGTGAAAGTAGTAACTTCGTTACAAGTTACAGAACAAGAAAAAAGACATGGAGGTAGAAAATTGCCAAATGTGGAAAATGAAAAAACCGGAAAGCCCTGTACACGGGAAAAAGTCATGCGAGATGGTTGGAAAAGTTTGAACGACAGTCGTAGTGAAAGTGCCAGAAACTTTTTCTGCCAGAACAATGAGAAAAACCAATGATCTGAGAACGATAATCGTGAACGACACTACGCAGCTTGGGAATTTATTCGACGAGGGACGAACATTTCTTGCCTAAGGAACCAGGAAGATCGAACGAAAATTTCAAAATGCCCATGCAGCCCCACAGCGAGAGTGAAGAAAATTATGTTTGGAAAGCGGAAAGCACTATACAGGGTGTGAAGGACCTGTTAGGGGAGGAAAGTGCCGAAAAAATAAAAGGTAACGGATTGGGATGAAAGTTTTTGAGGATGAAAATATTCAAGTCGTCGGCAAACCATATACTGAACTGAAATTGCAGAAGCTAACGCATCAAGGAATCTAGGGAAGATGATCGATGTACAATATCGTGGAAAGACAGTCTAGGAGGTAGATATGAATTACCCAAAAGAGATACTCTACCCACCAGGAAGTTGGAATCTACCAAGAACCTCGGAATGACAGTCGCCAAAGGAAGTACTTTTTCTATAGCCGAAACTCAAAAAGCTGAATTCTATTTGTCTACGGACAGGAATATGCCGCCCAGATTATTGAATATATGCATAGTTAAAGCAAAGTGTAAAGTGAATTCATAAAATACCAAATTAAGGAATATGGCAGAAAATTAATTGTTGACACCGAAAAAACCTGTTATGGTACAAGATTTGGAAGAAAATAGAGGAAAGAAAAAGAAAGTGGCTGAAGATATAAAAATATTTAGAATCGAAGCCAGTCAGAAGGAAAAATCTGATTTTGAGAAGTTATCGCCTGGAAACTTGGACATCCCACAAATTGGAAAAATGATTGGACACATGAACCGACTGAAAGTTCATGAGAATATGGACTCAGCAGAAATTACCAGCGGATAACATAGAAACAATGGAAGATAGTAGTCAAATTGAAGCATCAGAAGATGGAGGGGAAAGTATTCCAGAGATAAGTCATATCATCAAACTAGAACACGTGGTACAGTAAAAGACTTTCCATGGATTTATTCCAAATCAAATAGTCAAAAATAATGCACTTATGAAGTAATAATATTGTCAATATTTACAAATCAAGTTGAGATAAAATAGTATGGTAAGCCAGTATAGATATATACTCGGAAATCATGAAATCTTGCCAAGTATACACAACCATGTATCAAAACGTGGAGTTGAAGAAGTTGAATCGCCCTGTAAGTTAACGTGCGATAAATATTAAAGAATTCCTACCGGAACCTAATTCTGCTTTCGTGAAAGGGATACCGACCACTCGACAACGAAAATAATGTCAAGATGGGGTGTGAACCGGCAGAATAGACAATTCCAACCCGCTGTAGTTTATTCAAACTATCAAGAATTCGGATTTGATTGAAGTAATTTTATTAATCAAAAACTATCCTTCAAAAACATTGCTCCATCCTATCTCCCCGGAAACCTGTTCCATACAGGATGAAACTGAAAACGTATATTTTGTAGGGCACTACATTATATTCCCCCTTCATGAGAAAAATTATATACGAAAATGAACTTTTCTTCCATAACGGGTGGTTTTTTCAGAATTCCAATATTGGGTTGGTGCGGATGAATATTCTTCAGAAAATTCTAAGAATGCTGGCTTGACTCTGTCAATTGATATGGTTTTTTTTCATTCACTAGAATTCCGTAGTATTTTTCAGTTCTTTCCAGAACTTTATAGGGTCCAGAGTATGGAGTTTGTAGTGTCTTTTCAATGCTATCTGTTCTCATAAATACATGGGGAGTACTCCTCATATCTTTATGTACAAAAATCTTCTTCTCTCCATGATGAGTGGCTTGATCTCTACTTTTTATATTTCTCATGGACTCTTGTAATGTTTTCAAAAAATCCTGATGAGATAACTCTTCATTCGAATTTGTAATGGCAATATCTCCTGGTACACGTAGAGTAGATCCATCAAGTATTTAAGCACTACTCAAACCATCCAAGTCTTCCTTGGGAGTCACTCTGAGACCATATAAAACAGTTGATATGTTCTGACCACTTTTCGGGTGGATAATTTTTCAGTGCTGCTTTCATTGTCCTATGAAGTCTCTCGATCATTCCATTAGAGCTCGGGTGGTAAGGTGTAGTTCGTATGTGTTGAAAGCCCATGATTTTTAAAAATTCTTTGAAAAGTGCACTTTCAAACTGTCTTCCTTGATGAGTTGTCACCTTGGATGGTATTCCAAATCGACTAATCCACCCTCGGTAGAATTCTTCAGCAACTGTTTCAGCTGTTATGTCTTGGATATTGACATGTTCAAATCTTGTATCTGGTATCCTGAAATATCCCGTCGGACTCATATTATGTCTGGTTATCTTCGATCTCTGGCATGGAATACAGCATTGAACCCATTTTTCAATATGTTTGTTCATATTCGTCCAAACAAATTTATCCTTAATCATTTTCAACGTTGCCTTCACGCCTGGATGTGACATATTGTGAATTTTATTGAATATTCCTTTTCTGAAAGATTCGGGAACATATGGTCTAATATTATTTGTTGAAATATCGCAGGTGATGTTGAAATTGGTATCGGGAATGTTCATTTTCTTCAACACAAGTGAAGTGTTTCCGTGTAGTAATTTTTGTAATTGAGTATCATTACTTTGTTTCTTTTCCCAGGTTGTGAAGTCTGTTGTACTTTTTTCAAATTTATAGTGGAAATCCTAGATAGGGCGTCAGCTACCACGTTTTTGTTTCCAGAAATATGGCATATATCTGTGGAAAACTGACTTATATAGTCCAGGTATCGAGTTTGTCTTGGTGGAGATGTTTCAGAATTCTTCTCAGAAGCGAATGTGATTGGTTTTTGATCGGTATAAATGATTAACTCTTGTCCTTCTAACATATACCGAAAATATTTGATTGCTTCGTAAATAGCTAGTAATTCCTGGTCGTAAGTGCTGTATTTCTTCTGAGAATTTCTTGGTATTTCAGAAAAGAATCCAAGAGGTTTTCAAGTATCTTCTTCCAACTGATGCTGCACTAATAGATTCATTCGATGCGTCAACCATTAAGGCTAAGGGACTTGATGTTGACGGATGAGTCAATACAGTTATATTAGATATTGCCTCTTTCATTCTAGAAAACGCTTCTTCTTGTAGTGAAGTCCAATGAGTTTTTTATTTCTCTTGGTGGTTCTTTCAGAAAATATTTAGTGGGCTTGAATTTCAGCACAATTAGGAATTGATGTTCTGTAAAAATTCACCATACAAAGGAATTGCCTCAAACCATTTAAATCTTCCGGTTTTGTATAATCCAGAGTCCCTTGAGTCTTTTTTTCAGTTGGTCTGATGCCATCTCTTGCAACTAAGTATCCTAAAAATTCTATATATATTTTTACCAAATTCACTTTTTTCTGTATTGATTACAAGTCTGTGTTTTTCTTCATTTTCTGAGGCGATTAGGAAATCATCCAAATACGGAAAATAGAAATCAAGACCTTTTGTTATTTGGTGAACGTATCTTTGGCATGTCTGGGCTGCATTTTTGAGACCAAAAGGCATAGAAAGGTATTCAAACAATCCAAAAGGTGTAATTATTGCGGTTTTTTCAATATCCTCTGGTGCCATCGGAATCTGGTAGTACGCTTTGACCAAGTCGATTTCTGAGAATATTTCTTTACCCTCCAAATGAAAGGTGAAGTCTTCAATGTTTGGTAAGGGATACCTGTTTTTGAGTTCAATGATCTATAATCCCCACATGGTCTCCATTCACTATTTTATTTGCGGACCATGTGCAAAGGACTAGCCCAGGGACTTTTGAATGGTCTAATAATGCCTTGTTCTATTAGATATTTGACTTCCTTCTTTGCAGCATACATTTTTTCGGGGTTGAGTCTACGAACTCGACAATCAGTTGGTTGTCCTCTAGTTATAATTTGATGCACCACATTTGTCTGTTTTATTGGCCTATTGAAGGGATTCTTTGTCAAATTGGAAAATATGTTCAAAAGTCGATGATATGGACAACTAATATTTATTGTTTTGATACTACAATTTTCCACTAGTAAAAGTTCACAATTTTCCACTGAATTTGTATTGGTATCAACCAGCCTTCTATTGAATAAATCCACTAATAAACCAAATTTTTCTAAAAAATCTGCTTCAATAATTGCTCTGTCTACGTCTGCTACAATGAATGTCCAGTCGAATCGTCTCCTCAAACCTAATATCACAGTTGAGACTTTCTCTCCAAATGTTGCTATTTTCGAACCATTGGCGGCTATAGGGTTTTTCCAAATATTGTTGAACGCTTATCCAACTCTGATATAACTGATACGTCTGCACCTGTGTCAATTAAAAATTCAATCTTTGATTTGGGATCGAAAATTATCAGACGACTTTCTTCGTGGCCATCCTCGCACGTCGTCAATAACGATTGGCCTGCGAGTTTTCCGAATATTTTTCATCAAAGGTGCAAGGTTTGATGCATTTTCTAACCGAACTACCGAAACACCTGTGATGATAACAATATTTTTCACTTGGGTTTGATTCTCGAACTCTTGATTTCGATCTGAATCTAGATTTCGACCAATCCCAGTTTCGTTCAGAAGACCTGTTTTCCCTCCTTGAAATGGTTTCGTCTAGTTTTTGGATCAGTTTTTCAACTTTTGTTTCCAGGTTACATTTCTCTCTGCTAGATTGAACAGCACAAACCTCTGAAATTGTTTCTTTCATCATTCCATCGGCCATATTGACCAGTTCTTCTTCTGGCAGTTTCTCAAGAAAAGCACGAATGAGTTGTTCTGCTGTACTAGGTAGTTTCTTCAGCCAAGCCAACAAAACAAAATTGGTTGTCATTTGTCCAGAAGCAAGATCTTTCATCTCTCGGTATAGTTGACTAGGTTTTCTATCTCCAAGTTGACATTCCCTGAATGATTTCGTAATTTTTTCTTCGTCTGATATCTGGTACATTTTGATGAGTTGGTTTTTCAACTCTTCATTCGAATATGGAAAACTTCCTTGTTGAATTCTGAATAGATTCGAATTTTCTTTGGCAATACTACGGTCTAACATTGCTAATACCTTTCCGCATTGGATTTTATCTGAATGTAAACCATTCGGATCGAAAATCGTACCGACGGCATTGAACCACAACTTGGGTTCATTTTGCCAAAAGGATGGTAGTACTACAGATTTTGCACAAATCGCAGATCTTTTATCAAAGTTTTTAGCCGAATTGCTCTGTTTATTATTTCGGTTTCATCTTGCATATTTGGATGGTCTTGTTTACTAATTAAACTTTCAAGATATTCCATTTTTTTGTTATTAATCTCAAGATTCTCCATCAATTTAATGCAGAAAATTCCCAACTTGTTTACGCTTTTTGTGAGATTTTGACTAGTTTCTGTTTCAATGATTCCTTCTTGATGGTTAGCAATGTCATGAAGCAGTTCTGTAAGATCGAAATCTTGAGGATTTGATTTATTTGGGAATCTCTTGAGGATTTCAGCTTCCAGCATCATCTTCATATCGGCTACAGTTCCACTTGGATTGATACCAAAGTGTTGGAGAAGTTTCACCATTTGATCTGGTGCAAGGCTCTGCAGTAACTTTACGATGTTTTCTGAATGTGAAACAATTATTCACTTCAGGGGTCACCAATTTGTAGTTTATTCAAACTATCAAAAATTCGGATTTGATTGAAGTAATTTTATTAATCAAAAACTATCCTTCAAAAACATTGCTCCATCCTATCTCCCCGGAAACCTGTTCCCTACAGGATGAAACTAAAAACGTATATTTTGTAGGGCACTACACCGCGAAGAAGAAACACAATGAGTGACATTACGCGATGCACAAAATGGGAAAAAATTACATAGTGTCGGTTGCTCGAAATGAAAATCGTACTTCTGAGTAAGTCATAGTCAGTACGAGAAAATTGTATGCAATTCCGTAAGATTAAAAAAGACTGTCTAGAAATTGATGAAGTATAAATACGAAAGGTTTATGGTTCTTGACCAAGGAAAGACTAACAAGTAACTAAATAAAAAAAGTGTTATCCCGATAATAACTGAGTGATAATAAACACTAAAATTGGAAAATTCCCACAGAGACAATGTTAGGGATTACCTATGTGAAATAAAAATAAATTAAAAGTAAGAATGTGGGGAAGATCGCTGAAAGAACATTTTAAAACTAACGGATAATGTAATATGGTGCTTCGAACTATAACTTAGTTCCAAACTAATGAATATCAGCTTCTCACCTATAAGATGATTACTGAGCATCACACCTTCATCGAGAATTGGAATTAATAATCCAATTAAGTTCACCACAACCGAGGATGAATGGATATTCAAAAGTCCACTGCCATTATGCAGATATGAGGAACCACCCAAGGAGTAACACAAGTGCGCAGGGGTGCACATTTCAGAAGGTTGGACCATCACTTCACCACTGAAGTTCGTTAGAAACTACCACATCACTGAAACTTCTAAAAATGTCAGGTGACATTTTGCATCAAAGATGGAAGCCGATCATCACTGTCAAACGCGTCCACTGCACGAAATGATGCCCGCAAAACTGAACGGTTATGCCGTTTAATGCTCTGAAGAATGGAATTCGTAGTCCAAATGGTTCACAGATGATCGTCTATACCGTTTCTAGCCAAAAAGGATGAGGAAGCTCAGAAATAAGGTCATTGAAGAATTTCAACCTGCCTTCGGCAGACCGCAGAAATAGCGTTAACGACAGGACGGAGACACGATTCTAATATTATCCAAGCACTGCCCCAGACAAAATTAACATAATTTGGTTTTTATCAAGTGTTATGTGAAGATTTCGCATGATAAAATTAGTATACTGTTAGGATAGTAGATGTATAAGTGGGGATATTGTTGCCCAAATATGTAATATTGAGTGCATGTTTAAATGAGGTGAACATCATATGGTATCATGGGTATTATCAATAAAAAATTCATTTCGTTCGCTCACTGTGACTCAAAACATTACCTCCCCAGGAGAGGAGAGTCATGTAAAAGATATTAATTAGAATCAACACTTTTTCAAACGAGGATTGGAGGTGTGTGATGACTGACTGAAGAATGCGACAATAAAAGTGGAATGACTGTTTCATTCCGTCCGCTAGTAATTCGGAAGGCAGGAATGCGGAGTGAATTCCGACAAAGACTTTAAAATCTCGTAAAATATTTGATAGGATAACACCACTCATCAAAATATCTCATGAATTCGTTATGTCGATAGCGACGACATTAAAATTAAAAGAGACCTAACCTAATTACGGCAGGACATTTATGTTATTTCTATTGAGCTCAAAGTCGCGATATATAATTAATGATTCTCCGACAGTCGAATTGAAACATTAACTCGTGAAGAAGGCGCTCGAAATGTACCGCAGTGGAAATTAACGGCCGGAGTTACATTACTGTTGAACCAACACCGCACCTATTCAATCCAGTATAATGGGGAGATTCTATATAAGACCAAAGAGATTAGATCAGGTCAGCAAAAACAGAGAGACGTTCAGTTCAGCAGATGCCTTCATAGTATGAAGGGCATCAAAGTAGAATCAAATTTTATCTAGTGAAGATGCATACCCATCTTCTGATACCAAACATGTGTAGATTGCGTAAATCATTCAAAAAGTAGCCAATTTATCAGGATTATGCAGGATATAGTGGAAGTGTAAACAACAGAAATTATTTCAGTAATAACTCAACGAAAATAATTCAAAATTTTCTCAAGAAGCTCAATCATCATATTACGAACCAGTAATTCGAAATAAAATTCAAGTAACATTGAAACGTGGTGTGTTCTCCAGTCGAGGGTAAGGAACCGAAACTGTTCATTCCGCAAGGTATATATGTATATGGTATTAAAGAAGTATTCCTTCATTGATTTCATAGTGGAGTCAACTATTGATTCGACAAAGGTAGTAATATTAGCCATCGCCAAAGTAACTGAAGAACAGTTATTTTATTAGGCATTCTATATTTGTTTCACATCCATTCTGACGTTCTATAAATTTTTCTCCGTGAATTATACCATAGGCATGAATTGTTGTTATTATTCTTCATAAAATACATATATGAATATTATTGGAAGTCCTAAGTGTATTATTGTTTCTGAACTATCTGAGAATGGTAACTGTACTGTCAAATCAAGTCCCACGCTTCATTATATACTGAGTGTGATAGATTTGCAAGCTCTCTGGGAGGTTATCCAGCTATTGGTATATATATATATATATATATATATATATATATATATATATATATATATATATATATATATATATATATATATATATATATATATATATATATATATATATATATATATATATATATATATATGATGATGTTATTGGCACAGTGGCATGAGCATTGGTCTTGTTTCCACTGTTTCCGCCCGGCGCGGGTTCGACTCCCGCAGCTGGAAGGCCCCAAGAGTGGTTTCGGATCCCACTATGAAAGGTAAGGCCCCCTTGATCTTAACTCGTACAAGTTTTCATTACCTTCTGAGGGTTGGTCAAACAACAAAGAAAGCGGTTGAAGACAAACAGCCCAAGTCATAGAAGGATCCGGTATGTGTTCTACTTTGAATATGGTTGAGCCATTATGATCAATAATGCCAAACCACCCCTAATCCAAATTGAAATACTGAAATGAATGCTTGAGTTCGTCAAAAAGTGTATAACCCGTGAGTTTCTGATGTGTTAAATATTCCTGTTCAATTTTCTTCAATCGCTTGTTGAAAACGAATTTAATCTAATTCTTTGAGTTTTTCGTCCTTGCTTTTTCGATATGATATATTTTCGACAAGTATTCGGGACAGTTCGAAATTTTACTCACGATAGTTTTTTCATCCTGTTGGGACATTTTTGTAAATGATATATTTCGTCTAGTAGTGGCACTCACACACTCGGCTATAGTTATTTGGCACAAAATTTGCCCGGGGAATTGCAGTTAGCCATTTTCTGCGATGTTTCTTGTCTAGAGGAAACCGAAACACCCGCACTTTTGTACCGCTCGCATATTTTCCTTTACAACCAGGGACACAATACTTCTAGGGCATTATGATACAGTGCACAAAGCACTACACTATCGAAGTTTATTAAAACTACAAAAAACGCATTGAATGAACCTTTCGAACGTTCAACAATCGATTAAATTAAAAGAGTTCATTGACAGAACAAGAAAAAGCGAACGCGGCGCCATTTCTGTCCCTGTGCGATACCGTTACAGGGTTGCCAAATAAGTAGACCTCCAAAGCGTGACGTCACTATCGTTTTCGAAGTGAGCACCTATTCTTCAGGTGTTGTTGGTGAATCTCCTCGAATTCTAGAGTTCTTGTCCAAAATTTTCAATAGTTTTGACATTTTGATCTTTTAAAAACTCCTCACACTAACAGTCATTTTTATTTTTCAGTCGGAGAGATTAAATGTCCGTCTTCAACTATGCCATGGTATCGATGGAATAGAGAAAACAAAAATTTTTTGCTGATGTTCCTGATTGCAACTAAGAAACCGATAGCATTCAGTAGTTCTGGTCTAATCGATCAAAATCGTATGATGATATTGAGGGTAGGTATCTGAACAATGGAATTGAAGTGTTGCTATCAATTCACCTCAGAGGTATGTTGAGGTAGTGAGATATTTTTCGTACCATACCATTTGTACTCGAACTTCCACTCGTACTATGCTCCGATCATGGAAACCAACCTGTCGCATCAAAGTTACTGATTGGGATTTGAGAATGAATTGAAATATATTTTGAAAGAGAACTCCAACCCACTTTATCTAATATAATATTCAATTCGGATCAAAAAATTAACCGCATTAGCATTCCGCAAACAATATGAATCTGAAAATGCTCTCTCAACACGGAACGTCTATAAGTAGATGTCGGGGCACTTTCAATAGACGCATCTGAGCTACTGCGCAGCTCTCCTGCGCACCGCCCCTGAGCAACCCCACCAGAACCACCTACGTGGCTAAAGCTTTGCCAGATGCCTCTATGACGTCATCAACACCAAAGACCGACTCAACCACACTACCCACCCATCGATCCTACCAGGGTAGCCCACCAGCCCCACAGAAAATCTGATCCATTATGTCACCTCTCCTGCGCACCGCTGCCAGATGCCTCTACGAAGTTGGAGTCTGTCACGGGACCTCCGAGTCACCGGCGCCGCTGAATTAATAAAAGGTTTTTCTGCGAAGATTTGAACTCGCGATCTTCGGCTTATAAGCCGTGCACTCTCACCAACTCAGCTATCGAGTCAAAATGGATAACAAAAGCAACATTATGTATAAAAAAAATTATTACATCAAGTTAATTGAATAAAAAAAGCAGCATTATGTTTTAAAAAAATAATCACAGCGAGTCAATTGAATAACATAACGAGAATTGTGGTTCGCAGAGTTCGACGTTGGAAATGTTCACGTGGTTAGATTAGACGGCGACACCATGTGACGTAGCTTGTTTTGACGATGAGGTGTAATCACGTGTAGCATATATTCTCTGCTAAATATGTTGAGAGAATGTTATCGTATGAATTATATATCGGCATCTTCAATTACGTACTCGGCTAGGAAACATACAGAATTGAGCTAGTAATCAACATGAAATATGCCTGCTGAATCATTATTAACATACGAAATGAAAAAGGAGGAGGTTCTCTAGTCGACGCGTATATATTTTTTTCTATCATTTTTTTATGTATGATCACGCATAACTCTTTACTGGGACGTCCGATTCCGATAATTCTTTTTTCAGTGCATAGGGTGAACTTCGAAATTTGTCCTGTTTGAACGTTAAAGAATGAAATCTACCCCTAAGGGTAGCAAAATGAAGGATATCAATCACTCACCCTCTGAATTCTGGTCCGTTAACCGATTCTATCAGGCATAACTTTGTACTTGGTTTTTCGATTTGGATGTTTTTTTTTAATAGATAGAATTTACCTCATATTTGGAACTCGAATGAAATAATCCACCTTTTCGGGTAGAAAAATAGGGGATAATTGATTTTTCACTTGTGAACATTGGCACACACATATTTAGTTGACAATGACAGATCGCTACTGTCATTATTTTTGTTCCACATCCGTCGCAATCATTATATTCTATGAGACGATGGAATGATAAACAGAGTAATGAAATGAACTATCCAGAACAACAAAAATAATTTATATTACAACAAATAGTAAAAGTAAATAATAATATTATTTAACTGGTAATAGTTGAAGTAAGGTGGGTAAGTAAGTATTTTAAAAGTAATCAAGAAACAAGTAGGTAGTAATCAGTGGATTTCAGCCACAAAAAATTGAAAATAAAAACTTTTTAACAAAAAATTAAACCGACGAAATACGGAACTGAAAAGTAAAAAATAAAATAAACCTTCTCAGTCTCAATAACTAAGCTCCTAAACTAATGTAAGTAACCAATTTTGAGTCGGCGCCAAACGAACAATCAAGGAAGATCATTAAATTACTCCAAAAAAATTATCAGAATGTCACCGCGCAACTCGATACGCCTTACCTAATTAATTTGCTTGTTTGTTTGGCGCCGACTCAAAATGAGTTACTTACATCAGTTTAGGAGTTTAGTTATTGAGACTAGGAAGGTTTATTCCCTTTCTGACTTTTCAGTTCCGTATTTCGTCGGTTTAATTTTTTGTTAAATAGTTTTCATTTCTGGTAAATGTTTTTCATTTTGATCACTCTGAACGCTATTTTCCAACCTTGATGAGTCTCAATATCCAACGATACCGCAATATCATAGCTACATCTAGATATTATTCCTGGTAAACACGTAGTTCATCATTTCGACTACACCGAACATCATTTTGGCCTATATGGCGCAGTATGGCGTTGATTTGCGTAAAATTGATAAGATTTGAAAAATCTCTAGATCTAGGAAAAATATAATGAGAAATAATTTTGAAAAATCGATTCAAACTAGCGAAAATTCCTAAAATCTAAGGAATCTCAATGCGAAATAAGGTTATTAATCATATCAGTCAGAAATCAATCTACCTTGAAATCAGTCCATCTGCAGATATGCAGAATTCGAATCATATTCAAACAAGCTATGAATCCAATAATCTGTTGGTAATTTCAAGTGAAAAAATTATTGCTGAATATTAGTTGAGACATAAATGAGTGGAAACATAGTTTTTGTACGACTTTTTGTTTACTCTGAACGTCAATTTGACCTGCGTTAGTATGGCGCAGTCTAGCGTATTCAGCGCGTTAGTATGGCTAAGTTTCGCATAGTCAGCGCGTTAGTATTGTGACGTGTTTCGCTGGGGTCTGTTTTAATAACCCTCAAACTCCTAGAAAATCACGTTACTTATGACGCCAGAATTTCAGGCAGGAAATATTTTCCTTTCTCTATTTCAAATCTCGGGCGCCAGATTTTATAGTGGTTTTCTCCACGCACTAGGGTAGCTACAGATGGAGATACGGAACGTCCAGGGGTCTGGTATATTGACACTTCTTGAATCCTAACAAAATACTGTAGGCTTCAAGTACAAATTTTGGATACTGAACGCCGATTGCTTTTATGTCTCCCAAAGAGACAGACAGACAGAAATGTCTTTGTTTGCTTTTTTTTTTCTTTACAAATTTCTTTTTCTACAACTTGACTAAATACGTCTGTTGCGCAACTTCAATACTTTATGGGAAATAGAAAGGTTTTTTGTTCAATGTAAACACAGTGTGTGATAGGTATTAAATTAACTGGTATATTCAGTAGATTTCAACAATATTTCGTAATACAAATATTTCGCTTAAAAGAAACCGGTCTGGCACATTTGAATAGGGGTGATACATACACCGATATACATGTATATATATATATATATATATATATATATATATATATATATATATATATATATATATATATATATATATTATGTATGTATCACCCCCATTTAAATGTGCCAGACCGGTTTCTTTTAAGCGAAATTATTTGTATTACGAAAATTGTTGTGCCAAATCTTATTGAATATACCAGTTAATTTAATACCTATTACACACTGTGTTTACATTGAGAAAAAAACCTTTCTATTTCCTATAAAGTATTGAAGTTGCGCAATATAAATATATATATTGTAATGTAATAATAATTGTAAAAAATTAATTGTTGATTATTTTGCCCTGCAAATTGTTATGTAATAATGATTTGTAAAAACAATTGTTATATGATAATAGCTTTTTGTTATGAAATATTGATAGATAATTATTTTCGCCCTGTATAATTTATTGTTATGAAATAATATTTGCTAGCTAACGTCACTGTTTTCTCGTCACGTTGCTGCCAATTGTTATTACCCTTTCTTACCACGACTAAACTCAGTTGGTACGCCTTTTCGTCTCAGATAGCCGGTCCTGGCAATGGAGCCACTGCCCTGTCTTGATGTTCAACCCAAACTATTTTAGTTCAGAGTTAATAAGTAAGATATGCAGATCATTGTGGAAAATAAACCAGAAAGTATCGAAAAACAATTATTTCCTTTATTCAGGAAAACTTATATTAACCTGGCCTACGATAAATAACTTATACTATGATAAATTGATAAATTTCCATAGACATTAATGAAAAACAGTGATATATAACCTCACTTTTTTTTGGGTTGGAAGAATTCTTTTATAGTTCAATACCAAAATAAATAGCGTTCTCCAGATATGATACAAGTTACGTTGTAAAGTGATTCAGTTTGTGATGTGCACTGAAAAAGTTTATACCTGGAGCTGAAACTGTTGCTGTTACAATACACAGCAAGAAATTGAAATCCTTTTTCAATCTACTGCTCTCAGGAACTCTCCATTACAAAAAAAACCATACAAATCCCAGAAATCAGCTTGGAAACAGTTTTATGTGGAGTACATAAAAGGTAATCTTGTTTTCTCCTATTAATTTTTGTCGAAATTCTCTTGAGGTTGCATTGGTTAGTTTCTTATAGACAAAATACCTTGTATTCGTGAAAATCTTGGAAGGAATCTCTCCTAAAATTTTGTACGTGGCGTCGTTTTCTGAAATTTTTTCAATCTCCTCAGCTTTGTTATTCCTTCCTCTGGATACCATTTCTGTTTTGTCCATTTCATTTGAATTTTCAAACTCGCGCACTTGTCACATTATCACGCATTTGGGGTTATTTGAAAAAACTTATGAACTTTTATATTCCACATTTCTTATAAACTAAATGCAATCTTTTATGATGATTGTCTTTCACATTTCTCAGTTCTTATTTCTCCACAATTTCAAATCTTTCATCTGACCATACTGTTCCCCGATTGGCTATTGTCATCAAGACGTTTGTTGTTCTCCCATTGGCTATTTTTAGTTATATACAATTTCATATACTGTATGTTTCAAGCTTATAATTTTGTTGATCACATTTAATTCAGAATGATTTTGTAAATCTAGACTTTTTTGTTGCATTTTGAACAATTATAGGTTGTAATCATTTTGATAATGTACGAAAATGATTGCATTATAGTATTTGCATGTTTTTACCTATCAATATTATACAGAGGCTTCATAAAGGAAATAAAATCTCAAAAAAAAATATCTCATGAACTACTAACTATTAAGTATTTATAATTTTTGTGGTTTTTTTAAGAAATTGTTTCTTTTTCTCCTTTAAAATATATTACTGGTCCTTCATAACATAACAATATATATATATATATATATATATATATATATATATATATATATATATATATATTTAATCCTAATAATCAAATAGTATCGAAATGATATTTACCTTCACGATATATATGAACAGTAATTTTCCGAAAATTTAGGGAATAAAATGAATTACTCTTAAGAGCAAAGAAAAACTGTTCCTTCCTGAACACGGTTATTTGACTGACTCAGAAAGTGATTTCTCGAATTTGTGAACAAATGGCTTATAACATACTGATTTCCCCTTGTCAACCCTAACACAAAAATTGAATACTACGTGTCACTTGTATATTACATAAGCTCCACGTTGGCAATAATCCCGGCTGTGATATTTTTTCTCTGTTCCTTGAAATAGCCCTTTCCTTCTACGACTTTTCTCGTTAACAAGAATTATATTTTTGGCTTTGTTTTCCTATTGTTTATGCTCGGCGATTTCCTGAGCTCAAACAATATCAACAACTGGGCGTAGATACAGACGACCAAGCATCACCGTATTTTCGTTTTATAAAATCCCTCATTTCCCCCTAATGTAATCATCAACGTTTATTCATTCAAATCACCTTCTCGAATCGCTAAATGAATTATTCCTCCTGAATATGACTAGAACTTGTGAAATTCGTGAATTTTGTTTTGCTCGGCACGTATTTTCGGAGACAAATAAACTTTTCAACGCATTTATCGCGGCCGATGTTTCGATTTGGTTAGTGCCTGAATCGGGACAGCGGGAAACAATGATTATTGTTATGTAATTGGTTTATACGTCAATTGCTCAAATTCGGTGTTTTCTCCGAACTTAAGACAATATAAAATTTAAATTCACTGATTGAAGTGATGTAAACATTCGCGTCAGTTGTTTGCATTCGGCGTTTTTCCTGAACTCAAATAACTGGAAACATAACTCAATAATTTTGATAACGGGCAAATGAAAGACTTATTTATGTAAGATTTCCCTTGACAAGAAAACACCTGCCAGAGCTTATGTGAAAATTGTTTTCCGCGGGGACACAAAATAAAATGGTCAACTTTATACTGTTCAATTTGGCAAATAAATCATATATTTTTACCCGTAAAAATAACCAACAATTGACTAAAATGCCAATACTAACCTAAATTAAACACTCAATCGATTTCAAAGAGAAGTTCGATTGAACCACCCAAAAATAAAATAAATCAATATTCAATCTGTAGTCTTCTGACCAACTTAAACGTTTCGGCAAATGCTCGAATAAAGGAAATTATGATAATGCAGAAAATATATTTAACTTCTCAGGTAACGAATTAAATCCAATAAAGAATACTTTGGCAGAACTAAACTGTACATGCCACGACAGATAATTGAATTTATGAAATAATAATAATACAAATAATAATATTTGAACTCCCGGCAGAATAATTGAATCAAATCGAATAATAATAAATGTAGACACGGAGAAACCCAGCTCAAATACAAATTATTCACTATTTCCACTTACGGATACCTCAACGCTTCTGGACCTCGAATCTCTTTTCACACTTTTACACTTTCACTTCGAACCGGACTTCGTCTCACCACAGGACTCAAGTAACAAATAACAAGAGTTGATGCTAATTTCCATCGTATCTTTTATAGATCCCGAATGTATGACCAAACTAGACGAAAAAGCCCAGTAAGAAAGGGGCGGTTTTTTGTCCGATGAACTGAAACTGGACCGGAAATCTGAAGGATGATTTCGTTCCTGATACAAAAAATGATTTGGTTTTTCCCATCGCGATCTTTATTTCTTTCTCGTCTTTCACCAAAACTATCACCGGAACTTTTCACCCTTTTTATAAGATCTAGAGAAAAACTCTGTCATGTTTTATGCATGATGTTGACGTGAATTCCAGTAGCTTTCTAACAGGGAATGAAATATTTTGCCAGACCGGCACCAATAGAAACCCCAAATAGGCAGGGACGTACCAAAGTTAGATTAAATATACTCAAGCCATGCTTAGTAACAGAGCTCTAAAAAAATGCTTCGTTACATTTCATCCCTACTTGCGGAAAAAAAAATTGAACCTAGTTATAATTTTTTTTTCCTTTTTGAGGAACACTGCAGGATCAGTGTTTAGTCCATCATTAACTCTAAATTCTTATCTAAATCAATGTCTTACACCACTACAGTTCCATTGGTGAAACACTTTTCACTGGTTGACTTGGATAAGTTACTAGTCTAGTAACCACTGCAGTTACGGGCAATCTTGCCTGTAACGACTAGGTCCAGTAGGGGTGGTAGGAACATCCTTTTGGGGCCTCGACGTCGAAGAGAATTATTGTTTCGTGAGCCAGGGCATTGACCACAGGAACAGTCCGCTGAACGAACTCCACATCGTCCACAGCGGGAGCAGAATATGTTCCAAGGTTTGCGACAGGATTGTCGCTGGTGATCAGGGTGTCC